>JBBMOE010000011.1:8529197-8774773 GCA_037975065.1 Chaetodon trifasciatus
AAAATAAAACATTTGTTATACTTTCGCCACAGCCAGATTTAGTAACATTTACTCTTTCCCCCAGTATCCAGAATGTTGAATTAGCTCAAGCACTTTCACAGATGTCTTTACTGCTGTTTGAGCACTCAGGTCTTATCACAGAGCTAAATGCTTTAACGTGAAACTTCCAGCAGATGGCAATAAACACAGAGGGTAAAACTGAATAATGTCATTAATCTTGAATATTTACAATTAAATAAATGGATTACATAATGTCTGTTTTCCTACTAAGACATTATTCTCAATTTGTTCAAAACAAGATTTTCCAGATTCAGGATAAAGAGCTTTCATCCAGAGCTGCTTACACCCCGTCTGCTGCCTCCTTATTTGCATGCCCATACATATGCTTCAAAGAACCCCTGAGGAAAGTGCTCGATGGGAGGGAGAAAATACACTGGAAAGGATCTGGACTTTAAATCATATGTCAGCACATACCTGAGCAGCCATGATCTAACATGCTGTCACAAGCTGAGATTTATTATATAATGCTCCAAAAATCTCAGGACTGATGAATGAAGGCACGGTGTGTTATAAATATGAACTCTAACAGAAATTTAGCCAAATCTTCACCTCATGCTGACTGATGCTCATTTGCCTACTTTCTCACAGTGGTGGAAAGTGGACCATCCTGATTTATTGTCTTGTTTTTAATCCGAGTGGTGAAGCAGATGAAAAGAGCTGGTTTAATTAGCACACCAATAAAAGCTCCTCTTTGATTCCAATAATCAAGAGGTGTGATTCTGCCCAGGGGAATACATTTACATGTAACAGGATGCTTGTTCACATCGAAAACCAACTTTCACCTTTTAACTGCTCATGGACCAATGAGATGTGCTTACTGTCTCAACAGCCTCCCTGATCACATATTTACAGTTAATCTTTATACCCCGTCTTTCCAGTTTCCTAATTAAATCTGGAGAGCAGGGTGGAGTAGGGTAAAAGCATGACTTCATGTGTTATGGCAGCGAAGTAGAGGTAAACACAGAGGTAGGATTTTGACCAGAAAACAAACAACAATACAAAATAAAGAATTATGTTTGTTGAGATGCACTAAATTGCATTTTGTCCTGTTTAAAGATCAAATAGCAACATCAAAATGATGGCTTTCACTCTCCAACACACTGAGACCTCTGGCCTTACCTGAGGCTGGAGCATCATCAGATGTGAATTACATTTTTACCAGGTGGAATCTGGGGATGGGAGTTCACAGATTTGCAGTTCTCAGGTTCATCAGAAGCCACAAAGCCACTGCCTGTGCTTGTTTCACTCAGTCTGTGACTGTAATTGCTCATGTTCGCATTTAACCCCCCGACCCACCCAATAATTTGTGTAATTTACAGTCCTTAAAGATAGGGTTTCACAACCTTTTTTTTTGTAGCCAAAATCTCTAAGAGGCCTCAGTAATGATCCGCAGTAGGTAAGTTACAGTTTCTAACAGGTGTTAGGGCTTATATTTGAGTGACATTTCAATGTGATGTCCAACATGCAGGGACTCACAGCAAATTGTTTCCCTGGGGAAACCATGTTCATTATTGAAGCCATGTATCATTCCAGATAACTGAGTTGGATGTACAGTATTCTATGACACTGAGTAATCCGAGATAAGGCTCATTAAACCTACGCTACATCCTTGGTTTATGGTAAGCAAATAAATGAATCATTTACAGTTTACCGCCATGGGACATCTAATGTGCAAGTGTCCTTGATCAAAACACTGATCCCATATCAACTGCTTTTTCTGTTTCTTGATATGTGTGTGTGTGTGTGTGTGTGTGTGTGTGTGTGTGTGTGTGTGTGTTTGTGTGTGTGTGTGTGTGTATGTTCAGTTCTGTTCTGCCACTGGCAAATTTCATGTAATGACAATCCACAGCTATGAAAGAACATGATAATCCCTCTGCTGGTTGGGTTTGTGCTGAGAAGATGAGTCCACACATTCCCAAACCATCTGGTTAATATCACATAACCCACTTATTGTTATGACATATTGCCTCTCCTTTCCTCAGGGGGCTTTAGTTGGATAATGGTCTACACAGGGACAAAGGTATGTTTATGAAATGACACATTCTTAGGCTCATGTACTCGGCTCATGGCAAAGATCATTCTCTCCTTTTCATGGCAGAAATATGAGAAAGCCTGAGACTTCAGGGCATGTGGAAAGCATGTCTGAAGACATTGGTGCCTGGTTTTCTATCTTTTCCTTGTGTTTCAAAACCAGGAAGTGAAGTCACAACAGCAGGCCCAACCCCCTCCTTTCACCTGAAGAGAGGGAGGGGCCACACTGAGCTTGACAAGGGGAAAAATAAGGAAGAGCTCAGAAGCGGGCAGGTCGGTGTGTATGTTCACTTGCCCAGATTGTGCCTTGGAGACGAATAAAAAAGGAGTTTACTCTGCTGGTGGGTTTCTCAACACGGATATGGATGTCCCGGATTCTCCACATGGGAATATGGGGCTGCTAAGGACCTTTGATTGCTCTGAGTTTGGCAGCTGGGAGAAAATAGGCTCAGGTGGATTTGGACAAGTATACAAAGTCCGGCACGTACAGTGGAAAACATGGCTGGCTATTAAGTGCCCTCCCTGCCTTCATGTGGATGACAAGTAAGTCACAGCTGTTGAGCCACATGAATTATCTTTGAACTATGTATATGTGAAATGACATGAAGTAATGTAAAACATGTAGGAGCATAGAGGCACAGTTCAGATATTCTTCTGATTCTTTACCTGTGTATTTGGTCCTTGTGAGTACCAGATGTACGCCTTTAACCAGTTCTGGTGTCTGAGGTTTATCATTTGATTACCAGTTTATGGCCAAATAGTAGACAGAAGGAGGCTTTGATTATGACTGTGCTGGTGAAAAGTCACTCAGTGCTTCAGAGTCCTTGAAAGGTGAACACCAGGAATCGTGTATGACTCACTTACTGCCAGTCTGGGCACACAGTGCAGCTGAAAGAGGTCAGGTTTAGACACCGTGTAGTTGTGTTTGCAGGGAGCACTGACTTGCTGATTCATCCCCAGGGGTAAAGCAAGTCCACATTGCTCAGGGCCATCTGTTTACCTACTCTAACCAGACTCAAACATAAAACGTTACCCTCTGATTTCGCCACTCAACGGTCAAGTTTTTATCCACTGACCTCAAG
Source organism: Chaetodon trifasciatus (assembly GCA_037975065.1). Classification (NCBI taxonomy): domain Eukaryota; kingdom Metazoa; phylum Chordata; class Actinopteri; order Chaetodontiformes; family Chaetodontidae; genus Chaetodon; species Chaetodon trifasciatus. Next base: position 8,532,371 of record JBBMOE010000011.1, read on the forward strand.
GAGGGATTTAAATAATGCACATTTCAATGAGGGTAGCAAGGTGGTCTCCCCCCCAGGCCCTACGAAAGATTACACAATCCTGTAACATTCTGTATAACCACGAATCTTACCTTTGAGAGAGAGAGCGACCAGTGTCGAGCTCTGTGTGGGTCGACCCCTTCAGCCACACAGTAATCTTTGTGGCTGAAGAGGTGATCTGAAACAATGGAAGTTTCCATTCTTCTCAGATGTGTACTCACACGCACACACACACACGCGCGCGCGCGCACACACACACACATATATATCTATAAAGACTAACTAACAAGAACTCTTCTTGATTTTTTATGTCTACAAATAATTAATTCCTCATTATCTGAGTGATTTTAGGCAATTCAACAAAAGACATGAATTAATTGCCAGAGCTGCATCTGTCCTTTCTAAACTGAGATTGGGATTAAACCCCAGACAAAGTTTTGTAAATGTGTTTCCTCCATTTATCACTCAACTTATTTATTTATTTATTTTGGATCGTCTGATGTCAGATTATGATCTTTCATCCGGTCACCAAAACATTACTAACAAACAGGAAGAGGTGATTTCAGCATTGGCAAAAAAAAGAAAGAAAAAAAGAAGAGGAGTGACATCCTCTCAGAACCTGTGGTGCAACTTAAAGCATCCGCTGAACCTGAACCAAAGATGTTATCATCTCCAAACATCTGCAAAGTACATAAACAGCCGTTTGACTGCAGCCTTCACTGACCCACACATAACATCCAGCAGCAGGGACTCAAAGCCACCTTTGTCTGCCTAAGTTGCAGGCTGCCACTGTGTGGCACCAACAATAAAAGAAGCTGTAAAACCGGTCTTACCGGGCCTCTCTGATAAAGCAGAGACATTGTTTGGTTCTGAAGAGCTGCTGAAGAGCACTTTGGATTAGATGAAGGATTTAGCAAATAAGCACTTGCCCATTCTCCCATATCATGTTTGATTATTCCGGCCTGGCAGATATGGGGGCTTGCACCTCCTTCACTTGTACTGATTATAAAGGAGAGTTATAGCCAGGGTTCCTTCTATAGAACATGACTCTTTTAGTAACCTGATACACTTTGCACATAATAGAGCTGTAGGAGTCTATTCTGTGCATCTAATTTCATTTCATTAATGGTAGAAAAACAGAATTCCCTGTCCAGCTCACTTAATTCTGCCTTTGAAGCACATTCCTATGAATACAACCACTAGTGATTTATCTTTCTCTCATCTGTCCTCATTAAGATTTGACTTTTTTTAAAGGCAACCTTTGCAGGAGATATGTGCACTGAGGTCATTAATGTGTATGCTGAGGTATGTCAGCAGGGCCAGTGGACTGATAAAGGGAGCTTTGCAAAGGTTGAGCAACAGAGAACAAGAGCTCTGTTTCAAGCTCTCCTGATGCATTCCATGCTGTGCTGGAATGTCCTCAAGGCCTTCAAAAAGCCGCTGGACAGTTAAGAACACAATCCACATGCTAAGGATGAACGGTCATAAATTAATTGTCGACATCAGCAGAGATCACACTTTTACAGCCTCAAAGGTTAATGCTGTGAAACATTTTGCAAAGCTGGAGGCTCAGTAAGGATAATGTGTAACGTCCTGGAATTTGGGTTAGGACAAAAGTTATGCAAAATATTACAGCTCAGTAAGCGAAGCATGACCTCAGAATCGTTAGGTTAATGTTTTATGAGATGATTGATTTGATGAATATCTGTGAGCCAATGGATGTGGAAGGACTGGTTAAACATAAGCTAAGCTAAATACTTTGAAAAGAATGTTTCATCTCATTTCAGCTGCTGTTTGTTTGCAATTCTTATAACTGCTTAGTCACTCGAGCAGAGGAGCCTGACTCACCAAAGGCCATAAAATGTAACATAAATATAATAAAATAAGAATGCATAAAAATGATGTAATCAATATTGTCTTAAATCACAGGGAGCGTTCAGAGCTGCTCGAGGAGGCTAAGAAGATGGAGGCAGCAAAGTTCCGATACATCCTGCCCGTGTATGGGATCTGTGAGGACCCCCAGGGCCTCGTCATGGAGTACATGGAGACTGGCTCCCTGGAGACCCTGCTGGCCACTGAGCCGCTGCCCTGGGAGCTCCGCTTCCGCATCATCCACGAGACCGCGGTGGGAATGAACTTCCTGCACTGTATGAACCCACCGCTGCTCCACCTGGACCTGAAGCCGGCCAACATCCTGCTGGATGCTCACTATCACGTCAAGGTAGAGAGTTTGTTACAAATCCTTCTTAAAGGCAACATTTAAAATCAATGCCAGAAAGAGGTCATATTCAGCTGATAGTGTGCACATATCTTTTAGAACATAAGGTCTGACTCATTTTGTTGTTATATCAGTGTTTGTTTAGATGCATTTTGTCTGTTTGCAAAAACTGCCCTCAAAATTATTGATCGTCAAAAAAATTCCTAATCAGAACAGCTGCAACCTGAGGTTTTTCTATGCAGTAACAATGTGTAAAATAATTAATGATTGTGTAAAATCAAGTCCTTGAAATCATATATGTGTGAAGCATAATGATTAAATGTTTTTGTTGCTGTAAGACAGATGTGTAGTACAGTCACAGTAGTCTTTGCATCAAAGTTGATCAAAAGTCACAGTTTTCGGCTTTTAGGAGGAATTTCAGCAGTTGGGGGGGGGGGGGGGGGGGGGGGGGCTTGCTGTTCCCTTTCATCCATTTTAAAAGGACAGGCCTGCACACACTCCAGGTAGACAGGTGTCTCTCAGCCTCTGTCCAACCTCTGAACAGCTCAACTGTATTGAGAGCAATGGGTGGGAACCATCATTTCTAGAGTTTAATACCTGGATGTAAACACCTCACCCGGGCCTGTCCAGACAGGATTAATACAGCTCCTTTTAATTCTTCCTCTGTGAGTGTGTGCGTGTGTGTGTGCGCGTGTGTGTGTGTGTGCGTGTGTGTGTGCGTGTGTGTGTGTGTGTGTGTGTGTGTGTGTGTGTGTGTGTGTGGGTGTGGGTGTGCACTCATCAACACAAACGTGAAGGGCCTCTCCTCTCCTACAGGCTGAGACATGGCTGTGTTGCCCTCATCATACCACTGAGTGCACATAATAAGAGCTTAGCAACCTGTCACACTCAGTGGGCTAAGTTAGTCATCAGTGTCACGGTCTTTCATGAGAAAGGCTGTGAGGTTGCTCTGTTTTTGGTCTTATCTGATATTCCTCTGCCTCAGATATCTGATTTTGGACTGGCCCGCTGGAACGGCCTGTCACGGGCTGATGACATCAGTAGAGACGGCTTCTGCGGCACTATTGCCTACCTGCCCCCTGAGAGCATCATTGAAAAGGACAGAGTGTCGGACACCAAGCATGATGTATACAGGTGGGGTTTTTACCTCGCACGCAATCTTTTTCTGTGAATGTACGTGTTTGTTTTGGGATAGGTGTTTGTCTGCCTTTTCTCTACTTTTGTAAGTCAAGGTCAAGGTTAATCAAATGTAGGAGATGGATTTGGCGGGTAATTAGTTAGACCATGTTTAACATAATGAATGCAGATTAATTTCACTTTCTTAAAAAGACTCAACAAAGTGTATTAAAAGGGAGGAGAGGATATTTCTAACCACACTTCTAATAAAAAGTTTTGAAAAGCATTGACTGCATCTGACAGCATTGTTTCATATATCCTTGTACTGATGCCTTTTCCTTTCATTTTGCCTCTATTTCAGTTTTGCCATCGTCATCTGGGGGATTCTCACACAGAAGAAACCCTACCAAGGTGAGACAACTATTAATACATGAGACCACTGGAGATTTCCTTTAAAGGAATAATATGTAACATTTCTGCATTAAAATGGCTCAAAACATCTAGACCCCCCAGTTGCTATAATTTCCAGGGAAACACAGGAAACACCAGATGATTTGCAGGTTAGGGTCCATCTGTGGTCTCACATACTACACAACACATCCACTTTACTACATGACAAACCCCCTGAGGTAACCAAACCCACGATGTTTTCTTTAATGGAACCAAGTAGTTTTGGAGGATGAATACATCAGAGAGAGAGGGAGGAAGTCCGCAAATGTGACTAAACGTAATGGGAATAAAATATTATTACATTATCTCATCTTCTGAATATAAGACAACTTTTATTGTTTTCGTTCAAAGAGCCCTCGCAGCAGAAATAACATTCTGTGCATTTAAGACAATGGGACACATTTTTTTTATTAAAGCCATTCCAAGAAAATAAAAAAAGTTAAGAATAAATGGTACTTCATCATTCTGATACATCAAGTCAATATTATCCTTCATTGTCTTTTAGTGGTTGCAGAATGTGTTTTCAAAATGAATAATTTCAAACAGCATGTAATCAGCAGGAGTCTACAGCCATGGTCATGGCTCTGTGAAGCTGTTCTTAGGCACGTTAATGTGATTTATTCTATGTTTGCTCTATCATTTGTAAATATTGATATCAGAAATATTAACATAAAATATTCTAAACCGTCCAGTCTATGCAAGTTAGAGTTATGAGATATTTTTTATACTTTCTATTTGGTAAGTTAAACATTTGACAGTCAATTTTGACTTATTTTCATCCCTCCTAACTTTTCATCTATTTTTAAAATTTTCCTCACAGGAATGGGTTTTCAGAATTTCCAGTAAATACATAACCTAAGGTGTGTGTGTGTGTGTGCACAGGTGCTGTACTGTATGTGTTTACTCAGTGGATTCCAGAGCAGGGACTTGGACAGGGCTAGACTGGCAAATAGAGTGTATTTTTTCCCAGGCATATCAAGTAGCAGCTCACTTCAAGGTATTTGGCTCCTCGTGGAGACCAGTGTCTTGATGAGGTTTTCCAGGTTGGCACTGGCACCGCCTATGTTGATCCAGACATAATTAAAAAGTGAGAAATGGCCTGGTTACGATCCCTTCCCGTCTTCCTCCTCCACCTGCGATGGGTATTAAGGCTACAATAGGAGGTGAAGTACCTGTGATTAAGGCCTCTACCTGTTTGTTCTGAATCATTGACTGGGCTGATCCCACAGTCAGATAGAAAGAGGCCAGACCAGGAACTGCTTAGAGCTTTTCCATTTTACTCCCATGGGAAACAACAACACACACTCCCTTATCTGAGTGCACAGGAAGACGGTGATAAAACGTGCATAAGCAGTGGTGTTGCTAGAGTCTCTTGGGGCTTCAAGCAAGAAAACCCTGGGGCCCCCACCCCACCCGTGCATGCAGCAAAAATTTGGTTTTTGCACACATAAATGCACAATTTCTGGGACATTTGAGATAAATATTGAAAACATAGATTAGTGGTTCTCAAAGTGAGGTCCAGGGACCAACAGAGGTCCCTGAAAGCCCAGGCCTATCAATAATCGTTGTTGTAAATAAGTGGCCGGGGCCCCCACAGAGGCTTGGGGCTCCAAGCAACTGCCTGGCTTGCCTGTCCGCAAGCCCCGCCCCTATGCATAAGTGACTCTATGTAGGCACTGGCACCTTCCTGCACCTTAGATTATATGGTCATAAACTGCAGCATGTTGCATGTCTTCAAACCACGTGTCCACATCAGAAAGTAAGCCTTCAGATCAGATAAATGCACCCCACAAGTATGAAACAAAACTTTGACAAATTGTGTTTTATTTATGTGCTTTTTGTATAAAACCTAATCAATGAGTGAAGAAACTGAAATATCTGATTGTTTTACCCCTAGGAGAGAATAACATCCTTCAGATCATGGTGAAAGTGGTGAAGGGGGTGCGTCCAGACCTGGGTGCTGTGCCACGCTGTCGACCTTCAGCCTGTACAGGGTTCCTGAGCCTCATGCAGCGCTGCTGGACCACAAGTCCTAATGCCAGACCCAATTTCCAGGGTAAATTATGCCTTTCTATTACAACAAGCAAATGCCAACCTTCTTTTATTATAATGATAATAGCAAGTAAATCAATATCAAACTGGTCCTGTTCTTTCATCAAGACACTGTGGACAATGCATACTTTGAATTGAAGTGCAGCAGTCTGTTAAATTGAGGTTTTCTAATTTTAGTGCTGCTGTTATTTTGTTTTTCTGTCTTTATTAGCTGGTATCAGTGAAAACTGACGTAGACTTGTTGTCCTTACAGAAATCACATCTGAAGCTGAGGAGCTCTGCTCTAAACCTCAAGAGGAGCCCAAGACACCAACCTTATCAACACCAGAGCCAGAGCCCACATCCCCAAACACACTGACTAGTGACCAGGTACAGCATGACGACACCATATTAACTGACTGTGGATGAAAAAAACCCTGCGCTTCAATGATGTTTTCCTCTCTGGAAAACATAGCCATGAGTTTTTGTAAACCTTTTTGCAGGATTTCATAATGGATCATGCAAACCTCTCATATTCTATTGCTTTACTTGACTTTCATCTTTTTATCTGACTGTATGTATTTTCCATTAATGTGTAACTCTACACCCAGACGACGTGAGGTTTATCACGGAAGTCCTCCAGACATGGTTATGACTTTTAAGTTGTGTAAATGTTCTTTAACAACCGTTGCATCAGAAAATAGGAATGTTGAGTGACAGGATTGTTTGACCTGCGTCATTTCCGTGCTGTTTTATATGTGACCAACAACAAACATCCTGCTGATGAGAGGTTACAGCTGTTACTGAATGATATCTGTCTGTAAGGACAGAAGATAAGCTGGTTTGAACTTCCATATATGTTCAAGTGTTTGTGATTGGATCAATCTTAACTTCAGTAAATTGTCACAGTGACAGCACTCAATAGGCATTGTACTGTAAGTGGTAAGTGGGTAAGAGTGGCAGCTACATACCTGAGTATTAAGATAGTGGAATGTTGAAGACCAGCTTGTCCAAATATGCTTATCTGACTTTTGCTTTACAGGTTAAAGGCAGCAAGCTGGTGCGTCCAAAGTCAGCCATGTTGCCAGAAAAAGATTACAGCCTGTCAGAGTTGTTGAGCCAGGTGGATTCTGGGATCTCTAGGAGCTTTGATCGAGTGAAGGAGGATAGCTGCCACAGCAAAGAGAACACCTGCAAGAGACTGTCTGGTATCTCCTCAGCTGATTCAGCCTTCTCCTCCCAAGACTCCATCACACTGTCTTTTGAGAAGGAAAGCACATGTGGTAAGAGCTGATTAAAGACCTAAAACTGCAACTATTATTCTTGTAAACCTAAAAATACCATATGGATGTTCTATGGTTAGTTGGGATTTTTGCCTCAAACCCATCCATTTCTTTCTGCCCAGACTCTGCTGAGGTCCAGAAACGGAAGCTGTGTGAGGCCATCAGAACCAAAGACACTGCCAAGTTGATGAAGATCCTCCAGCCTCAGGATGTAGATCTTCTACTTGATGGAGGAGACAGTCTGCTCCACCATGCCATCACCCTGGCCAATGAAGAGGCCGTCAAGTTTCTCCTCCTGAACAATGCCAATCCCAACCTTGCAAATGCCCATGGCTCCACACCCCTGCACGTGGCCACGGAGAGGCACCTGAAGCCCCTGGCAGAACTTCTGCTCGGTCGACGCAGCACCAATGTTAATGCCAAGGATGAAGACCAATACACAGCTTTGCACTGGGCTGCCCAGAATGGGGATGAGGCCATGACACGGCTGCTGCTGGACCGGGGGGCGGCCATCAACGAGGCTGATGGCCAAGGACGCACGCCAGCTCATGTTGCATGTCAGCACGGCCAGGAGAACGTAATCCGTGTGCTGCTGAGCCGTGGTGCTGATGTTCAAATCAAGGGTAAGGACAACTGGACAGCACTCCACTTGGCTGCTTGGCAAGGTCATCTGGGCATCGTCAAACTGCTGGTCAAACAGGCCGGCGCCAACGTGGACGGGCAGACGACAGATGGCCGCACACCACTGCATCTGGCATCCCAGAGGGGGCAGTACAGAGTGGCACGGATCCTGATTGAATTAGGAGCGGATGTTCACACGATGTCTGCTGGGTTGAACACACCCCTACACGTGGCGGCAGAGACGGGTCATACCAGCACCTCTCGCCTCTTGATCAAGCACCAGGCGGATATCCACGCCCAGAATGCCCATGGACTCACTGCTCTCCACCTAGCCTCCCAGCGGGGCCACCTGGCCACAGTCAAGATGTTGATAGAAGAGGGGGCAGACCCCTACAGATCTAACCCAGCACTACGCACCCCCTGCCACCTGGCAGCAGAGAATGGACACTGTGAAGTCCTGAAAGAGCTGCTCCTTCACTGTCCAGATGGTGGCGCTCTGTCAGATGAGCAGGGGCTGAGCCCATTACACCTGGCAGTGCAGGGTGGATACACAAACATCATCACTATGCTACTGCCACAGGACTGCAAAGACTTAGTTACTGAGAGCTCAGTGCAACCAGTAGCTGCACAGCCTGCACCACCAGAGGCTAAGCAGCTGCAGAGGAGAGTCGTCATTCTCAAACTGACAGAGCACAACGACAAAGACTGCCTTCAGTCCAGCAGTTCACAGTGTGCTTCAGCACCATGCTAACGATAGCAAAGACTCTGCCACAACTGTACAGAACTGTCTTCACTGTCATTTTTAATACTCCACTGGTGCCTCAGAGTCAGGCGGAGGGTGGGCGTCATTTGAACTGTAAAAGCCCTTTCAGCACTGCAGGGTACAAATGGTTGTACAGGCTTTTGATGTAAATATGTACACTGTAAATAGGATGTGTTTGAATTTAGACTTTGTTTACTTTTTTACTTAACAAACACATTTTATGTATCAGATTTTTGATTAGGAAACCAGTGACCTTTGGGGACCTTTCACTACGCTGCACTGTAGCTGGTATGCCTGTAAGTTATATTTAATAGAGCACGATCTTTGCCAACGAGCCTTAATAGATGAATGCTGTAGATCATGAGCCACTGCATTTATAAAAAACTTTGACCTTCAGTGTTCTGTACCTGTTACATATCAGTGCTGCATCACCATTAAAACATTTTAAACCCTTTATTTTGTTTGACCTTGTTGCTTTTTTCTCATTTGGAACCTAAGACTGAAAATGTTCCATTTTCAAGGCATATGATCAGATAACTTGCAAGCAAGACATTTTGTGCTACTGCAAGAAAAGGAAGAGACAAAAATAATTAATAGTCTGTGTCAGTTTTATCACAGTGTATGGTTGTGAAATGGTACTAATTATCAGACCCAGTTTACACACCTTTTAAGGCAAACATGAAACTTTGTAATTTACAAAATGTAAGATTGCTGCCGAGAAACATGCAAAAGCTTATTCAAAGCTCAGAATTTGTTTTCTTGAGACCTGTTGAGACATGCCAATTTTAAATTCTGGTTTTAATTCAATCCAATTTAATTTCTGAACATGGGAACAAACCCTTTGTTAGCATCAAGACATTATAAAATATAAATGTTTAAACACTGACAATAACAACAATAACCTATGTACTCTTCTTCATATATTTTTTAAGTCAGTCTTGTTCTCCAAAAAAAGTGAAAATATTTTTTGAAAACTTTGATTCGACACCTCATGTTACTGCAGGCTTGTTGGAGAAAGTGTCTTGTTTCAGAGTCTCTCCGCGTGTCTCAGAGTTTGTTCTCACCACTGCTCCACCTGCATGTGTGCAGGAATTATCAGTCGGGCAGAGTTGGCATGTCTGCATCTGCAGCCTCACCTGTGATGTTATTATTATGACTCTGCTCCAGACCCAACAGAGCATGCTCAGGTTGGTACAGACCATGGGAACTGCCCCTGAGGGGGATCACATGCTGTAGGATGATAGATGAGTGAGAAGGGGTACTGATGTTCTACCTGCAATCCCTGCCTGTTGGCTAATTCTTTAAACCACTTTAACTTTTCATCACTTACTAAAACCAACACACCATCCCTAACGCCTCAAGGGCTTGGCTTTTCATAATCGGGGAAACTGAGTGGCTTGTAATTGTCCTGTTTTTATATGTTTGCAGAGAGTCAGAAAATGACTGGTGAAAAGTATGTAATCTGTTGCCTGGTGATGTGCCTCAGCTCCAGGTATGAGGAAGATAATGATTGTGCTGTTGACTAATCTCCATTTCCTGTCAAGACCGCTGTTCCTGTATGTTTGACAGACAGGTAGGTTAGGTTTGTGTTATACAGTAACTTACAGTATTGTGTCTTTGTCCATTCTGCCATACAGTTCTCATTTTCTCTCTCTCTCTCTCTCTCTCTCTCTCTCTCTCTCTCTCTCTCTCTCTCTCTCTCTCTCTCTCTTCAACCTATTCTTCACACAGAACCAGTCCTTACTATCACATTAGTCATAAGGCCTTGGGTGAAGAAAACCAGATTCCATTATGCTGAGCCGCAGCCGACGGCATTTTCTCCTGCCTCACAAATTAAGCTCTGGATTGTTTTTTGCTGGTTTGATTATTTCTAGTATTTTTCCTGACAGGATGTGGTGTAACCTGCTGTCCAAAATGCATGCCAGGTCGATAAAGTCAAGCTGTACTCCTCAGGCCTGTGGACATTCGGCTACACACAGTTTAGTGGCCACAATGCTGTATACAGGCAGCATCTACATACAGTGATGTAAAGTAGCTAAGTACCTCCAAATACTGCACTTAAGTACAATTCTGAGAGTAACTGTGCTAAACTTGCATATTTCCATTTTATGCAACGTAATCGTTCAACTCCATACATTTAGAAATATTGTAGTTTGACAGCATTAGATGCATCATAAAAAATATCTACATACAAGACCAAAATCAATAGTTTTTGCAGATTATTGTACAATACTGCCTTCAGCTCCTACAATATGTTGCAACTACAGAGAATTCTTGCTTTCACTGTTTCCCAAAGAGCCACTCAGAGTGTCTCAAGGATTGAACGACTTCTGTCTTGTCAAACAAGGTGTCTGGTTGCTCCTTTGTTTGACTATGATAGGGACTTTTCAATTTGGCTGAGTCACATCTCACTGCTCTGACGAACCAACAACAAAGCCTCTGTGAACCACAGAACATTTGCTGAAGCGAGGCAAAGCACTTACCAAGATATAGTTGTGAATAAATAGGTGGGTTGACAGCTGTAATCTCTATAAAGGGAACAAAAAGCAAAGTATATCTTTCAGAAAAGTATTCTTTTTCCTCATATCAATTTAATTAGCAGTTTATCTGAAATCAAAAGTAGCAGCCAAAGGTAATAACACCTGTTCCACACTCTGACTGGTTGCTGGGAGAACAGAATGCATGTAAAGTGCTGTGGGCTGTTTTTCACCCCACTCTTTTTTTCTCCTCTCCCCTTACTTTAACCTCACAGAACTCGCTGAACAAGATCTGAGACCGTGTCTCTCAAGACGCAGAGCAAGCTGCAACATGTGGATGAAGAGTCAGGATGAAAACATGGATGTGGGCACACTCAGCACTGATGAATTGTGAGATTTATGGCTAACTAAGTAAAGGGTGAACACACTGTGGAGACATAGATAGATAGTCAAGAAGTAGTAGTTTCCCGGAAAGGCTAAGTCTTGAGAACTTACATCATGGACTGAGCGTGGTATGGTTAAAGTCCACAATGAGGTGGAAAGTGTCAGTGAAGCAGAAAACATGCCCATATCACCGCACAGTAATCAATGTACTGCCACTGTGTCAACATGTGTCCATCCTGTGAGCGGCTGGGGGATACGTCAGGATCTGTACTGATGACATCAGTCTTGGCACCTTTGATTCCAGGTTTCCAATAAATGGACGTGTTCACAATTACAAGTTGTGCCTGGTCTCTAAGAGTACTATTATGTTATATGATGTTGTCTGCTCATTTGGATGGTAGTAGGACTTATAGCCATGTATTAGCATCAGCTCCTGGTCTGCCACGGAGGAAGATCTGACCATGGATGGGTCAAAAGTGGAGAAAGAATTTCACAAATGCATGGCGTGTGCAGTTTCCACCGTAACTCTGCATGTTGTGTGCTATATTGTGATGAATAAAGGAAATCTTAATCTCAATCTTAGCTTTTTGGTTTCGTTTGCGTTTTTGATAGTAGGACTTCTGAGTGAAGTTTGAGTGCTCAGGTGTTCACTTAGGATCTCCCTCCCCTATTTATTAGGATTAGCTGTGAATTTGATTGAGAACAGTTTAAGTTTAATCTGGCAGCCCTTACACAGAAGCCCTCTGTGTCTTGTGTGATTTAGTTGCACACTGAAGGTGACTGCACAGCTGACTGCTCCAAGGTTACCAGATGGGCCAGAGGGCCATGCAAATGTAGCCTCGACTAAACAGAGAGTGCAGTACAGTGCAATGTATAAATGTAACCTGCCTATTGGCTGTGTTTCTGCTGTCTGCTCCAGGACATGTAGAGGGCAGAAATGCCATGCAGCATTTGCAGTGTCACCTGCAGAATACAGCTGTACTGTGCAACTATTTATCCACATAGAAGGTGGTATTGTTGATAACATATCAAGAAGGAGATGGAGATGCTTCACTACCTTTATTTAATAAGCAGCTTTATTTTCATTGTAATGGGTCTTTGTTTTCGTTCATCTCTAAACACCTACTAGAGAGTAACGTTTTGGTGGCAGTTGCACTTCAGCTCTTGGGCCAGAAGATGGCGTAACGTCATTGTAAGAGCTGAGTCTAAAAGCTTGTACGGTGGATCAGTACTGAGTCACTTTGCGGCACAGTCCAGAGCATTATGAAGACCTTCTTCACCGTATTTTTTTATTATTATTATTTTTTTCTTGGCAAAAGCAGTTTTCCTCTTCCCAATGACAATTTGCATTCTTTTATTTTTGCAAGTTGACACAATAACAACAGTTTTTCATGGCCAATTGTCATTAATGATTAATATTTAACAGTTCAAATCATTCAGAGGAGACTTTGCTCTTTGATACCAATGGAGAGTTGTATTGTGGTGTGTTGATTATATTTACTGCTGTAAGTCTAGCATACATTAACATGAAGAACGGCCTCATCTGACGTGACCATCTGCTAGATAGGCCTGAAATACCACAGCACGTGACACACACAGGACAAACTGAACAGACAAACTGCAAACCGAAACACCTCTGACACATGCAAAATGCTGTAGTCTACAAGAGATTATGGCTATGCAGTTTAAATGACAGCTGCAGAAATAAATGATGATGCACAAGATGCACAGTGGCTGGAGGAAATGCATGGCCTTTCAGTAAAATACTGACTGATAACCTGAATGCAATAGATGTGACATCAGTTCAGTCCATGATTACACAGATTACACATATTTCCTTTCCAATTGTACATATCCCCTAATTAGAGTGCCTTCTTTCTTCTTCTTAGTAACAGTACCTTTGCTGTTTGCTGTGAAACAAAGAGGTGAACATAACATATGGAAAATAAAGAATCAGATCCTTGTTTCATATGTGGTGTCACGTGGGCCTAGCAGCTGAGTCAGAATAAATTCTGAGCGGATGGATGACACCCTCTGACAAGGTCACACATACTGTGCTGTTGTGGCTATGAACTGAATTCGCACTGACAGTTTGTTAGTCATTTTAGCATAACATCCTACTTTGGATGGCCGTGGTAAACAGGATAACATTAACAATTTCAAGGAAATGCATTGGCCTACTTGACCACAAGTGGTGCCATTGCTATTTCACTTCTGGTACAATAAAGAAAACTGCAGCCTCTGCGACAGTGGTAACAGAATAAATGTCAAGGCTACTGTATTTGAATTCGATGCAGTTTATTTGTGGAAGGTGTATTTTATTTGCCTTTTCTATTTTTATTTTCATTTTATAAAGCACTTTGTAACATTGTCAAGAAAAGCTCTATATAAACAAAGTATATTATTATTATTATTATTATTATTATTATTATTATTATTATTATCATCACATAAACTGTCTACATCATATAAGGTGGTCATAGATACAAGTCCACCACTGGTAAAAGTAATTTGAACATATAATGTGCCAAACAACTTTAAAGGATGGCTGTTAAATTATAACAATGGCTCCGCCGCTCCTGAAGCTGTGGCTGTTCCTCTGGATCTTTCGCGGGATTCCCACAGTGTGACTTCTTGTGAAGGAGAATGAAAACAGGATATGCAGTCGATGGAAGAGTCGTCTGAAATAAAGGGCTGCAGCCTCATACAATGTAGACAACATGGACAAAATGCTTTACTATCGCTGTGTTGTATCTGTTGCCTGAGTTATGACCCAGGATCCGAATTCTTCCATTCTCATACAGAAATGTTTTGATGACGCTCGGAAGACTTACTTTACCCGATATAACCATAGGGGTGTTTTCACTGCTACTGCTGTCTGAATCGGCCGGTGTATTGTAATAATTAACATATTTCTTGAGGAAATTCTATATGTTTCTTGTGTAAAGAATCGGCACCTATTTGCATTTTTTCTACGTTTGGAGTCGTCAGTAATTAAACTACTGATGATTGTTTTCACCCCTCAAATAAACTCGTGGGTCGTTCCGCTGGTAGGGGGAGAGAGGTTCCTGTCTCTGCTCTGGATTTGCCGTGACGCGCTGATGTTTGTATGCACGCTGGGGCGAAGGAGAACCGAGGCGGCCACACAAAAAGAATAGCTGTCCGAAGACACTCTTCAAGATAAAGGTGAGTTTCACAAAAAGTGTTGTCCTAATATGCTGGCGGGACTTTCATTTTTTGGATACCTCGCTGTTGAGCAACGGCAATTAACGGTCACGAACCAGCCAGACCAGAGAACTCGAAGGATGCTAGCTTAACTTCTTGTTAGCAAGCATTTGTTTAACGATATGCATATAGACATTTGGGCCACCGCAAACCGAACTGACATTCCACAGGTAATGCGACATTTAAAGTGCCGACAAGGTGAAAAATATGCAGTGGTGAGGGTTAACTATATTTGTGAATCCAACTGAGTGAAAAGTTCAAATGGATTCCGAGTCCCGTTATTGCTATCACTGGCTACTCTGGAAAAACTGTTGAGTGTCGGCTAGCATTCATGTTTCTAAGTCTGGGCAGTATTAACGTGTCTTCCCTTGAATGTCACATATTTGGGCCTCTGAAAGCTCGTAAATGCGGATCATGTAACCTTCAGTCCAGGTGAAGAACTCCTTCAGATGTTTCACTGTGCTTTCTGACTTGTATGTTGTCTACAGGGGCAAGCAGCAGTGAAGCACAGGTCTCAATATGACCCCGAACTGCCTTAACCTTTGTTCTGTTCGTGGCATGTCTCAAAAGAGGATGCCAGTGTGATTTGGTTTTTACACCTAGTTGCACTCAACTGAATTTGACTGGTTTTGCTTTTACTTTTCATTTTGTGCCAAAGCTTTTGTCCTCTCATAGTTGAAATGAATTTCAGCAACCTGAGTGCCTTTTTAATGTGATGGGTAAAATAGGAAACTTTGAATTTGACTTTTCAGAGTCCCAAGTTTACCAAAGGCAATTAAAGGCATTGAAGATACAGTTAACTGTACAGCATTTCATATTCTGATTAGATGTAGGCCATATCAATGATACACATGATTTCGCCACACTGACAAAAAAAACAAAACAAAACCAAAAACAAAAAACAACATGACTAAATATCATGTGGGGAAGGCTATACCACACCAGATGTTTATCTTTCCTTTAGTCTCTGAAACAGTTCTGCTTTGTGAGAGTTAAGGCATTTTGCCAGTTTATAGATGTTATACAGCTGAACAAATGTGTTTCCCACAGTTAGTTCTGAGTGCATGTCTGTTAAAATGTTTGTACTTGGAGCGACTTCCACTGCAGACAAGTTCTTAAAAGCAAGATTTGGGCACTGTAAACCCAGAATAGAGACACACACAGCAGTAATGGGTCTTTTCAGTCCTGATGTTTTGAAGTAAATCCCTCCTTTCTGTGTGTGTCACTTTCCATTAACCAAAGTCATCATACTTAGCAACTGTAAATGTGAGTCTAGTCTTGAAACACACACACTTTTTCCATAGAGATAACTTTTGTTTTAAGGTATGACTGCTAATGTTTGGATTGTTGATTCTGTGCAGGGTTGATGACAGATTGTGTTAAACACCATGGGACCCAATAGCATGTTGGCATAGTGATAAGAGAGAGCCTGTCCAGTTCAAGCTGCTGTGTCAGCAATTAGCCGTACCATTGTATCAGCTTGTGTGGTAATTTATCAGTAACATCACTGACTAAAACGTTAAAAATGACACTACCTCTTGTACTGTATTCTGTACCAAAAATAGTATGAACCAAAAAATATTCCCCCACTGACACTACCAAAAATGCATTTTTAATAAGTTTATTTGAAAGTGTGACCTAATTAGCAAAAACAGCTTGGTGGTTGTGCAAGCTCCTGGTATTTAACCATGTGCTGGTCTCCCTCACTGTTTGTTTTTCCCCAGAGGCACCATGGATGAGGAGGAGCAGTTTGTGAACATTGATCTTAATGATGACAATATCTGCAGTGTCTGCAAGCTAGAGACAGAAACAGGGACCTTATCTTTCTGCCATGTCTGCTTTGAACTCAGTATTGAAGGTAAGAAACTGGATTGGGGTGGCTGTTGCTTGTTTGCTCACTAGAGTGAAGAGCAAACAGGTGCTGTTGAGGAGAAGTTGAGCTCCTCACATAAAACTGATAGTTTTGTGCTGGCTGATGTTTCAAAATAACCTGCTGGTTTTAGTATGCAGTGTAGTTTTTTAAGGATATGTATAAGCATGACCTCTATGCTTTTTAATTTCTGAAGGCACACACACACACACACACACACACACACACACACACACACACACACACTTCATCTCCAGTAGTTTCACTGGCTAACTTCATGTAGATGTAGTCGTATGTGGACAGATCAGCACTGCTCTTAGCTGCCAAGTCTCTCCAGCATTTGGATCACACACTAAATCACTTTTGCAGAATCATCCAGATTAACTTTTTGATCATCACTTCCCATCATAGTGAATATGCACTTAGACCAAGAGCTGTAATACAGCTTCAGAACCTTTCAGATTTGATAATGTCGTATATGATTGCCTTCCACAAACACTTCTTTTATCATCTCCAGGAACAACATATGGGCCTGGGGGACCAAAACCCTCACTAAAGCAGGCCACTGTGATTCTCCTGTTTGATGTGCCACTCTAATTCAAGAGCATGTGTTTGAAGTTTTTTCATCTGTTAATTAATGAGTGGCCTATTTGAAGAAGACTGGTAAATCAAAAGGGATTAGATATGCCTCTCATTCAGCACTTGTCTCATAGATCCACAAAGGCTATTTTATACAATAGAGAAGTGTGTATGTTAATGTCCACAGAGTATGATTGTGTATGACTTGTAAAAGAGCATCATATAGCTGACTAAGAGCTCCCAGAATGCTATATCATTCTGTTGACAGCCGGAGAAAATGCATATGGATGAAAGATTTATGGGGCTATTTTGTTATGGTAAAAGGGAACTGAGTGTGGGGTTGTTGATTCATCGTCCTGTTCTTTGTGTGTTGTAAAAGAGTCTTCACCCACAGCCTTAATCAAGCATTGTTGGAATAGTACTTACTGTACGTTAGTGTTAGTAAGTCCTTTCAAGCTCATTAATCTGCATGCAACAAAAAAAAAAGTCTAAATATGTTTTAAGGATGCAGACTATGTTTGCTGACATACAAACAGTAATGACAGAAACCTATATAGAACTGAAATTATACGATTTTCTACTTATTAAAATAAGCATCTCTACTAAGTTATTGATCTGTATAATGTGTAACGTGGTGCTACTTAGTTTCATGCATTTATGCATCTCTCCCTCAGCAGCTGGTTAATGTGCATACTGCTGCATGTTTTAAAACGAAATACCATTCTCAGGGTAACCTTTATTCTTCCTCTGTTGCTCACTAGCAGTCTATTCGTACATATGGGTCACTGAATGTCTGAAGGGCATTACCCAACTTTTGACGTATATAGGTATTTATCTGTCCACATTCCACAAAGGCACGGGTGGCATGTCTGGCTCAAATGGGGCGTCCTTGCTTGTTCCATTTAATGTTTCAGCCAGAATGCTCTGTACAAGTAGGAAAAAGTCAGCTGGTGGGGCATTTGCGCAAGTTTGTCCCTGAAGCTTTTCATTATTTAGACAAAACTGAGGCATCCTTAGTACAGGTTCTCAAACTGCATCAATGCCATTGTTTGCTTCTGGGGTACAGGTTTTGATGAAGCCTGTGTGTGGCAATGAAGTAGCTGTTATATAACTGTGGGGTCTTGAGGGAGAAGGGGGGGTTTGCAGACAACCACGTGTTTCTGATGCAGCTGAGTGTTTCATTGGTGGGAGGGGAGCTTGCCAAGCTGGATGTGGCTACTTTAGGCATGGCTGATTGGAAACTAAGCCCAAGCTGTGTGCCCGCTGACTGCTCATGTAGACTTAATAGCCAGAGTACTCATTCATCCTGTGCCATCCTTCATGAAATGAGAAGACAGCAAAAGTCCCATCACCACACATGCAGACAGAGTCTACAAAAACATATGAAGAGGGAGAATGGTCTCAATGGTCTCAACACACCACCCCGGTGCCTTTCTGTCCTAAACCATACCATGCTATCTCAAGGATGTTTTGCTGCTGCTGATTGTTCATTGCCTATTTACTCTGTGCTGGTTTTGAATATTTACAAAAGATAATAGAGGCAGAATTGCTTCTTTGTTTTTTAAAACCAGCAGAGTGTATTGCGATGTAGGAATCATGATTGCGTCATACACAAAAGCCCTCTGTATTCACTACTTTCTACATGAACTCAGTTTGAATAAATTATCGAGTAAATTTATTCACAATGTTTTGCAAAATGTAATTTTTCATTAAAAAAAGGTAGTGACTTCAAGAGGGCCTACACCAGTCAGAATTGTAGCCTGTTGAAAACACTTATGTGACTCTTACTTGTTGACTAATTGGTGAGAAACATTTACTTAACATGTAAATGTGTAAATTTGCATGCTATAAAGATATTACCACCGCTACACCAAGTGATACTGTGTCCGTGTTAATTCTGAGAAGAATTTTAAATGTAGTTTAGTCTTCGTCCCTTGCTGAAAGTTGCAGTCGGTTTAAAGTCACACTGTAATCTTTTCATTTTGTTGTAGTCAAGAATTAGTCAGCGAACTCAGTTTTAATTTAAGTCTAATTTTCAGCAACATTTTATTCACAATTTTCTCAGACAGTTTAATGATACTGTAATGGATTTTGCCGAAGCATATTTCTTCTGGCTGCAAAAATTCCAATGAGAAGTAAGCCTACTTTGAAATTTGCATTTAGTCATCTCAGTTGAGAATGTGTTTCTGACATGCCGTACTTCTTCATCATTTTATACATCACATAAAGGTAAGTGCCTAAAGTTTGTTAGAAAAAGTGCAGAACAATCCTGTTACAACCTTCACAGGTTGTATTTATTTTCTGCATATATCTACAGCTCAATGTTCCTTTTGACCTCCGCATGTTTGGTTGCACAAAACAATCTCATTCAGCATTTTAGATGTTGCAGTAATCAAATTATTGGCCTGTGAAGGGAACCTCTGTCACCACGCCGTTCACAGCCTGATTTACCATCATTTCTATAACCTGACAGAGTTTTTATACTTTACTGATGTCGTCTTCTGAATTCATCACCATGTTTGGTGCAGTACAACTCTGATTTATTAAATTGGCTGTTATAAAAATGTGTAAACTGCGTCCTTAAGGCAGATGAGCATTATCTGAGAAACAGCACGTGTATTCACTTTACATGGAGCTAAAATTAACACTGACTTATGTTAAATATTTGCCGAATGAGTCAGTATCTGTTTATGAATCGTATGAATTCATAAATGGTCCTTTAGAAGGAGTAGATGTTCACTGTAAGTTTGGCTCCATTACATTTAATATTTGTTTAGAGAGCAAGGTCAACCAATTGAAAACTTGTCCTGAATCCACAAAGAACATTGAGCTCTACTAACATTAAATTTAGACCTAAAAGGGAATTAACATGTCCATCATGTGATTGGCAAAAAAAATAAATGTCTGTAATGCAAGGTTGCTTGTAAAGAGGAAAAAGGGTTCATACAGGCCAAGTTTTTCACTTGATTTCTTGAAGTTCACCTGGTATATGAGGACCCACCAATGCCACATTATTGATTGTGGAATGTTGTTTTTGGTATTAAAATCTCACTGATTCAGAATTATAATAGGTGACCTTGCATTAAAGAGGTAAGCCATTGATTTAGTATTGTGCTTCCATAAGGCTGGGAGACTCACAAGAGACAGATCAAAAGAGAATGATGAACATAGAAGCTAAGTAGTCACATCATGAGTTAACTGCTTGTACTTAAGTATGGGTTCCACCCACAGCCTCCCTGTGCTCTGCTCAGAGGTTTGCATGAAATGGAGTTGTTCAGACTTGTCTGTTTAAACGTCAGCTGCTGACACACTGTCTTCAGAGCTGAAGTATGACAGTACTGGACATCAACTGAAGCACAAACAGAATCTACCACAAATAAAAATGATTTGCCATCTTCAGATTTTCATAGATTATATATGTATGAGTTTGGAGCATGGTGCTTATGTTGACTTGGTGCAGAGTCGTTTATCACCAAGGCTTCACTCCAGAGTACCACCAGGTGCAGAAGAATATGTGAAGGCTGTCTGTGGCCAAAGCACTGAGCACCGTTCAAAGCAGGATGAATGTTCAGGAAGTGCAGCCTTTGTTAGAGCTCCAATTGGTTGTTTCCTGAGGAAACTGCTTTGGCCTGGTGTGCTGGTTCCATCAGAAAGTACCAAATAGAAATTGTGTCTATTTATATATTGCTCAACCTCTACCTAAGTGGGCATTTCTTACTTTCAGACCTTTCTTTTTTCTGACTGCACCATCTGAGCAGTGTACTACACATGTTAACACAGCCTTGAGCGTCAACACAGTACAGCAGAGAATGAGAGCTACTGCAGTTGCCACACCATAACACCAAAGACCAGTTCAGCCACTCCAGTTGTTGTTTATCTTGTGTGGAAGTCATATCTCTGTTTCAAGCTAAAGGAATCGGGGTACTTCAGAGAAGTTCTTTGATTGCCCAGGGTAACCTGACACCAAACCAACCTCAATAATGCCTGAGATGCCAAAGATTTTAAGATAGCAGTTTTATAAGGTAGACAAGAGGACTAAACCTCCCATCTAACCAAAGCTTGTTGGTACAGTAGTGGTTAAGAAATTGCAAATGCATGGCTGAGAAAGTCCTTTTAACATAATGTATGCTTGAAATGTCTGTTAATTTTTTTTTGTCAGATATGTCATTGAAAGGTAAAGGTAATTTGTTTGCAATCACACATACTATACCTGATGTGCAAAAGTGAAGTTAAAGGAATAGGTCCATCATAATTTAGGGTCACAGGACTGGAGTTGATCCAGGCTGATGCTGGGTGAGAAGCGCAGTACACTCTGGATCCTGGACATGTCTCCAGTCAATCCAGGGCTGACACTGAGAGACCAAAGAGACAGTATAGTTGGAAGTATTCAAACCACCAAAAATGGGCAAACAGTTTTACGTATTGATCAGATTTTACTATAAACTCCTCTGATATCTGACACTAGTGAGTAAGTGAGTATTGTAATCTACAGCTTCTCACACAGACAGTTTCCTTTAATGGTCCTTTCATTCCTTGTCAGACAAGATGTCTGCTGAGCTGCCAGGTTCAGCTAAAGCCCAGCATCATTCCTTTATCTGCTTACATAATGCAGACGGAATTTTGCTGAGGCCTGGCCGTAATACCAGCTGGGTTTGGAGAGAAAAACAGAAAATTCCTACAGTGAGAGGCTGGAATGATGCACATGGTGGTGATTCTGGTCGCTGCTCTACAGGGGCTATTGTAACGTGCTTTTATAAACAGCTCATTCATTGTGGTTGAACTCTTCACCCTGGGGTGTAGAGAGGCATGCTTATGTTGCTGCTTGTGGAAGCTGTATGTCTCTGAGTCCAGAGATTTACTGAATGTGTAGTTTACCTTTTTGAGCCCTGTAATTTAGTACTGCAGTGCTATGTGTGTAAGGGGTTGCTTTCTATGCGACTCTATCATTGGTTTGAATAATTAGCCCTTTTTTCAAAGTTCATCATTTTCATTAGCTGCTTGATTATAAATAAATTGTCTCAAGGAGGTGATTCTTTATTGTGTACAACTCTGAAATAATTGCCTCTTTCACCACAGGCTTGTGAAGCTCTAAACAAACTTATTCACATAGTCTAAACCACTGATTGTGATGCCAATATCAGCAACTACTTTTATAAAGAGAATTGTCATCTACCACCTTGGAGTGATGTACATTGAGGATGGTACGTGACAGCAACCACAGCAAAGGTAGCCATGTATCTCTGTTACACTATCAGTTTACTGAAGGTTTCATTGTGTCCACCCTGTAGAACATACCAGGCTGAAATAACACAGCATCTTAACTTAAATGAATGAGCAAGTTCTTGTTTTTGATTTAATGTGGGACTGACTGAATTTAGTTTCATTCAATTTAACTCGTTGGTAGAAACAAGATGTTATGTAATTTCTAGCAGTGAACAGATGTAGTTTGCAGTGAATTGTGACTTTCGATACTGGGTATTTGTCGGCTTTTGTTTTGCCAATTTGACTAACAGAGCCTTGGCAACAGCCTAGAATTCTGATACAAGGTGTCCTTCGTCGTTGCTATCAAGGCAAGTGTTTTTCTCGCGGCAAATTTTCATAACTTTGGAGACATTGTCTAAAAAAAGGTTTAACAAACAGTTTACCGTGCTCAACCCATAAAGAATTAAGTGTCACTGCCTGTACTCTACAGCACAAATAAACAAGGATATACAGTACATTTGTCAGTACTAAAACACTGTATAAATCATTTTTGTTCCTGACAGTTATTCAATGGTGGGTGGGATGTTTTATTACATTCCACTCAAGATAATTGACATTGTAATTTATTAATTATGTTATGACAGGATTTGCCCAATTCATTATAATTACATTTTGAGATCAATCAGATGTCCTTTTTTCCCTACCTTTTCAGTGCAAGTTGTGCAAATCATACTGAAGCAAGGCAAGTTGGATGCGTGTTCCTGTTTTGGTTACTGTGATGACAAGCAGCTAATAGATGTAGTACTTGGGGCAATTCATTGTATTTGATTAAGGTTGATGTACTTGCGTGATTCAATTTGCTGTCACGTGTGACTTTGTTTTTGTCATTGTGTTCTCTGCTGTTGTGTGCTAATATGTGCCTGTGAAATCCCTATAGTGCCAGAAATAAGTTGATATATGTGCACTATGACTATTTTCAGGTTTCAGTAAATCTTGGGCTGAAGCAGGCGGTACAGCTATTGTTGTACTTAAGTTTGGAGTGTGTAGTTTTTTTCAACTGTGTAATGGCTAGTCTGCTTTGTAAGTACTGTAGTGGAAGGTCTGTGGTGGTTAACAGGTGGTTTGAGTTCACATGTCGTTGAGTTCACTGTTCATGTCAGCTTTATGTTGGTATCTAAGTTGGCCTGTGCAGCTGCTGACAGCACATTCTTCTAAGCTGTGCCATGCAGCTCTGTTTGACACCACTGTTACTACTGATGACCTCTGTCCCACTTGTCCCAGAACCAACTCTCAGCCGTTCATCTCAGTTTGTCCCGGATCGAATGTCTTTGCTCAGCACACACATACTGTGGAAAGAAAACCAGAAGACAGCAGAAGGTTGTTCTCAGCAAGACAAAAATGTGTTACTTTGTGTATTATGGTCTGCAAACATGCATAAAGGCAACAAGTTCTTCATGATGGGAACCACAAGGCTGAGTGGTTAATTTACCTTCAAGACTTATCCAGCTCAGAGCTTTGGTGCTGCTCCACTAGTCTCTAAATTTTTGGTACCCTAATGCTCTTGTGACTAAAAGTTAGTGTGGTTTTTTTTCCAGTTAATTTCTTTTTTTGGCTATTACACACATTATAAAGGGTTTCAGTTCACCTTAAATATAATTCTTCACTCAATTTATAAATTATTATATATTATCTTCTAAATTTCTGACTTTGACTTCTGACTTGAAATTTAGTTTCAATTTAGGAGTATTGTTTATTGTCTTAATTATCCCAGGCCCCTTGATTTCTGATTTGACCAAGGCTCTGGATCTCCTGATTCCAGTGGCATATAATCATTTATATTTACTCTCAGGCACAAGTTGATCAACAATTAAAAACTATTAACTAAAATCAACATTTCTCTGTCAGACCTAAGCATGTGTCTGTGCTTTGTCTTTGTTGTTTTACTAAATGACGGACTAACTCTGACTTTCACAAAGGAGCAGGAAAAAACAAGACCATTGGTTAATGTCTGTAGCTGTCACAGCTGAACAATGTTGATTCACCTCTAGTGAATTGTCTCTGTGTGCTTGCGCTTATGTGTGCAGCCATGAAAGACAGTAGTGCTAAGCTGCTTAGCTGGAGTGAGGTCTTTGGCTGGTGGTGCACTGGCCTGGTTGTGGGCCAATGAATTTTCTGCTAGGCAAGTGGTAGTCAGTATGTTTTTGTGGTAGTCCAAAGACCGTCGCTGATCGGATTATAACATGGCTGTTTGATAGGCAGAAAGCTCCTGCAGCTATTAGTAAAGTGTCGGAAGTTTCAGTGGCCATTCAGCAGGCAATTTTCTTACACATGCTCATGCATACCTTATATATACTGTGGTTTCCTCACAAGACTAATCCATTGTAAAGTCTTTTAGGCTCTCAGGTCAGAACGCAAATATACAGAGGCTAAGAATAGATCTCTGCACACACAGCTGTGTAATGATCTAAAACCTTCCTATGTACTGAGCCATATAAGATCCATTAATGCTTAGTTATGGACTGTTTGCTTTAATCCTGCAGGCATACAGCGAGCTTTCTAAAGACATGCAAGTGCATGACTTGGGACCGAAATATTTTGGTATCAACACACTGTGGTTTAAAAGATGGTCATACACTTGAAGGAGTAGCACTTCAGTCAGCATGTATTACATCTGGTCTTCACAAGTACAGCTTGTAGCCACTGCGGGTGCCTTAAAAATGGCATTGAAGTGAATTGCAGTTCTGGCCTGTTGGGTTTTCTTATCACCTAATAGTTAAGTTTCCTTTTTTATTGCCAGTCTTGCCATTAATTTGATATAGAAATTAATTTGTTTGCTTGGCACGCTCATTAATGAGGTTTTTCTGTTATTCACTTTTGGCCTAAATGCGGTCTAAAATTAATTGAGCACAGGTTCTCTCCTGACTGTTTTCAGTAAATTATGGACAAAAATACATCTGTATCATCAAGGAGACATCTTTGAGACGGCAGCAGAGAAACTAATTTAGCATTGGAGTGTTTCCTGTGTTGTTTAAAACCTGTCAGCTACAGGGTGTTAGCTACTGACCCTGTTGGAACTGGCTGTTACAACCCTTTGTTCAGGGAAACTGAAACCTTTGGTGTGCGTTCCTGTGTATATGCGTGCGCGTGTGGTTTCCTGTGCTGTCAGATGTTAAAGCGCTAAGAGAGCCATGCCAGGTAAACCTACCAAAAGCGAGTTCTTTAAATCTATATGAGCAACAGTGACTAATCTCCTCATCTCAGGCTCCAACATGCATGCCTGTCTGCTGAGAAGTGTGTGCCAAGAAGAAAGCCATCACACAAATGCCTGTGCAACACACACTTACTTAAACCTCATCTGCTTTCTCTTGCGCACACAGTTTTTGCTCTCAGTCACTTTCACCATCAGCTTTGCTTTGTTTACTAAGCTCTGGCCCATTTTAATCAGAGGTTATTTTAATTTTGGTCCTCTTGCTACGTGTTAATTTCCTCTGTGCATACTAAAATGTATCCAGTGTGACCTGTTTTGACTGGATCCAGGAAACATTACTTTTCTTTCTAATGGAGGTACTTCCAAGGAATATAGTCTTTATCATAGAATATCAGCCCACGTACTGAAGTTGTTTTTTCCGCTTCCTTTTAGATCAGAAAGGTTAGATTGTTCAGTTTCTGGGACCTAGGTTCATCCTGTGGTGAAACAGTCTCACATGCGCTGCTGTTTTCACCTAGTACAAACAATAAGACAAAGTGGAGACTTTTGAGCTGCTTTATGTGGACAGAGACCACTCAGTGCACCTTTCTCCCTTCTGTTGCTCAGTAAAAATATTTCAAATATGCTTTATGTGTTTGCGTTTAGACTGGGTTAATCTATTATCCCTGCTATCTAAACGCTCTACTGGCTAATCCACTGCCCACTAAGCAGCTTTCACAGAGAGATCGCGATAGGTTAATCTGCCAGTTTTAGCTTGGTATCATCCTAGTTCACTTTTATTTGCTGTGGCAAGTTCAATAGGTCAATATTTTATGCCTCACTACCTACTGAGATCTCTGCTTGACTTCTTAACAACTATTCCATGTACTTTTTTCATGAGTTAGCAACCTTACATCTTGGACTTCACTGTACTTTTATGCCTCTGTGCCAGTGACAGCTGTGGACAGAGGCTTTATGCTTTTGGGTTGTCTGCCCGTCCAGCCCATTCTTGTGAATGCTATATCTCAGGAACACCTTGAGGGAATTTCTTCAAATTTAGCACAAATGTTGGAGGCATAATTTTTGCTGCCCAACTGTTGTATTTAGTCTCAAACTGAGCATTTGTTTGTTTCCTGGGATCCTGGAGGATGTTTTTTGTTGAGATAAGGACTCATTCATTTGTAATTGAACTGTGGGTTTTGTATTGTAGAAAAAAAGTTTCTTCAAGAAAATGAAAATATATATAATAATATGCTTATTAGGCCGAATTAATTATTTTATTCGAACATCCAGTCCCCAGAGTGTCTGCTTAGAAAAATTCTGGCCCATGAGCAAATATAGTTGAGGACCCTTGCCATACCTTGTGTTATGAATTGCCTACAGTACATTATAAAGTGTAATCCTTTCTATTTTTAAACACATTTTCTGTTGATAAAAGTAAAGTAAATTATTAGTGATGTTGAATATACAGTGTAGTTGAAGATCATTCACTGCAATCCTGTCTCCAGATGAATGTGGTTTTGATGTGGCTTATTTCCCTATTGTCATTGTCATGACAACTAGTCATCTGGAGAGAGTGTTGTGTGTTGTTGCTGCCGAGTTAACACATTAACATTTCGCTGGAGAATTTCCCATCACAGAAACAGAATGTATCTCTTTTCTCTAGTTTACAATTTCTAAAACTTGTGTAAATGTAGTTGTAAGAATATGTCTAGTCAAAAAGAAATATAGACTAGCTGTCTGAGCCTTGTCTGCCTCGGTTTTGTGCTGGCTCAATCACAAGAGATGAGATGTTAATTGATTAAATGGTATTTTCTTATCACTAATTTTTCTGGACCTTTGGCCTTGAATAAAGATGAAATGCTGACCTTTGAGTGATAAGTTTGAGAACCCCTGGTATAGATTTTCTGCGCTGCTGGCTTGAAGATGCATGTGAAGCATCCACGTTTTACAATTTGTAGAAGCTAGTACAAGCTGATTGGTTCTGCTGGTATTGAGCTTCAAGTGATTGTCGTTGCACCATGCGATGAAGCTCTCTGTCAGTCCTCTGTACTCCTCTGTAAAATAGTCTGTAAGTGAAGACAGCTTGTTTCTCACTAGAAATCATTCACTGGAATCCTACACGTCAATATAGTGATAACTTCCATTTTGTCATAACATATGCTTAATACGTTTTACTACATATAGAGTCTTGACAGACATGGATGTAAATTGCAACGTGACTGGTTGGCAGAGGCAGTAATTGTAGTTGCAGTCAAGACTTTGACCGTTTTGTTTGTGTGACTGTAGGTTTTCGTTGTATTTGACCTACTGAATCATTGCTTTATCTCTGTGTGAATGCAGGTGTCTCTTCTGCTACCTTGTTGCACTCAAAATCCCTGCGTGGTCACAGAGACTGCTTTGAGAAATGCCACCTCATCGCCAATCAGAAGCTGTCACGTTCCAAGGTCTCCCGAAGTGCCTATGAGGGCATGAAGCTGGCTCTCAGCCAGAAACTGAACCGCATCATCCAGTATGCCCAGAACAAAGACTCTGTCTCCTCCAACAGCTCCAGCAGACGGGGGACCAAGCTTCTTTGTTACAGTCAGCAGAGTGACTGCAAGCTGCTTCCCCAGTTGGATGCCCAGGTTCCCCGTTACACACCCTGCTGGGACAGGGGTAAAGCCACAGGGCTGCCTGATTACACCATGGGAATGTTGGAATGCCACACAGCAGAGGAGCTGGGACTGCTGCAGGAGTCACAGTCTAACGTTTGGTCCGGTGACAGCAGGAAAGGTCTACACAGCCGAAAGCAGTCGTCAGGAGGACAGCCACAGCACAGACACCAGGGCCACAGCAGAGATGAACGTGAGTATATGGAAGTGAATTCTGTTTATTACCAGCAACTTCAGGAACTTCAGTTTGTCAGTATGTAATTGAAGCAGTACTGGAAGGAACACTTTTTTTTCTTCTTTTGATGGAAGAGCAGTGTCAACAATATGCCAACAGAAATGGATTGCAACATTCCTCTGCTTCTCTTCTCTCCTCTTAACTTGTTTTGTGTGATCTCTACGAGGTCTCAAAAAGCCTCTGAGCGCCTAGTCATTCAAAGGCAGCAGACATAACAGTAACACAGGAACAGAAGATACATTCTTAATTGGTTTGTCCTTCATCTTCCTCTTTGCTGTGATCTCTCCAGGGAAAAGTTCATTTTCTTAGAACCTGCAGATACAGCCAAAGCTGCTCATAACTACAAATTCTGTGCTTTTAAATGAAAGATGACAGGCATTTCACAGCCACGTCGTTGGCACTTAATTGTGTGCATATCTCTGTATTAGCTCATCATCAGCCTACCAATGCTCACTGCTCTGAAGTTGTTGAACCTGCAAATGGGCTGACACAATTTTGCTAGGTATTGCATGAATATGTAGACACTTTTTCTGTTGGTTTGTTAATAGTTGGTTAGTAGTTGCAGTAATGGAATACGTGTTTGGTAAACAGCTCAGGACTGTCCTGTGGCACATGAATGAAATTACTCATTCCTTCTGATGTTGCTCAGATTATTCCTTTAAAAAAAGGTTATAGACAAGCTTCAGAAGTTGTTTGCTAGCCTTACATCTTTAAAGGGACAGGTCAGGTTTTTTTGAAATGGGGCTGTACAAGGTACTTGTCTATGGTCAGTGTATTTCCGACAGTAGATGACAGTCAGCATGCCCCCAGTTTGGAGAAGCAGACAGACAATGTGCTGCTGTGGACAGGGTCAGCAACAAAACCTATTTTAGTTACCTAATAGAAGACCTACCTAAAATCATCTGTTAGTTTAAGTGTATGCTATATCTTGAATATTCCACTGCTTTACCTTGCTGTCAGAAAGCCTCTACCCTTGGCATAACATTTTCCCAACCGTAAACAACACTCCACTCAGTGGTCCAGACCACCAATAAATACGCCAGATTGGCACTTACTGCAGAGCACTGCTGTACTCACCCATCCGGTAATATAGCACAAAATACCCACAAGTAAATGAAACGACTTACCAAACAACCAGTCAAGAAATGAGTCAGAAGTTTCCTCTCTCTCTTTCAGCCAATGCATACAGGATCTGTTATGACTGCTGCCCTGTTTGTGTGTGTGTGTGTGTGTGTGTGTGACATGCTGCTCTTTTCCCAGCTATGCTATCTTAACCCAAATGAGTGATGACAGACAGGGTTCGAAGCAACAAAAGGTTATCATATTATCAAGCATCTCTTATCACATCTAAATGAGCTGCTGTATTTATGCTTGCAAAACAACAAAAACAAAAAACCCCCCTCGAAAATCATGTCACAGCCGCGCCTGAGCGGGAGCACAGCCGGGTGCTACATGCACTGGGTGTGACTAATGAAAATTGTTTGTTTTTCTTTTAGTGACTAAAATGAGTGTGGATGAACTCCATCAGCTGAATGGCCAGCTACTGATGCAGATTCAGAGTAAGTCGTTTTTATTGACGTTCTGTGTTAAGTTGTGCAATACAGCAGATTGAACACGAGTGGGTAAAGACCCGGTGGCTGTAATATTATGTGCAAGCCAACTAAGCATAATGTATATTTCCATTGCTTTCATTTAATAATTCAACAATATAATCATGCGATTTTCAACACCTCGTTGCTATCGATTAGTCTTTTAAAGTGTCATTGTCCCATTTCAGCCGTTTTGGCTCTGTGTGTGTTACTGACTTCAGCTGAACTGTATTTTGTAGTAACATACAAGCACCATTAGGTGGCAGTAGCTATGTCTCAAGTGCCAGATGGGAACCTTGCAAATGTTTCACAATAGAAGCCTAGTAAAGAAATGAAAGGTTTCTGTCCTCTAAAATGCTAGGGTCTTTTAATTTGAAACAGACACAGGAAGTGTTGAGTTTGTATGAACAGCATAATATGGTAACTTAAATATGGCATACAGGAGCAGATAAAACAAGGATTCATATTAAAATGTGACAGATTTATACTTATCAAATTGGAGGCCTGCCTCTAGTACAAGCCTAAGCCCAAATTTACCTTCTGCAGTTGAGGTAAATAAAGGCCCTGGTAGCTATTTGAGGAAATATAGTATGGAGTTCACTTTGAATCATCATTATTTTAAACATTTTTCATCTCTAATAAATCTCCATATTAGATTCTTGGTCCCCTGAGTAAAAAGTAGCATCATAGCAGTAAAAGTGTTACCTCACAGCATACCCAGCCTGACTTTCAGAACGTGAGATTCAGTAAAGCAGGGGCTAATATAAACTGCAGGGCTTCTCTAGTCCACATGTCATCTATTTCCATGTGACCAGCTGTGTTGCTTGTGTGATGCTTGCTCATGCCTAGCCTGTTCTCCCCATTCTTCATCAGTGAGACCTGTTGTGCGCTGCACACAGTTAACAGCTAAGCCACACACATCTAATCTCAAATAAGTTTTATTTTTACCTCCGTTAGGTCAAGTACCTACTAGACCATGGGATGGCTGATGCATCAGGGTCACTATAGAACATGGTAGTGAGGGTTTTGGCACCTCAGTCATCATGAAACATTCCTGATATTTTCATCATCAGTCTGACCAAATGAGCCAAATTGTCACCATGGCCAGTGTCAAGAGGGAAATTGCATGAGGTAGTGTGTGATGTCTTCTGATGAAACGGAGTCTTGTGGGTGCCTGGCCTTCACATTGTTTAGCCTTCACAAGCAGTCAGATCCACATATTTTGATTTCTTTGCAGAACAGATGGGGAGGTTATTGCTCATCCTAAATTATTTAGAGAACTACATGAAGCCCAGGATTTTCTGTCGTACTGTGTTATATTGGAAATGTTTCCTTGTCCATAAACTTGTTTGACTGGAGTTAATTGATTTTTCTTTGTTGTGGTAGTATGTTATGCAGATGCGTTTTCTGTCATGTTGTCTTTGCTCTCTGCTCCCTCCTTAATCTTGATTATTGATGTTCTTTATCTCATTTGTTTGTCTGTGTATAAGTTGATCTTGTATGTGAATGAAGCCACTGATTCCTCTCTCTCCCTCCACAGAGGTCTTTGAGGAGCTGACTGTGGCCGTGCAGGAAAAAGACTCATTGGCATCAGAGCTGCATGTGCGTCACATCGCCATCGAGCAGCTCTTTAAGAACTGTGCCAAACTGCCCTGGCTGCACATTAGCAGGGCTGGGGTCAAGGCCAGCAGCAGCAGCGGCCCTGTGGAGTGAGGTGCAAGGTGCTGGGAGGAATTGGAAAACACTTCAACAATGCTGGCAGCAGCATGGCTGAACAGGCCTTTATGTATACAGAGGGACTTTTAGAGCACTATGGTGATGTCGAGTTGTTAGACCTACATTAGGGCAGCATTAAGGGCTGGGTTGACATGGCCTCTGTTCTCGAGGTTGCAGTGATGGTGTGAGGATTAATGGTGGTTTGCAGTATAAAACAAATTGCTGGTCTGGCATGTGACTTGAATTTCGCCCAACTCATGGACCTAGGATGCATGTCCCGGTGAAATCGGCTCAGAGTTTCCTGGGTCCGGTACACAGTGAGGACATGTTTGTGTTGGACATGATTCTTAAAAAATATCTTTTAAGATTTACATTAATACAGACTGAAAAAGAGTGTGTCTGCATAATTTTACATACATTGCTTTTGGTTTTATTTTTGTTTTGCTCTCAAGCATTTCAGTTTTCATTGTTTTCATTTTCGCAGTGCTTAACACTCCATGTGTTATGATGCTTCTCTGTCAACAGTGGTGAGTTACAGTATTTTATAATATGGCTTGGGTGAGTACTTGATGCAGGTTGGTTGGATGAAGTCTGTCATAGTCATACCATCAAGCACTGCCAGCAGTAATGTTTGATTGCTGTTTTAATGTAGAGCTTTAACAAGGTTTATGCGCTTTCCTGCAGCTGCACACTGGCAATATAATGGCTTGAAACATGAGTTTTAGAGTTGCCTTCATCCCGCTTGAATTAGACATGATAGTGAAAACTGTGGACATATTTGCCATCTTGTAGATCAGATATATTCAACAATAGTTGACATCTGTGGGGGAAATTACAAATAATAAGACATACTATCAAATCTTTTAAATAACAGAAATAATATAGGTTTGAAAGATGGTGATACAATCTGGAAAAGGGCATGGACAAGTACAAGAAAACACCCAAAAGTACCCTAAAGCATCATGGCAACAAACCAAATCAAAGTGTGAAGGTTATCGAGGCTCTACTAGCTGTGCAGGTTTTTGTTTGTGAGGATGATTAATTACTCTTTTGGGAGTGTCCATGAAGATTTTGTAACAGTTGGTTGGCAAGCAGCAAGTGGAAATGTCACTTAATAAATGTCAGTTAATGTACCCTCCTAAAGTTAATATACTTGCTTAAAGTGATAGGTATTTTGTTTTTAATTCAACGTTTGGGTTTATAGTGACTATTCCTGCTGGTGAGTTTTACTTGATATTTTGTATAGAGCTGTTTGTTGTCTGTTGTATAGCTTCAAGCACAAGTTGTACATACGGCTATACACTGAATGAGCAGAGGAGCAAAGGTGAAACTATTGAAAAGAAGACTAGCTGCCAAACCAAAGTCTGTATTTGATCTGTTTTACATGTGAACTACGAGCGTTTAACTCAGATTTCATGAACAGAGGAAGGATGCAATACCAAACTGATTTAAAATAGAGATTTCTTATGTTTGGTTCAACGTGTGTAATAATGAACCAGATATTTTTACTCTAAAAGTGTTGATGTGGAAATGATTAGTACACATGGTCTGTTTTGTGGTTTGTTTTATTTATCTCTTTATTTTTTCTTTCATGTGTAGTTTAACTTTTGCCCTCTCTCCTGTTTTAATGTTAAAGAGCTAAGTTGATGTCACAGCAATACAAACAGGATAGTTATGTCTACTGTGCCTCTGGAGGTCCCTGATTTTTGAGCAAAAAGAGACAAAGAAGGACGTAGGGGATGATATTAATAGTCAGGGTTTTAAGCCTGCAGTTTTGCTTAGTTTATTATTCAGGAACCCTATGCAAGAACGAGACAAGTAAATCAGACGCCTTATAAAGTGGAAAATATCTCAAAGAATATTGGTTATTTGAGTTTTCCTCAGAGGAAGTCACACAGCTACTCGAGTATAATAAGCTTGGGAAAGACAAGGATTTAATCAGATTGATGTTTAGAAAAACTCATCAGTGTATCTCTTTTGCTCTCTTTGTAAGAGATTCAATGTATTTGACCCCTTTCAGGGTTTAAAGTTAAAGGTTTTAGCTCCATTTTAAACTTTTATCTTGGTTTTATTTGGATTACTGTGTTTGGTGTGCTGAGTGTGTGAGAATATTCAGATTACTGGTCCTTAATGCAACTTTTCAGTCATTCAGTCTTCAGTCACATGTCTTTTTTATTTCTGTTTTAATTATGAATGCTGTGTATTTTTGAATACTGTGGAAACATGCCTGTGTCCGCTCAGCAGAAAATTCGTGCTGCCTGGCTTTGGTTGTCTATTCTTTCTGGCGGTCTCATTATCATTTTCTGGAGATGTAAGCATACCTGTTGCACTTCCACCTCCTTCCTTTAGACTTGACTCTTTGTTCATTTGTTTTCTGACGTTGAACAAGTCTGCATTTGTGTTGTGTGATGTTTTACATTCTATTTATTCTGTGTGTTCATGGACCTTACACATGCTATGTGATTTGTGCTTAAGTGACAGTTTGTAATATTTTGTAAAATATTTCAATAAAAGGAAATTATTTTTCACTACATATGCTAGTATTTTCACAGTTATGGCCACTACTGCAGGGACAAGAAATGTTGGTAAGACCATGGTTATCAGTGATGTGAGGGTGTTATTAATATTCCTTTTGTTGCAGAGCAATGTGACTAAATGGCTTCTTCTCAAGGGTGCTTGACAAAAAATTCAAAACAAAAAAAATCCAAGAAAAAGAGAAACTAGCAACTTCTGTTCAAAAATGTTTCATGAAAAATCTGACTTAATGCATTTCAACACGCTTCAACACTGTACACAATCACCTATTCTTTAGTTCATTTATGACATCGGGTGTGCACATCATTGTTTTTCTTTCATCATAAAGTGCATGAAGTGAAATGTTGATTTTGAGCAGTCATACACACTTAAGAATATAACTGCAGACATTAAGTGCTAAGTTCATAATTTCATCTGATTATGATCCAGTGGTTGACTTCTTGGATGGAGGATGGACTGCACATTCATTGAGACTGTCCCCGTTGCATTATGTGGTAGATGGAGGTTGAGTGCCCCCTTGTGGACATAAAGCGTTGAGCGGATGAACTGCAGATGATTCAAGTGGTCGCAATCAGTGTGATTTCCGGGAAATAGTCACATTATGTTCTGGGGTCAACTTCACAAGGATCGATTTGAGAAACCTTGGTATTAAAAACGTGACCTCAAAAATGGGAAATTTCATGAAATGGAGTAACTATATGGTTGTCATGTTCTCAAATTATGTTCAAATTATTATTCTAGTTATTTATGTAAATCCATATTCTCTTAAGGCGCCCCACCCCTCCATTTAGGGTATGGTTCTATTATCATCATTATTACAGTTTGTGTGACATATCTATAGTATAATTAAGTACTATATTAAATATATAAATACTCAAGCAATTACCAGACAATGTTACTTTGACAAATTGTTAGATTAACGTGTCAAGTTTTGAGACAGCAAAGCTGATGTCACTCGGTAATGAGCAGTTCAACTTAAAATTAGTTTATTACACGAGTGGCATACACTAAAATTTGCAAACATCACACCAAAAATAATAGATTGTACCTAAATTTCCAGTCAGCGTGTTGTGTTTCAATGTAAACTTGGATTTGCCATTTTCACGATGAAGTTGCATCACTGAATGCAACCATACAAACAAAAAACATGCCTGACGCTATGAGTCATAACAGTATGACTCACGCTTTTACGAGCATATGTTCGACCAATGAACGCGCTATATTGCTGTGTCTGGAACCAATAAGAATGATTGGTGGGCGGGAGTTGTGTTGTAAAGGGCGGGGTGAATAGCCGAACCTCAAGCTTTCTTCTGCTGGCCAACTTCCCGTAACCATTCATTTTTTCATCCACATGTTGGAGGGTGTCTTTATCACAAGGAAAGGTAAGTCGAGCTGTGTATGTCCTCGTGTCTTACTGTAGGCGGTAATTGTCTCTTAATGTGATTGGCATGCCACTGTATCACAATTTAGAAAGCCTATGTCTAACTTTTGCCACTATATTTATTGGGCAGTCGCTGTGTTTGTTAGCAACATGAGGCTGTTAGCGTTAGCTTAGCGTCTTAGCAATGCAGCTAATAGCCTTATATACTCTTGAGATATTCTCTTGTGTGTTCACCATGATGTCGGAACTAAGTTTCAAATGCATTTCGGCGCTATTTAGGTATGTAACGCCATGTTCGTAGCGTTAGCATATCTAGCTAGCACACTGACTATAGTAGTCCGTGTTTTGGAGTGTGGTCAAGCGCGGATAACCGGAACTTGTGTATCACAGCCCGCCTTTCTGGGATGTTTGTAATCACCAGACCGTTAACTGAAGTCAGCAGATAAGATTTTTTTTTGTTTTAGGCGAACTTGTCATTAAATGTTTTAGTGTTTGTGCTGTGCACTCATCATTTTAAACAAAAATAATCTCTAAAACAGCAATTGCTGCCACCACATCGCGAGTAACGTTAATCGTTGCTGTTTTATTGACGCCCTCATTCACACTCGACTAACGTTAATGAAAGGGACTTGTAAATGCAGCTTGCCAAACAGAAGAGTAAGTACACTTACAGGTTTTAATGGTCTGGATGTAGCAGATAAGCAAACCACGGAAAAATATCCTAAGTGCAGTTAAACCCAGAGTTGGGTTTTCAGAGATCTTTTCTCAGCTCACTATAGAAATACTTACCATACTTATGATTGAAGTGCTGCTCCTCTGACCAAAGTTCATTTTCTTACAGGGCCTGTCTGAACGTAATGAAACGTGTGTGAAATATGAGGAGAGAAATTGCAGCTGTGGTATTCTTCCTGAAGAGGCTTGTGAATAAGGGGGACAAGTTGGAGCCGCACAAGGTCGAGCTGTTTGTGGAGAGGCTGGCTGTTGCGCTGCAGGAGAAGTTCAAGGGGCACTGGTATCCTGACAGCCCCAGCAAAGGGCAGGCTTACAGGTGCTGCTCTCTAACGCTTGTTATTTTTACTGGCTCCTGTTCTCAGGGAAATATAAATGTCAACCTTCCAACACAATGTTTTTTTTTTTTTTTCCTCAACATGTGTCCATTGAATGGCACAGAGAGGCATTGTTTAAACTGAATTGTGTTTTGTGTGCTGCAGGTGCATCAGAGTGAACAGGTTCCACAGGCAGGATCCAGAGCTCCTTCGGGCCTGCCACGAGAGCGGGATACAGTACAGTGACTTGCGACTACCCCGTGAACTCACACTTTGGGTGGACCCTGGGGAGGTGTGTTGCAGGTGAGGCCTTGACTGGGTTTGTCATGCATAGCTGAAACCAGATACAAAGACGCGGAGTTCAACAAAGATGAGAATAATGGTATTAGCATTCACAACTGAAAGCCTGAAAGACTCACTCACAAGTGCAGTTGTACAAAATTAAGAACAGTAACTGGTGTGTTGTTAGAATGGTTGTTCAAATGTATTAATATCTGCAGTCACTGATGTCTGTTTGTCTCAGAATATGAAGAGATAAACCTAATTGCCACATGTGGCTATTTACTGTGTTTTTAGTGATTTCTGGATTTTTGTAATGTGTAGCTGTATGTGTGCTTTTCAGGATCACTTTGTCTGGAATCACATTGATCTTTGTCTCCTGACCTACCTATTCAAGAATTATTTATTTCTGAACTGTTTTCCTGCTAAATGTTTATTTACCATTTAGAGTAATTGATCATGTTTCCCCCTATTCCCATTATTAGATATGGAGAGACAAATCCTTGTTTCTCAGTTGCCACTTTCTCTAATGATGACGAGGAGGACAAAGACGTTGCAAAAAAGGTGACCAGTGCTTTGGAGAGGGTGACGTCAGACTACCACTCAGGTTCTTCCTCTGATGAGGACAGCATGCGTACTTCGCCCCTCACTATCTCCAACAGTCGCTGTGCTTACCAGGTATCGCATAATGCATTTTATAATTCCTATGACTAAGTTTCCTGTGTAGCTCTGGAAAAGAGTTGAAAATTACTCAGTAAAAAACTGGAATTGAATGCTTTATGGGCTAGGATTGTTTGTGTTGTAATTGATGGCAGCTCTTAATGATTTGTTTCCTTTTTCAGGCGATGAATCCTGCTGCTCCTACGTGGCATCCTAAGAAGATGGTACCAGGGAAGGGTCACATCCTTCCACGGCCTCACTACAGCTTCAGGCCTCGTAGCAGAGCCCCTCACCCTTCAAGGCATAATCTGTGGGTCCCTCCTGGCTATAGAGGAGGGCCTGGATACTGGGACACAAATCAAAATCTGGCATATTGTTACAGTTAGGGATTATAATGCTTATTGACACTGGGAATTAAACCTAACGACGTCTTTATGGTAAAGACCAGTGTTGTTTTTTTAATCATATATATTGATATTTTTTTCTTTTTTGACAAAAGTCTTTTTTGCACTTTAGACCAATTGTTATAGTTTAAATAAATCACTTGTATTAAATTAGATATTGAAATTGGAATACTACACATGTAGTCTTGAAGTACTGTATTTTTACAATGGAAGATTTCATGTATTCCGCCTACTGTCCTTTGTGAGAAAATGTTTTATTTATTCAGAGTGTAGAATTGTCAGATGTATAGGCTTAAATTTATGGAATTTTATTAAATACAGTTTCAAAGCATTGTGGTGGTTTGTTTATTCTTTTGGTTTTGCTGAAGGAACTTCCAAGTGTTGTGGTTCAAGTCTTTATATCATGCAACCAAAGTCCCTTGCTGGAGTCAAACCAGGGACTTTGGTTATGTGGTGTCTGACCAGCAAGATGCTTTATATGTTAAATGTTTTATGTTGTATAATCTGTAGCTGCACTCAAATGGTTTCACACGCATTTTGTGGTGATGTTTAGCCCAAATTCACCCAACTCATTTTTCAAGTATAATCAAATCTTACGAGCACCACCAATGAAATTCTCATCTCTTGGAGGCGGGAATCATGTCAAATAAAGCCTTAACTATGCTCAAGTGCAGGAGTGAGTGATCATGACACACTATAATAGTTAGTGTCTCTGGTTGGTACCTCTCCAGAAAAGGCAGAGCTTTAATTTCCTCTGTAGAAGGCCCCTCTGGAAAGATTTCAGTCATCAGTACAATGGATGCTGGTTTTGAGGACTCCTTTAAAGACTGGTTAACAGCTGTACCAGGAAGTGCTTTATCATCCCCAGTGTTGAAATGTTCTTCATTTTAAGAAATCAAAGGTGAGCTAACACCTGTACTGTACATGAATGGTCACAATATGTATGTGACGGACAATGCTTCCAGATTAACCACCAATTCCCATTGGTCTGAGCCTCAGCCATCTGAGGTGTTTTCACTGAGAAATGTGAACTGGATGTACTATATGTATGCAGTTTTGGAAATCTAGCTTGAGGTATAGATTTGCAACTAATATGCTGATTAAAAGCAGTTTAAAGTACATATGACTTGTTAAACGAAAATTTGGGGGAACAAAAAAAAACAGGAAAACAGGCGCCTTTCTTTCCTTCCTTCACACTGGTGCAGCTCCGCCGTCACACCGGCAGAGGGCAGTACCGGCTTTACTTTGGACAAAGCGCCTGTCACGTGACACCCTGCGGCGCGCTCCGCTGTGCACCTGCAGAGAGCGACGGAGAAGGAGGAGGAGGAGTGGAGTTTGGATGCTTCGGTCAAGCTCGCCTGCCACTTCTCACTCGAATACCGCATAAGTTCTCCGACCAAGTTTCACTGAAGAAGTGGTGGAATAGCTGAAGCAGGAATGGAGCTCTCGGTCGCGCGGTTCAGCTGTATGCTGTTGAGCCTCTTAGCAGGTAAGTTTTCGGACTCAAACCTGTGAGCGACTTAAATCCAAATGATTTTTCACTCAAACGGCAGCGCGTGCAGTCTCTGGACTGACCGCGCACAGCAACGACAGCCGCTGCCGTTAACATGGAAACTTGCCTTTTTTCGATAAGTTCAAGATGCCGGTGACTTCAGGTTACGTTTTCATTGACGCTACCTAAAGTTAGTGTGGTTAACATTTGATATGCTCAGTGGTTCACGAAAAACGCCTCTGAATGCAGCTGAGAGAAACTGGCCAACAGGGAGTAACTCCAAGCCAAGGTCAGTGTAGTTAGCTAGCACAGCAGAACCAGCGTCCGGCGAAAAACAGCTAAAAATTAAATAAATGAGTCAGGTTACCTGGCAAGGCTTTACTCATGACTAATGTTGGTATTTTCAGACTCGGCCAAGACAGAAAGGACGAGAAAGGTAGACAAGAAAGAAAAAGAAAGGTCAACAGATAGTAAATCAAAGTTTGCTAACCTTATTTCAGGCCTTTTAATACAGATTTTGTCTCAGTCTCCCCAATTAAGTGACGGCGGTTTGTTGTAATACAGCTTCCACCAGGTCCACCATACTAGGTGGCTGTTTTTAATACTCCGAATGAACGCTTATTTAAACTTATAGCTCAGTGGTTCCCTGTGTGAATTAGATAGTAAATGATTTTAGGGACGCTTCCCGATACCAAACATCAGGGTATTTCGGCCAGAAGTCCTCTGTTTTTCGTGTGATGGTTAACACAATATCTTGATCCGTTTTTAAACCTGTGGCTACAGGACTTCAAAGTGCTGCCTTCACTGTCTGCCATCTGCCAGCAGTGCTGACCCCCCTTCCCCTGTCCAAAATCCCAGGCTATCACGTTTAATTTAACCACATGTTTGTGCCTGTAGGCAGCTTAGTTTGTGTTGGTGTCTTTTTTTAAACGTTTGATGAAAGCTTGGTTCCAGTGACCTCACCTGAGAGGGGCTTTGTTGATACTGTAGTTGGGTAGATAACAGTGTGGCCAGTGAAGCCTCTGATCTGAGTAGTTATTTTTTAATCTTCCAGGTTTGTGCTAACTTATAGTCAATGATTAAAAGTGAGATTGAAATATTCTTCTTGTGGCTCTCCATAAAGGACAGTAGGACACCACTAATTTACTTCTTTTTTTGTAGATTTTTCATTCAAAGCAATAGTCAGTAAAAATGTATTTGGCTGGTTTCATTTGGAGTATGGATGAGAACCGGACGGGTGAGAAATATGAAAGTTTTGGCTTTGATTTTCAAAACTTTGCTCTGATAGCATGTCATCGGGCCAATAAATGTAGAAAGATTGCTAGCATTTGTTATTCATTCATGGAAAGTATATGATAATGATACGTTGCCCCTGTTGTTTTGTTAACCTTAGAAAAAGCATGATACAGTTGTATGCTTATGGGTGTGGCAGTTTAGCGCCCTGGAATTTACACTGAAACTAGCCGATCACTCCTCCCACTCCAAACTATAATGTGAAACTTTTGCCACAGGATCATCTTTTGGATTCAACCAGTGACATGCTGTGGCTGTTACTGAAATATTTTTTCTGAGGATTTGATGGGAAACCACAGAGCCGTGGCCAGTGACATTCCAGTATGTTGATTAGTGAGAAACCGCATGTAATGAAGAAGTGCTTTGTTTAAGCTCATCCAGCACATCTCTCCATGTAAAAGCCTTGCCGTTGAATGTAATATAAGGTTTACATCGTGCGTCGTTTTGCCTTCTTTTGTCTCATGATTCGCATTGTTGTGTCCACTAGTTTGGGCTCATTACCATCTTAATGGCATCATGGCCTCGTCATTAGGGCTCTGTTCCACTTCAGCAGACAAGAACAGTATCTGCCAGACTCATAGCATTCTTTTAACATGGCTTAGAAATACACAATAATGTGCTACCTCTCTGAAATGGCAAAACAACAAGTGGGGTCTTTCTGCTCTAGTTTCTTTGCTCTATTTGTCCACAAGGCACTGCATGGAATATAATATGTTGACCAAAGAAATACAATTGTAAGGGGGAGATCTGATATTCTTGCAAGGATTGAGGATTTAGAATCTGTAAAAGTTCATACAGCCTTCACATTATAAAAGAAAATTGGATATGGTCAGCTTTTACACGGGAGAGTGTTTTTCCAAGTTATCATGAAATCATGCAAGATGTCATCATCAGATGAATAATCAAATATTTGGTTTGTGGCACTCTTCCTGAAGGCAGTAGGTTAATGGTATACTATGCAGGATTTGTCAGTTACTGCCAAGTTTTCAGCACTGTGTCTGCCATTTTTTCATCTTCCTCTTTGAGCTCTCTGTGGGCTGATTTCAGTCTAGCACCTGGTAGCTGCCTTTTCATAAAGCCCCAACCTCACCTGCGTGTTGTTGTTGGTAGGGGGCTACACTCCAACTGCCCAAAGGTTGTAGGCCAGAAAGTCCAAAACACAGCAAAATGGGAAGAAAATACTGGCAGATGGAAAGATCTCTCTGCAGATAAATACACACACTTCTAGTGGGTCCCAAGTGATGATTGAGAGGGTGAGTCCGTACATTGTCTTTTAAGAAAGTCCTGCGTATTATACCTTTGACTCTTTGTGTGCGTAGTTTTTTAGCATTAAAGAAATAAGCAGTAAAAACAGTTAAAAAACATTCTTGATGAATTTCTCATTGTTAAGTGTCAAGATAACTAAACGTGTGCCTTTGCTTCATTAACAAACAGCCTCTTGATTTCCATTTGGCAGTCAGTGCTCTATACATGTTTGAGTCCTTACATTGGACCTGAAAGGTCATCTTTCCTGCTGCAGTGCTATTGGACCTGCTCTGGTGCTCCCTCAGATCTCCTCCACTCCTGGCTGTTTGGGTCAAGAGTGAAGCCACTGACCCAGCACAAACAGAAACCTGATGAACCCACGAGCAGGCGCAGAAGGCAGTTACCTGATAAGCCTACAACCAAAGGCCCTGGCCATTAACTGGTTGCTTGGTTACCTTTTGAAAACAGACACGCAGATGCAGGGAGTGTACTTGTAGTGTGTGTAGGTGTGTGTTCCAGTTTCTCTAGAAAGCTACCCTCCCCCTTTTTCTTGAATGTATGTATGTCGTCTTTTGCAGCAGAAAAAAATCTTGTTTTACAGAGTAGCTGTTGTAGATATATCGGTTATCAGGATACAGTGGTGGTTTGATCAGCAACTCTCCTTAGAGGAGCAACTGTTGTCATTGATACAGCTGTGTGTGTGTGTGTGTGTGTGTGTGTGTGTGTGTGTGTGTTGATGAGGTATTGGGGCTGTAAAGAAATTGCTCCAACCGCAGAGATGGGTGGAGGCATGTACAGCACAACCTGAGCCATTGTCATTGGCCTCATGCAGACAGTAATGACTTGAGGTCACATTCACTTGTCATGACCCAGCAGTCCAACACCACTACTTTCCTCTTGTTGGCTGAAACATGTTACAGCCACAGCCTCACCTCCAGACAAGCAGCCACCCACTCTGCCTGGAGCCCCCTGTCCTTGGAAATGAAGCAGGAACATGTAGAATCGGATTACACTCCAGGGACACTGCTTTGTCCTCCACAATCTGATGATGGGGACAACCGAGCATGAATATTCACAGCTCCGGACGTTAATATTTTAGCATGCCAGCACAGTACAGGCCCCGTGCCAACTCCTGTTCACCTACATGGGAGTGTGAAACTCTGATCCTGCCTTTACCTCACC
Organism: Chaetodon trifasciatus; assembly: GCA_037975065.1. Lineage (NCBI taxonomy): Eukaryota > Metazoa > Chordata > Actinopteri > Chaetodontiformes > Chaetodontidae > Chaetodon > Chaetodon trifasciatus. The sequence goes on from JBBMOE010000011.1 coordinate 8,575,506, forward strand.
ACATTACCCTACCTTTTCCCTCTTTTCCTCCTCCTCCATTTCATATCTGAATTACTGAATGAACAAATTGCTGCCTGCTAGAGAATCAGTGAAAATGATTAATAGTGGTGCTTGCTTCTGTGTCCTGTTAATGGCTGTGCAGCCACTCTGTATTCAGAGCTCATTTCTTTTTTACAGGTAGGGGGTAAAACTGCTGTCTGGGCTGCTGCCAAGGCATTCTTGGGGGAAGATATATTGACAAGATTATACTTGAATCCCTTGGTCATAAAGTCAATGTTACATTGACAGATATTTCAAGTTTGTTGTTTTCTAACTTCTGTGACCCTTTTGCCACAGTGTTGACCTACTGACAGCACCAAGCTCCCCAGAGGCATGCAAATTATGTGCTATACTGCTCTGGAGCAGTTTTGCCTTAATGACACAAATTATTGGTTGATCACTCCATAAAGGTCATGCTTTAGTGTGTATGTGGGACCTAGGGGACCATCATACATTGCTCAGCTTGCATGCTTGGTCAGTTTGCTTATTTTGTCCAATCAACCATCTTAAACCCAAATATATTCAATTTGCAATGATGTGAAAACAGAGAAAAGCAGCAACAGCAAGTTTTCGATATCTAGAAACTGGAATGTTTTCTTAAGCGACATAAATGATTACAAGTGATTCTGTTTTTGTAATTAAAATGTACAGCAGAAGTATGTAAATGAGAGCATATCATTGTATTATCAGTTGATATGCACTAATGTTGCATTGCCAGCCTGAGTTTTAGCTACAAAGTATTTTAGCAGTGCTTAGCTGGTGGCCATTAGAGTCACCTGAAATTTGGCTCCTAATGAGCATGCAGTCTGTTGGGGAAATAAACTGATATTAGTTCTTCTAACCATCATTTCAGTAGGCAGCATTAAAATTCAGATGATCCAGCAGTGTTGCTGCCCAGGATGAGCAGAACTAATGTTTTTTTCTTACCAACCGTTGGATGTTTTGCCACTGACGCGGGTTAGCACTGTTGCTGAGGAACTGGAGAGTGAATTGGAAAAAAGGGACACAATTTTGTTGCCCTGCTACAGGCAACATGATGACAGACGAAGTTAATATTTTTAGCATAAAGCTAAATGTTTTCTACATTTTTTAATGTAGGAAATCCCACTGGGATCAATTTAAATGTGTGGTTAGGAGTACATGTAGATGTTACGTTGTTGCTGAATGTCATAAAATTGTCAGTATTTGTTCCTTTTAACATCTTGGTGTTGTGGCACAGAATAATAATTGGAGCCTTTAGGAACTAGAGACCTTTTGCCTCATTTGCTAATGTACTGTTTTAAGAACTTAAACAATAATTGAATCATTTAATTGTTAATCATTTTTCCATGTCTGCAGTTCTGCCAGATCTCATTTAGTGGACTGTCAGATGCAGAGCAGATAGTATTAATGCCTGTAATATCTTAATCACAACTGCTGAAATTCTCAAAGGACATGTTGAACAGGGAATTTACTGAGGCAGAGACATTTCCTCTGCTATCCATGTAACCTATCAGTTAAAACAAGGTCAGCGCAGTGCTGATTTTCTCCGCTCTCCTGAGTCCATCGGTCATCATCACTGTGTTGCACTGTTAGGGCGATAAACACCCCCAAAGCACATTCATCACTTAGCTACTTGATGCCCAGCTCTGCTGTGCCCACAACGCCCTCTGCTCCTAATGAGGAATAATGGCCTCTGTGACAAATAAGCTGTTCACTGCGATGATAATAAGGGTTCTCACATACCTCATATCTCAAATGAGCATCACCAGAATACCATTTTCTGGAGATAAACGGCAAAGAGGCAGAGAACATGCTGCACACCAGGCAGTGAAGGAGCTTTGAAGGATTTTATTACAAACTTCTGTATAATTATTTGGGAAAAAAATATACCAGAGCTCATTAAACTCTGAAAAATGAAGTAGGTGCTATACTTAAGTACAGCTATTTTGTAAAAGAGGCTTAGAACTACGATAAAAGAAATGTGTGTTTCTGATTTGACATTCATTTTTTCAAATGGTGAATGTGTCTTACTGGATTTAATGTCACAGACTGTAGATGTTATAGCACACTAAAGTATGTGTTTTGCCTCTTGAACGAGGGGAATCGCCTATTTAGACTGATGTGTAGATTTACCAAATATTTCACAGCCAGTATTCAGATCTCTAAAGCATTACTCTACTTCTGGTTCTTACCCTTGCTTGAACTTGGGATGTTTTTTCGACACTTTATGACTGTGTATTCTGGTTGGTTTTGCATAATATTCTCACGGCATCTGAGCTAGCCGTCTCACTGAGGATACACAGTGTGGCAGGCAGGTCCTCAGGGTGTTGCATCTGCATCTGCAGGTGCTGGTCTGCAGTCTGCTCCTGCTTACCTGCTAGGTAGGTGTCAGCTCAACTCTACACATGCTTGAACCTCTGTTAGATTATCCTTTGTGCAATGTTAAAGAATCGGGCTTAGTAATAGGCTACAAAGGGGAAAAAAATCTCTTTATCATGTAAAACAGGTCTGACAATTTATTCTGACAGCGAATCTTTTATTGCCGGTTCTGACTTCGAATGGCCACATCATTTTGGAGATAAGCATTGTATATTGTATTGTGCATGTCACATTATTATCAGCTAATGTCCAGCATTGTCTTACACAGAGCTGAGTTGTGGGAAGATGATTGTATTTTGTCCTCCAGCAGTAAGCCCCCACTCTCTCCACTAAGAACATTAGAGTTAATTGTGTGTCTAATCTTGAAAAATATTATGGCTCAGAAAATAAGCTACAGAAGCAGAAGGTAGGGTGAATTTTGGGAGGAGGAGGGGGCAAAGCAGCTGTTGAAGGAGCCATTTTTAGCACCTCTATCTCATTGAAAAACATTACACATTGTCGAATGCGGGTATGGTGAAAAAGACAAATAAGTGTTGTCTGTAGAAAGCCTGTCTTGATTCAGTCCCACTCGATTTTATTCCCTGTGGTGCTCATATTCAAGTCGGTCTTTGTCTGTCTTAGTCTGATGTTTAATCATCATGTTAAATTATATAGTTATGTTAATAACTCCTGTCCACAGAAAAAAGGGATTTATCCTTGTTGCCATGCACAAAATCCTGGTCTGAACAGTTTTTACAAGGGTGATGATTGCTTGTATTATAGATTTTAGAATTATATCAAAGCAGCTATGTGGTGAAATTTTATGATACAGGCCGAATCTTGTTAGGAGCGTTAAGGGAGTATTGATACAAAGCGTCACAAAATTAGACCCAGAAAATCCTATTTCTTGTCACATTTGTTGCCTCATAATCAAGCTGTTGCTAAACTGAAGCCAAAGACTGCCATGCAAATCCTTAGAATTTGGAATCTGCAAAGAGGGCAAATATTAAATGTAGGTTTTAATGTTAATCCGGTCAGACTCTGCAACTGTATATCTGTTACAACATCTGTCCATTGTTTTCATGGCATCATGTGAACCTCACCATTTCACTGATGTGAATACTTTTCAGTGTGGGTTTATTTTAAGATGCTGTGCTATAGTTTGCAGGTGTAGGAAGATATGTACAAAGAAAAGCTGCTGTATGTGCAAGCTGTACCATTTCTGCAAAATGTCCATAATCTTCTTTGGTAATATGAATGCAAGGAAACACTTTGTCTCATGAACAGGCATTACATGAGATTAGACTAGACGAAACGTTTCCCCGTGGACAAATCAGGACATTTCAGTGACAGAGAATAGAAAAAGATATCCCTCCCATCTTGGGGTAACTTAAAAATGTGAAAATGGTAAAAATGAACATTTGGACGAGAACATTTCTACATATTCATCACATCCACATGCTCTATATCCACATACTCACCACCGCTTCTATAATACTCATACTTAAATAGTCCTTGGTTCATAATAAGGGTAATGCAGCATCCTCATTTTCAGACTAGCGAATCAGCCAAACCATTTCATCAGCCAGTCTGTTATGTTTGTGTTAAGGCACGTTAGGAGAAAGTCCAAGAGTGGACTGCAAATGTCTATTGTTGTATGAATGAAGTCTTCAGTACTTTCAGATGACTTCCATTCACTTACTATGATTTTACAACCAGCTGTCCAAAACGAGTGTGGCTGTCTGCCATCTCCCTCTCTTTCATTAACATTCATTAAAGTGGTCTTTTCCTTGTCCTCCTATCTTTGAGGTTATTATTCCTGGGTCGGTGTTGGATCTATAGGTATGATGACTGGGACATCTGCTACAGTTGGGTATAGAAAAGGCTCAGCGCCTGAACCACAGCAAGGTCAGCAAGCCACAACAGACATTTAATTACTGTAGTGCATCTCGCCGCCATGTGAGGACATCGGCAGCTGGCCCAGTCGCCCTCCAAAGAGATGAGATTGAACTGAAAATAGCTCTGTGACTGGCTGGTTTATGATGGTCAGAATGCACATTACTGCACAACCTTAATCACAAGTGCTGCTGTTTTAATAAGCAGGCACACAGGGGCAGCCAGGCTGCAGTCGTTGCTGGTAAGTTCCTCAGGAACCAGCTGTTAAGTGTCTTAATGGAGCCCATGTATAATTTATGGGCACACACAGAGCTGCGTAGCTGGCTGACTGGCTTTCTCTGAGTGGCCAGTAATTGGAAGGAAAAGAGTAAACCCCCACGCCATCGCCACAGCACCCACTCTTTTCACAAGGTGTAGGGGAACATCAGCTCTGCATTTAATCCCCCTGTGACAGGACATCTATCTGATGGGAGTAAGGGGATGATTTATCAGCGACAGCTAGAACTGTAACACAACTCTCCAGCTGGAGTTGTAGATTAATGACCTGCGCAGACATAAAAATAGCCTGTGACTGCCTACAATGTCACCCGGCATCTTATCAACGAAAAAGTCTTATTAATCAGCCATTAACGTGTTGGGTAGTACCGTAACATCTCGAGAGCTTAGAAGACCTTGTCAAAAAATACGTGAGATTAGTTTAGACATGAAAATTCCCAGATAATCCTTCTGCTGTAAGATAAAGTGTGGGAAAATTTGCTGGCTACCCTTGACCTGGATCTAAGTGAACAGATATTAATGCAAGATCCTGTGGGATGTGTTTATTAAGTTGGACAAGAAATGTTGAACTGCTGTTGATACAACCCCAAAACATTGGTCGTCTTTACCATCCCAGTGTCATGCAGTGTTTCCTCTATCAGGGTTCAACATTTGTTAACCCCTATAACATGAAATCTGTTCTTTATATGTTCGTTCACAAGCTACACCGCGTAAAGGTGAACAGTCATCATTGTGCTGCGTCTCAGTCACATTCACTGAGATTATGGACTTGTCAGCCTGATCCAGCAGTGTTTGGCAGCATGTCTAGACCACTCAGGGGTCAGACCTTTTTAGATGTCAGTAAAGCCATCAGGGAGTTGGCTTGTATGGCAGGTTTCAGACAAAAGCGCTCTGCTAGATCCACTAAACACTCAGCAACCAGACATCCTTGCAGAATCTTCTGCAAAGAGTAAAAGAGAAATCTGTATAGGAATACATTAAAAAATAAGTTATTAATAGAATAGTAAAAGAATACAAATTAAAAGGTTTGTAATAATGGAGCTTTAGAACAATGAGGTTCTCAGTCTGGATTTAAAAGTTGCAAACTTTCACTCAGACAACAAAGACTAAGGCCTCGTTTAGACTGCACAATTTTTATGCCTTTGACGATGGTCACCATGTCAGACCCAACGATCACAGTTCCATGAACTCTTGCTGTGTCCTGGTCAGGTGACTGGCAAGACTACACGTATGACCCCGTTGGATCACGGCATGTCTTACCTCATGAACACACACGAGTTCAGATGTCATCAGGGAGGCGAGTGAAGTAACTGTCAATCAAACTGACGGAAGCATTTTGTGCGATGCTGGTGGGCTCTTGCGTACTAATATCAATAAAACATAGGTTACATAGTTAGATGAAAACGTGCTTGAAGTTAATAAATCTGATTCCAGTCTAACAAAGCAAAAATCAGATGGTTTAGTGATTGTTTTTAGTAATGCAAATAATGTTAATAACTTACTAACCCTTATTACCCTCAAAGTTTTCACCATAGAAACATCAAACTGCTGCTACAACACACATTAAGCTAGTTGAGCTTAAGCTAGTGAAGACCAAATGTAACTTTGCTCCCAAGATCGTATTTCAAATACAATATCTGTGGTGTTATTTAAGACCTTTCTGGCCCATGGCCTATCACTGCTGACCAAATGTAAACTGAAGTGACAGCAGCATCACATGTTTTACTTGTACACACGGATACACAGAACATGGAGTTTTTAAAAATCAAAGGCATTTTAAAACTTCTCAGTTTATTGAATATTAAAACGCTGTTTACGCGTAAACGAGGCCCAAACACAGGATACGTTTGTGTTGCAAAATGCAACGATGCAGCATGTAATTGCAGCTCAGTTTCATTTAATTGATGTCAGCCTGACTGTTTACTGTTCACTCTATTTACACCTTCGCAGAGCTGTAGTACAAGTTCCACACACACTGTTACCATAGTAACCGTGGGTGTCACCAAATCAACCAGGGTTACAGGATTACTGACTTGAATGTGCTCTCTTATTTAACTGTAACTAAGAGAGAATATTACAGCATATTAGACATTGTAATGCGACCGTTATTGACAGAAAACTTTTGGCAATTTATTTCTTGTTGCAGCCTTCAGCAAAAACTGAGCTAGACTAGAAATATGTTATATATGCATTTGCTTTTAACTTGTTGGGCTTCTCATTGCATTCCTGGTATCAGCTTTACTCTGCAGTGTATTACAAAATAGGACAGCTGCTGCTCTTTGATTCAGAGGCAATTTCATGCTCTGAAGCCCAATTTAATGTGGGAGTAACATATATATGGATGCACACTGTGCTTAGTGTTTTCTAAAGGGGTTTATGTCCAGTTATCAGCTCTCTAAGTTTTTTTTTTTTTTTTTTAACAGATGCTTTGGTTAAGATGGATCTAATTAGCCTAGGAAGACTATCAGGGTCAAAATAACAAACTGTTCACTCGCTGCAGCTCGCAACGCAGCTCGCGTCTTGAATCCCCTTTGAAACTGACCTCCGCTTTTTTAATGGGCTTACTGCATTTCTTTGTACTATCCAGACTCTGCTCTTCGTCATGAGTCTGACAAGCCTCATCTCATGCACAACTGAAGCACACAACATGGAGAATAAATACCGCCATGCTATGTCATATCAAAAATTCTTAGGATTGCTTCTTTGTGCACAGATATCTAAAGCAGTGCAGTGCGGTTATTTTTAACATTCCCAATCGCATCTTGTCATTTAAGTGGTGTGTAGACTAGAGTGGTTGTTATGAGCTCTTCCCTCATGTCTAGGCTGAGAGTGTGAGCTGGAGGCATGAATAAACCCAGTGGTCTTGGTTAAGTTGTAACAACAACTGACAGTCTTCGCCTGCAGCTTCCTACAGGGCTCAACACTCAGGTGCATTTACTACACCTGCCTTCAAGAACCTCAGAGTGAAAAAGAGAATCCAGCCTTGAAACATCAGGCCTGTTTCTCTGCCTGTGCAGAGAGAAAAAGAGAGGAAAGAGAAAGGATTATCTGTCTTGTTATCTTTTAACAGCAGTCTTATCTTGATGTCCTGCTGTAGTGTCTCCCCCACACAGAGGACAGGAAGGGACTGTCTGTGTTGTTACACTTTCACAAAGACCTCTTTCTCCCTGGTCGGGAGTGCTTTGGACAGGATGAGAGGGTTTAGCGAGAAAGGATGTCATAAATGCATTTGAAAAGGAATTGATGTTTTAGCAGTTATTACAAAGTACTTTTTCGGTGTGCCATTTTTGAGTCCTGAGTCCTCGGGAGCTTTCAGCAGCAATCAGATATTTTTTGACGTAGTAGGCTGTGCTTGTTCTTTAGCCTCTGACAGCACACTCTGGACGTAAAACACACATAGATCTGTGTATTTTCTACCAATGTCCAAAAGACCACCATCATGCATTGTCCTTCAGGCAGGGGACCTAATTTTAGACCAGAACCTAGAGGAAACAGCATGAGCAAGGCAGACTCATTGACTGCCTCCCAGCCAATCTAGCTGACAGCCATATATGCCTCTGCACAGCGTGGAAAATGGGTTACTGTGTAGATGTACCATAGGCAGAGGTGATATCTAAATATGGAGGTGTTACTGTGTAGATCTACCATAGGCAGAGGTAATACCAAAACCATCTGTAACCGAAGTAACACTTTATAGCAGTTTTTAATAGGGATGGGGAAAAAATCGATTCCTATAAGTAGTGATTTTTTATTTATTTATTTATTTTTTTTTAACAATTTCTGAATCTGTTCTTGGCATTAGCTCTAGCTTGATGGGCAAGAACAGCTAATTGCAGCAGTTTACTTCAAAAAGTATTTTATTTACCCTTTTATCTGCTGAAATAAACGTCAGACTGACTGATGTGTGATGCACATTGTTTCTGGAGATATGGCTCATGATTAACAGTCTTGAGAAGTGTATGATTCAACTTTTTCCCATGTGTTAAGTTGTAATGTCCAATTGCAATACTTGTAGATTCACAACACTTAAGAATCACAATACATACTGAAATAAGTTACTTTTTTATATTGTTTCTGTCATCTTTCTGAGATAATGTAGAGTTTGAATAATTCATTTATAATGAAGTCTTTTCCAGCACTGGTCAGACTTAGACTTTTCAAATATTCTCCACTCTGTCGAAAGAAACAAGGGAGGAACCCAGGAATTCATTGGGAGGCAATCGTATTTGATTGTAGGTATTTCATACTCGCCTCTGAACTGTCTGCAGTCTGGCCTCAAACCTTAATCCTTGCGGTGCTTTGGCATTGAGCCAATCGAGTCTTTACCTCTCCATAGGTGTTTATTTAACCTACATTTTGTGTATATGTGACTTGATTTACCACCTAAGCACTTTTTTCAAAGTTAAATGAAAACAAGTCCTCAGTTGACTAAACCAACATGCCTGAGTAGTGTCAGTAATTTGTTTCAGATGGTATGAATGAGTAGTTGTTATTGCTGAGAAAGGCAAATCTGGCTAAACTTGCCCTGTCCATTCTCATGGCCCCTGTATATTTAAGTGAACATGGTGCCGGGAATCGTTCAGCCCACCTTAGACTGAGCACATAAAATTGCTGAGCTCCAGAAATTCCAGAAATGTGAAATTGTTTGACCTCCTGGAGTTTCTGAGTTCATGAAATTCCATCACTAATGACGTTTAAAACCAGCCTGTTAGGAGCTCCAGAAAGGCCCTCTAATCCCTGGTTTTGCCCTGTGCTTCAGCGGGAATGTTCTAGTGTGATAGTAATGCTCTGTTGCTTTAAGATGACTTCTTGTGTGTTCACCTCTCTGACATAATTAAGCACAGCTGTGAGAAACCTTTGCTTCAGTATACTCACACTTTGCTTGTCTTCTGCATTGCAAATGTGTATGCAAGTTTGTATATTCTCTAAAACCCATGTCATCTGTATCAATTGTCAAACACATCTATCCCACAGTTTAAACCCCTCTGAGAGTCCATCAACGGTGTGAATGAAGTAGCTGCACTCTGTTGCACTTGTGTGTCAGTGTTTGATCAGCGATGCTGCCTCCTGATCACAGTTGGCATTGTGCCCTGGGGCCCGGACAAAGGCTGGGGCTGGGGCGCCGACAGGGGCCTGGACTGTATCAGACACTTCATTTGTTTTGGGGGATGGGGGATAGGGTAGGCAGCAGCATGGCTCCCTCCCCCTCAGTGCAGAGAAACTCCTGTGTCAGGAGAGAGAGAGAGAGAGAGACGCCCTATATGACTACACCCCACTGAGACATTTAGCTTTCATTTTTGGTTTTGATTCATGGAAAACTGCTGAATGCTGACATGACCAATACATCCATTTTGATAAATATGATTTCTTTCAGTGGCCTCACCCAATTGTCATTTGTTTGTATTTCATCAAAAATATATTTGAAAAAGCTGCATATATTTATCATAAAGATGCCTCACCTTCTGGAGGTCACTCCATCAATCTGTGACCTTTTACGGTCTGTCTGCCAGACCTTTAATTGCGTCCTCGTGACCCTGCTATAACTAGATACAAATTTTGAAAATGCCTCTGCACTAAATGCACCTTTCTGGTTTCCATTTCCCAACCCAACCTTGTCAGAAATGCATTTCATCACATCAGCAACATGTGATTACAGCGTGTCTCTGATCCTCTGTCCAGATTATGCAAATCCATTTGTTTTGTGGGCAGTGTCCACATATTCTGGCAAGTCATCTCGAGTAAAAGCAGGTCTGACGTGTGCACAAAAAGTCAGGTTAAAGTCTAATACTTAATGGACCAGTGTGCAGGATTTAGGGGGATCTATTGGCAGATGACATCACTGTTTTTGTTACAAAAGAAGGGTCTTTTATATATATCTACATAAGGAGCAGGTTCTAGCAAACTAACCGAACACTGGCTCTAGAGAGCGCCTTTCATTTCTTCATAGAGGACTACTCTGCTGCTTCAGCACCTTCATCGCAGCTTTTACCTTTTTAAATACCTTCCACACAATTTTGCGGGCCTGTAACCACGGTATTTTGGGGAAACGGAGCAAGGGTTCGGGTGGTGAACATGTTAACATGCCAAGAGCACAATATGACCGTGGATGTGATCTAAAAGAAGTATTCCGTTTCATCTTGATGTAAAGTTTCTGAAGATGTAATCTAATGTTGATGGCAGATGAAGCAGGGAAGATAATGTCTCTGGTGAGCCAACAAATACCTGACTGCAGGCTCACCCTTGTGTTTTTACTTAGGCATACGCTTTTCCATTAAACACTGGCTGATGATTGATTTAAAACCTCTACCTGACCCAGCACTCCTCCTTGGCCTGCAAAGAGAATTGAGTGTTATTATATATGTGCGTTTTAGAGGCATATTTCTATTTTACACTATCAAGTCATGCAAACTGCTTTCACGTGTTCGCTAATTGCTTGCAGGGAACATTTTTTTCCCTTGCAAAGTCAGGAGGACATAATTTTGTAATTACTCCTCTGGCATCTCTGACTGAAGAAAACACTCCAGCTGTTTCATGTTTGTATATCCTCTGTGTCACAACTACATCTCCACACAGGCATTTTAATAAACAAGGCACACCAGTGAGTCTGAACCACCTCATATTCAGCACCTTCATGTCTCTCTGCCTCTTGACTTTTAATTTCCTCCTCACATGACTATATTGGCACATTTGCTATCGTTTCCCATGAGGGTGTTATCAGCAGGCTATCTGTGTGCTGCTCCTTGGACTGGCGTCTTGCCTATCAGCTTTACGCCACAGCCAGCCAGATTTTGTCACCATCTCACTATGTCCCTGGGCTTCAACAAATCCTGAAGGACACAGGCCTGTAGTTTGCTTGTATGTGTGTGTGTGTGTGTGTGTGTGTGTGTGTGTGTGTGTGTGTGTGTGTGTGTGTGTGTGTGTGTGTGTGTTTGTTTTTACAGGTCTCAGAGACACTGGGGGTTCTTATCTGACTCTTGAGGGTTCTTTAGATAAATTTGCCTCCTTTCACAGAGTGGGGGATTGAGGGAGGAAGGGACGCAGGGTGGGTCTGAGTTGCTTAGACAAGCAGCAGCCACTTAAATCTACTGTCCTACACCTTGTCGAATGCTAATGCATTCTATAAATAAGAAGTACAAATCCCAAGGCCATGACTTGAGAGTCTCTATGATGAAGACCTTTTTGATTAACCGACCATTAAGGAGCAAGCTAGTGTGAATTTGTCTTTCCTGTCCCCTTTCCCCGCTTCCTCCCTCCTTTCTGTAGTTCCTTTATTCCGTCAATGGTTCAGAGGCATCAGTTTTTACTAACCTGATGGTGGATTTACAAATCTAATTTAAATGTATGTGAAATATGATAGAATTTCACCCTTTAATTAAACAATTAATGCCTCTCAGCAGCGCAGGGAGGCATTAATTGTTTTTATATGAAACAAACAGGATTATTGGCAAACCCAGGCTTTCATAAATCAAGTAATTAAATCAGAAATATTGTCACTGTCACTGGTGATACATAAGGGTACATGCAGCAAATGGTTGCTGTGGACATTCACAGCAATGGCATTAACCACATCCCCCATAGGCTCATCTAAAAGCTGTCAAATGCTCAGGCAGTCGAGTAAAGTGCTTGTCATCCGTCACCCCTTCATCATTTAATGTTCAATTATGTCAAAACAGCCTTTAGGTCATCGGCACTGAGAATTGATGGCAGCTCTGTGTGGCAAGTGGAGCTTTCAGGCTGCATTACAGCACAATCAGTATGGTTCAACAGTCCCAGCCCTTCGCAACACTAAATAAACCACGGCCAGGCTCGCTCAGGGCACCCACATTGCTTCAAATTGAATAGTTCCAGTGGGGGCACTGGGGCGAGCATTCAGAGCCTTCTTTTTGAGCAGTAACCAAGTTATGAAGTTATCCTCTGCTGTGCCTGAAATAATTGATGTTCTTCGGCATGGTCACAGGGGATTGGCTCGACTGTTTATGATGGGGAGAGCGTCTGTTTAATTTGGTCCTTTCAGAGCCCCCAGACTGCAATTTTTCCATAATGAATCACTAATGTTCATCCCATCATTATTGCACATCGAGGGAATTGTGCCACACTCTTCAAAAGCTCTGCCACGGTTGTTTTTTTGTTTGTTTGTCCTTATGACCGAGCTGCTTTCTTTTTGCTTGACAATAATGCTTTCAAGATTGTTTTGTGTGGCTGAAATACTTAATCAATAGTGTCACTGCACTTGGGTTCACGTCAGACAAAAGGCAACTATAGTTGCATTGAGGATACACAAACCTTAAGGTAAAAGTATATCCCAGTGAACGTCATTGACCTCTTTCACCTAGCCAAGCTTTTTCTTGTTGCCGTTGTTGCATTGCGAGCCTGAAATAGCTACTGTCTTTATCTCCCCATGGTAAGTCTTAGCTTTTCAGACTTTACTCCCAAGGATGCTCATTAAGGTCAGAAGGTAGAGAAAGAGGCTTATGAACCACTGTCGCCCCTGCAAGAGTTCTGAGGGTCTTTAGCTTGGCGAGCACAAGGGTCAGAAGAGGTTAGCTTGTCAGACTGTCTCCTGGTTTCAGGGCTTATTGCTGTCTGTGGAAGCTACTCCTTACACCAGACAGCTTAACCTCATGTTTCCCTGGAAGACCTCTGACAAAACCCTTCTGTGTAAATCGTATCCATGCTGAGAAATCTATTTACATATCACTGAGAAATGAATCTCTCCTGGCTGTAGATGAGAGCTACAGTAGACCAATGAATTGTCCAAGCCCATATTTGCTTATTGTGTACAAAAAGTTGCCAGTGCTTGATTTTATTTTAGATTGGCTAAGCAGCTGATTGGCTCCTCATTTCAGTCAGCATAATAACTGAAAACTGTGGAAACTGTGCCTGTGTTTGCAGTGTTTCGCTTTAATGAAACCACGTGAATGTTTATAAAGACGCCTCACGGCGACAGGTTCGAGCTGGACTTTGTCGACTTCCACAAATGCTTTTGTAAATGGTGAAGTAACGTTAACTTCCCTTTTCATAACTCTCCCTTCAGTCTCCACCTACTTAACCTCTCTCTCATGCCATCTCTGGAGCACCACGGTAACCTTCTCTAAGGGATTGGTTGCCAGGAGACAGGATTCGCTCCCCATTGTATGCCGACAAAGGTGGAGGGGGGTGGATGGTAGGGTTACAATCAGCAGGAGTGGAGAGAATGGAGGCCTCGGGGACTGGCACTCCACAATCATGGGTGTGTTAGAGAGGAGGAGGATGGCCAGGGAGGGATGGGTGAGTGAATGGCAGGGGGGGTATTGGGTGGAGTGCGCTGACACCCTAAATTCCTCTTGTTCATTCCCAGTCTCCCAGTAACCACACTGGGATGTGCTGTGTCAGACAGCACGGTGGAGACTGGAGGGAAAGAGACGCTCATAGAGACACCGGCAGCCATGGATAGTTATTAAGACAGACTTAAATTAGCCAGCGTGCCCTCCCCCACAGCTTGCCTCCCCTACTACACTGACGCACACGCACACACACACAGCAAGACACACATTCTTACTACAACAGCAGACACCGAGCTCAAGGAAATTGTGTGCGTCTGGTGTACATGCATGACTGCATTTAACAACAGTCTATTTTTCATAGTTTTCCATGGACTGTGATGATGGTTTCTCTTATCAGCCCATTATATTACCTTTGAGGAAGAAGGTCAGTTTACTTTAGCTCTGGTGCCATTTCTCTAAATAAAGACTGACGGTCACCTCATATAAGCCAGTGATTATATGGAGCACTCGCAGAGACTTTGAGCTCAGTAAGATCATTTCTGCTCTGTCACGTGCACACACTGTATGCACAGTGTGTGTTGATGGCTGGTACTGTAGTTACTGATTAACACTGTGAGCTGCCTTTTTGAGCACACTAACAGCGTTATTTGTGTTTATCCACTGTGAGTAGCTCGTGGTAGGGATGTGCTTTTTTTCCAGCCAGTTATGCTGAAATCCTCCATCAATCATGGGTTTTTTTTTTCTAACCGACAGTCATCTAAAGTGCCATATCCCTGCTTAGTCTTTAATTAGTTATGATAATTTGTGATCTTAAGGGCGATGAAAAACTATTTTCTCAATCATTATTTTACTATGAGTAATGAGGTTCTACACAAACACACAATTTTCAGTTTTGCATTATTTCATTAGATTTCCTCTATTTTTTGTCATTTCTTTGTTCTTCTCACTGATTTGAAGTGGGTGGGACTCAGCTGGAAAAAAGTGATGTCATGTACTTTCATTAGGAATATTGGATCAACTCTGATGACAGTTTTGCGGTTGTTTGCTCATGTGACCATACCACTGTCAGTCAAATCTGATCAAATCACACCAACAGAGTCCTGATGAAGCAGACTAGCCAAGTTTTAATGTTTTAAACTCTTTATAATTAATACATCAAGATGTTGTTTGGAAACTTAAATGTGTGCAGTTGCACACTTAGTAATATATGTTCAACATTGCAAACACGCTAAAGATTTAAAGCCACGTTTTCAGGGGCTTTCACTCAAAATAGCTCAAAGGTTTTGTGTGAATCAATCATGTAAGTTTACGATTTCAAGTCATTTCTTTGGTATTTATTCATAATGTAATATTGTTGTTTAGATGGAAGACATTGATTTGATAAGGCTTACCTGGTCATATAATCTTTATCAGCACTAATTTCTCTTCTTCCTGCCCTGCTCATCAGCACTGTGTGGGTGTGGTTTGATCAGATTTAACTGACAGGGTAACAGTCGAGTAACTTAAGCACACGACAACATAATCGTCATTACATTTTCGTTTGTTCATTATTATTACTTTCCTGGCCTTTAATGTTGCTTTTATTGCAGATTTACTGACTTGAAAGAAATCAACCAAATGATCTCTTTACATTTGCAGTAGCTGCATTAAACAGGTTTAAAGATGATGGCTGTGATCAGCCAAACAAGTTTTCAATTAGTCAATTGGTCGAAGGGGGAAAAAATCCACTTATTATCTCTAGATTAACGAAATACATGTTATTTTGGCTGTGACACAGCCACCTCTCTTTCACTCTTGTGCTGCAACCCTGAACTTATCTAGATCTTACCCAGAGGAGCTGTGCGTGACAACGCAAATGTCAGAATGACATGGGGTGTTAATTGGGTGTTTAAAAAAATGCTGATGTTTCACCTTATTTTCAGAAGTTTGGGTCAATGTCTGTCTCCATGTTTTGCTTTAGTCAGGACATATTACATTAGTAATTTACTCTTGTAAAGCTTTTATTGCACTTCCTCACATACTGAGTGTCAGCTGGAGTAATGTTAATTTCTCTTTCACCTGTCTCACCTGTCCTCTTCTCTATATCTACTATCTGTACAATAATACAGGGCAAGCTAGTAAGGCAGGCCAGCTAGCTGAACACATTTACATTCCAGTGGTACAATACATACACTTAACATTGATTACACAGTGCAACATCATGAAATACAGAGAGATAATTGAGTTATTGTGCTACATGAACCTTCCAGCAGTAATAATGTAGAATAGTAGTAGAATTTACATCACCCCCCCAGGGGAAACACTGTATCTACCAACCAATGGACCAGAAGGTGTCAGCCCTATAATAGCTTCCTGGCTGGTGATTGAATGTGGAATTAGCCTTAAATTACCTCAGTGTTTATATTCCCATGCCTTGGCACTGCTGTCACCTGCGCCACCAGCCAGGCAGATTTCTAAGCAAACCAGGATGATATCCTGAAATGACACTTTTCCCCATTTGCGTGATGCTGAAGAGGCCTCTTGCTGAACAGTAATTTAAACAAACGCTGTCTCAGAGGTCCGTCATTGATGTAACAAGTAAATCAGACATTACCCATCAGAGAAACCAGTCCCTCTGACAACTGTTCCAGCTGAATATTTTCTTTTTCTCACAGCATGCAATTTTCTCCCCTTTCAAAGCAACTTTGAAAAAAATACCCTCGCTTCTTTAAGCGCTTGATGAATTGACACGGCTTTCCGTCATGCAGATTCCAAGCTGTGTATATATTTTGACAGTGATAGACATATCTCAGTTCTCCCTATATTGCTCCTCGTTTCTCTTGGTTCTGCTGAAGGCGATGGATCGCTCCCATCAAGGGCATCTGTCAAAATCTGTAGGCTGAAACAACCAGCTGCAGCACCAGCGGCTGGAGAATAAAACTATGCTTGTGCTTTGCAACCGTATCAAGTGCTTACAGGCTGTGAGCTTCAACAATAGTGGGCGTGACTGAGACTGTCACTCTCTGTGTGTGTGTAAGCTGCTGTGGTGTATTTTCATTCAGTTGTCTAACACGGCCCAGAGGGAAGTCAGTTTTGAGGCAGAAACAGAGCAGATGGACATGAGATATGGCAGGAACCTCAACCTGTAACTCACATCATCCTTACCCTGAGAGCCAGGATCCAGAAACCCTCACCCAATCAGCTGGCAGCAGGCCTTTTGTCTCAGTGCCCCAATCACTGCAAAAGGAATATTTTCATTTCATCATAAAAGTCGCATGCTTGATATCCTAAGCTGTCACCTCGACCCTGCTCATACTGTTTGTAGATTTGAATGAGAAGCAGCACAACTGACATCTGCTGGGTGCCCTGCTTCATGTCCGTGACCTGCCATGTTGTCAAATGAATAAAGCAAAGGTATGTGTAAGTGGCATGTGGGTTGGAAGACTGAAGGCATTGCAAGTTTCTAGCCCAAGGACAAACCATCTGCACTACAGTAAAACATGCATAATGTACTTGGGACACTAGTGGAGATGCATTTGTGTTTGCATAGATGCATGCACTCTCATTTGTTTGTCTTTCATGGGAACCAAAAAATAAACCTTTCCAAGAAGAGAAAGAAGATCAACAAAGTATGTACCGTTGCCAGGTTTGCCTCCTGTTTCACCAATTGTCTTTGCACATTAGAGTCAGCGCCGTCTGTCAGTTAGTGTAAAAGCAGTTGTATGAGATGCAGATGTACATAAGGCAAACGCTGTTTTTATTTTTGTTGTTTTAAATGGAGTGAAAATTTTCTGTTATCAGCAGGAAATTTCAGTTTCATGTGTTTGATTCCATTTGTGCGACATGATAAGTGTTACACATTTACAGCGTTTTTTAGCACCAACATATTGTGGTGAATTTTTTTTTTTTTTTTTTCCTTAGCTAAAGCTGTTCTCCCCCCCGCACACTGACTGGAAGGTGGCAGGCTGTCAGAGGGATTTTAATGTGTCGAGGCAGCATGTGACAACTCCATTCTCTATGGACTGTGTTCCTTGCCGCGGCTTAAATCTCTTATTGAATGGAGAATCTTAAACCAGTTGATGTCACCAGGAAATTATGTTTATTCGTTCTAAGAATAAATGCTTAAGAGTCTGCTCCAGTTTGGTGATAGGCTACAGTTTCTCTTTATTATTATCAGCATTCCTTCAGCTAAGCTATGTTTTGCTCTATTAAGTCCCTTTTTTTCACTGTGTCATTTACATTATGCATATTTTAAGAGTTACTACTCAGACAACATGCAGCCATATTTATTTTATGAGTGGCACATTCCCCAGATCAAACCATTTGACAGCTGACTGAAAATACTTCTGTAAAACAAGTCACTACAAAACATTTTCATCAGCTTTGCATCCAAGTGATACAATTAGGTGCAAGCGACCCAAAAACCAAATGTATTTACAACCAGTGGTCTTTTTTCTGTCATTTTGCGCAATGTTAGAAATGACCATTCACCAAAAACAGGTACAAACTTGATATTGTAAGCAAATGAAGTGAATCACCGATTTCCTTTTTTAGCTGTGAGTGTGCGATCTGGTGGCTTATCTGTCTTTGCACAGGTCCTCTCTTTCTCTCTTTTCTCAAGCTCACTGCAACCAACCATTACTACAGAGGTTTAGCTCATGTGGTCTCAGGTTGGACAAACTATTATGAATAAGAAATCCACCTTAAAACATTTAATGGAAAGCCTGTTTGTGCTGCCAAAGCTAGAGAGGAAAACAAGAGAACCACTTGTGTGAAAATAACTTATAAAAACAAGTAGATGAAAAATGGATGCTTGGTAAGTATTTTCTGGCTGAAATGCTGCACCTATAAATGTGGGTGGGATAAATAACAGTGTCTAGATGCTTTTTTCTTATGAAAAGGTTATTGCAAGCATTATTATGTCTGAAGTGATTTTTAAATTCCTATTCAAAATGTTGCAAACAGCTGTAGGCCTTATTGTCCCGACTGGTATTGAGTCATTCTTTGACCGATATGATCATGAAATGGTTTTTAAATAGGATTCAATATGATATTAAAAACATTTTTAAAAAGTCTTGAATTTAATTGAACGTGGAGTGCTTGGACTTATGTATGTTGCAGTGCTGACATTAATTTCCCCCCTTTGTGTGTGTGCTCAGGTTTGGCCTCTGGTCTAGAGATTACCTCTACGGGGCCGACATCCATAGAGAAGGCCAGCGGAGAGAGTGTGAAGCTGGACTGCCAGTTCACTCTGAGCCCTGAGGATTCTGGACCACTGGATATTGAGTGGAGCTTGTTGTCATCTGACAACCAGAAAGAGGACAAAGTGGTATGTGTGGATGTTCCCCTCAAACATTGAAAATACAGTTTTATTTCAAAGATAGCCTATGAAAGCATATTTGGCAGTTACGTGTTCTCTGATGGACTTTTATTTAGCACAGTCATTTTATCTGTGTTCAGAGAAGTCGAGCTTTGTTCTTGCCTTGTGGTAGGAAGTTGATAGAATCTTTTCCAGCCTAATTTTCTGTATGTAGCTTTAGAAATGTTTTCACACACTCCTCAACATTTAGTTTTCTCGTAGGTTTAAAGACTTTAAAAGCCCCTCGTGTTTTTTTGCAGCGTGTGTGGCTTTGCACTGTTCATTTATGGCGGTGTCTGTCTGGTTTGGTATGTTGTGCAAGAGATGAAACGCAGTACAGGTTCTATGCTTGGTGTGTATTTTCTCAAGGTGTTGTAATGCACCATAGGAAGTATACAGTATACAAGACAAAAGTGATATGAGCCACATCTACTTCTATTGAACATTTGTTCTCTCCGGTGCTCTCACACACATAGTGGGAGCGATGGGAGCTCTCTATCCCAGGCAGTGTCTCTCTTTCCCATCATGGCCCTCAGCCATGGAAAGGGAAGACTACACAGCTCTACAGGATCTCCACATGCCCTCAGGGCTGTAACAGCCACGGAGACAGATTCTTGCTACAGATCATTCCAGTGGTGTGGCCCTCTCCCGTGGCTTTCCACTCCCCCACCTCCCACCTGTCACAAAGCCTTCTCATCCCTCTCCTCCACTCTCTCTTTCCCCCCCTTGTATCCTGTAGCTGTAGATTTTTTTTGGCTGAATGTTAGAAATAGGTCACAGGCTCATCATTAGGCTTCTCAGTCTCTGTCATCCACCCACTGTCCTCGCTGTCCACAGACTCAACCAGTCCTCCTCCCACCTAGGTAGTCCTGCTTCTGATCACTGCTTTCTCGTTGTTTGGACTTGTGCCAATGGGGAGAAACCAGTTACCCCCATCTATTAGCCTTTGCCCTACATTGTTTTTACTCTCAATCATTAACTGGAGCACTGGAGAAAAGGAAGGTGGAGTTAAAAGGCTCTATCGTTATGGTTTGATCTTAATTTATCAGTGGTTCTTATGATGTAATATTAATATCAGTGCTTTTTAAATGTTCTCATTTTCCCATTGTCTCAATGATGGGAACATAGATTTCAGTGTGGGTGGTTCCCCAGTCGGACCTCTTCCACCTCTTGTCTGAATGCAGCTGTAGAAATATATCACATGTCCTCAAATTGCATCTGGTTCCACAGTTTATTTCCTTTATAACGTGCCATTTTGCTGAGGTCTATGTGCACAGCCGTTAATGTTGCCAAACCTTTGTAGGAATTTAAACAGGCCAGACATTTCTCTCTGAACGTATTTGTTCTCCTTGACCTATCAGATTGTGCTCGTTTTCCACACACACACACACACACACACACACACACACACACACACACTCACATTTGTATAGCCTGTAACCAGTATGAAGTCATGCTCAGAGTAAATGCTTTGTAATTAGTGGCATATTAATTCCAAGGGGCTGCTTTCATATATGTGACAGTGTTAAATAGGATTAGGCTGATCTGCGAGGACCAAAGCTACCAGGTCAGGCAAGGAAATGAGAGTGAAGGCTAAACTTTATAGCCAGAGGCTCGCAGATGCTCAGAAAGCATGGTGAACCTTTGCTCACATGGCATGAGATGAGCAAATCCAGGCTGCCCTTAAAGTAACCGCAACTATCAGATAAAACTTTAAAGTAGAGAGCCAGTCTACAGGGTCATATAACTGGGAATTTGATGCCCTGATTCTGCAAGCAGGGAGACTAGCTGCATTGCGTGTCTGGCCTATGCGAAAAACCCTTACTTTAATAATTTTGTTCATATCGATGAATAATATATTCCAGCTGCGTTTTCTTTGCATTGATGTAATCAGACGTAATGCCACAGCATTATCCATTCAGTCCAGTATCAGGTGGGGGATGATGGCCTGCTTCATCTGACATATCCCACATATCATCAGGGCCTTTTTGAGGGTGGTGAAGCATAGCTAATGCATGTTGCTTTGTTGGACTTGAATGAGAGATGCCAGGCATGCCTACAGTAACAGTCATTTGCATTTGGCTCTCATTGCCTGGCTACAGATTAGCTGAAAGGAGGGTGTGCCCCCGCTGTGAGAACAAGGAGGAAAACAATTATGAAAACTAATTCTTAATGGTGAATAGGAGAGGAATTTGAGCGGAAAAATACATTAAAAATACATAGCTTTATCCGTTATCATACAAACTGTGTCTTTTGTCCTTGAGCGCAGCAGCAAAGCCTTTTGTTTATTGAAGTTCCTGCGACAGGAATTTGTGCATGTTGACAAAGTATTGGAGGATTTGGTTATAAAGCCATGACACTGCTCAGAGAAAATCGCATTGTCTGTTTGTGTAGTAGTAATGATCGTGAATGCTCGTGGCCACATTTTGTTCCATTCTCTATTGGCTCAGTGCTGAAGGACACTTTATCCATTTTCAGGTAGTGATTCTGCTTTAACCTTGCGAAGCGTTTGGAGTTGTTCCTGTGAATGTATGTGGCAGCACTTGAAGTTATTCAACTTAAAAGCCTCTGTGGGAGCTCAAAGACATAATGCTACAGCTCTGCAGGTTGTTTAGAGTATACAGGTATCGCAGCTCTCTGCTTTGCCTCTCAAATGATCTGCAGCTCTTCCTCTTCCCTCCCTGAGCAACAGCATCACATGACAATGACCTCATTTTCACATGTCTGATGAAACCAAGCCTGGCCAATAGAGGTCTTTTACCTCTGCCGGATGAGCCGTCCACTGAGAATGGCCAGGCCAGGTGGCGATTGTATCATTGAGTGTCCTACCTGTTACAAAACGCAGCACACAGACAGTGGTGCTCTCCTGTCCTTTCCAGCCCCCGCCAGCTTGTCTAGTCATTTGCCCTTTTCATTTTCATTCCCCAGGCTCTTTATGGGATTTTTTTTTTCATTGAATCATGATTCTCAAGGTTATTGTGCAGTTCACATTTTTTTACTAGAGGTGTGCATGTGTGTAAGCACTCCCATCTGTGCGCCTGTGAAGTGGTTGAGCCCAAGTGAGAGTTCTTGTCTGGCTGAGCTTGGGGCAATTTAATTTCCTCTCCTGCGTGGTCTCATGTCGCATATTGCTGTTATTACTGCTGATGTTCTGATCCCCACTGAAGTTAGAAGGATAGGTTTTCCTCCCCTGAGAGCCAGGAGGAATTTTAACTGCATTACCTGTTTACGTGGCTAATATGTACAAGATGAACATGGCGGCCGTTGCGAGCACACCTGCCTTGCAGCTCCAGGAAGGAGTTTTCCAGTTGAAAATGGAGCAGAAAGGCAACTTGGTGTAGACACGTCAGAAGCTCACTGACTGTCTCTCTTTGTTTTGCTCCTCTCGTGCTTCCTTTCAGTGCTCTGCCTCTGCTGATGGGTTCATTATTCTTCCTCTCCTCCTGCATGTTCAGTCTTTTCCTCTCTCCTCCTCTCTACCCAGGGGTATTGCTGTGCATATGCCTGGTGTTGATCATGGCACAGAAAAGCCTGTTGATGACTGTCTCCATGGAAATGTGGAAGAATATGCCAATGTCTATGAAAGAGAATGAGAACTCTTTTCATTGTTGTTTGCTTTTCTTTTCCCCTCCTTGTTCTTTTCCTTGTGTTTTTGTTTTTTCCTTCCTCTATCTCCTCAGCTACTAGCTATGAGGTTTCTTCTCAGCTCCACCTGGTCTTTATTTCTAGGCATTTCCTTGCTGCTTTCAGAACCCAGACTGCATGTGTGTGAGGGGGGATAGGGAGGTGGTTGGACAGAATTGGGGGCTACTGCTCTTTGTTGACACAGCAGGTGTTGATTTTGCTCCACAGTGGTTGCTTTGTTTGTTCCACCTTCATTCCTCTTAAGCACGGAAAGGGCAGAACAGCGCAGACTACTAGGCTGAAGGGCATGGCAGAGATAAAAGAAAGGGTGCTGTCTCTCTTCCATATATTTTGCTTGGTTCAGTGAGCACAGGCTTTACTTTCAGAAGGCACATGACTGTCACCTCAAGGCCTTTGTTTTATTTTTTTCTAGAAGGGCCTTTTATTTTTATTAACATCATTATAAGCAGGTTTTTAACTCAGAACTGTTTCCTGCACTGCACATCCAGGTGATCCTGTACTCAGGTGACAGGGCCTACGAGGACTACTATGAGCCCATGAAGGGTCGAGTCCACTTCAATGCAGCCGACCCCAAGAATGGTGACGCCTCCATCAACCTGACAGGGCTGAAGTCGTCAGACTCGGGCACCTACCAGTGTAAGGTGAAGAAGGCTCCTGGGATTCGCAGCAGGAAGATGCTGTTGATCGTCATGGGTGAGTGGAACAAACCACCCAATGCACTTCTCTT
Source organism: Chaetodon trifasciatus (assembly GCA_037975065.1). NCBI lineage: Eukaryota > Metazoa > Chordata > Actinopteri > Chaetodontiformes > Chaetodontidae > Chaetodon > Chaetodon trifasciatus. The sequence continues at coordinate 8,599,030 of JBBMOE010000011.1, forward strand.
TTTTTTCTTTCTTCCTCTCACAGGATGGATTCTCTCTCTACACAGTAGAAATACCCCACACACCCTTTGCCCTCGTTGGCTATTTTGATGAAATCCCTTCTAAAATTGAGCACATAACCTTCCTACAGGCTGTAGAGCATTGCCCCCCTTAATGATACGATTCTGATGCCCTAGATGCCCTGTGATTATGTCTAAAATGATAATCCTGATTTTTGTTTGACTAAATGTTGCAGTTGTGATTTATATTTTAAGTATTAGTCTTGATGAACAAAATTATTTATTGCTCTTTTTTTCAATCAGCAACTATTTTAAATAAACTGAATACTTATTATTCAAGTGTTTTACAATATTAGCTATTTTCCTGAAATACTGACTGTGAAAACTACTAAGAAGGTTACACATTATTCATTTTGAAACCTTAATTAGCACCATAGATAGTACAGGTGAAGGTAATTCATCAAATAATCTGTGATATTACAAATTCTTTTCGAAGTAGGCAATGTCATCCTGTCTTTTACAAAATGCGGACAAACCTCAGAAATGGAGCATATGCACTCAGCTGGCTTTTTATTGCACAGGGTGAGATGGGTGACACATCAGAGTTGTATAAATCAGATGATTCACTCCCTAGGCAAACACACACTGACACACAGTGGCCTTGCTGATTGGTCAACTGACTAAATGATGTCGAAAGTGAATCGCCTTCCGAAACCCGCCTGGTATTTGCATATGGGAAAAACAACCCACATGCTCTGCATTAGTCTATGTTGTGGGATAAGCTGTGTATTGTGCTCTTATCACAGCCCTGTTATCAGAATAGTTTCTCCTCTCTAAAGATAGGGCAGACTTGGAAAATGGCGGCTGTTTTTCGTGACATGATATGTGTACAAATGTGACTGCACTGCACCAACTAGCTCAACCAGACAGACCTGAGCTATTGGAAAACAAACAGGCTCCTCTGTAGCTTTATCATAGAGCCACTAAGCAGTTCTCTAATAAAAGAGATGAATGGTCACAGATAATGTGATCATTAACTGTGTCTACAGCTGACCCAAGTACCACTGACACGGCCCTCGGCATGGCTATTTTACGTAAAAATTGATCTGAACAGAAGCAAAAAGAAAAAAATGAATCACTGCTTAGGCTGTGTCAGCTTCTCCTCCCTGTGACAGTTTCATGTTCGTCCCCCGTGAGGGAGGTTAGCGAGCCCGCTGATTTGTTTTCATGCATATTTTTACATTTTGGTTGATGCCATTGCTTAAGTTTATCATGTCGTCAAAGCTGCTTAGTTAATCAGTGCTGTGTAGAATAGAAACTAACAGCATAGTCTGATGTTGTATGATAATTATCATTGTTCTGTTACAGTCTGATGCACAAGGAAAAGCCAGCAATATTTTTTGATTTGTTTGTATTACATTCATGCCTTTCAGGTGTGTTAAAATATCAAAAACCTAGTTGTGTTCTCAAAGTATTTTTTGAAATCTGTGTATTATATATGATCTTTTCAGGGTTACTGTTACAGTTTTGTATTATCTTTTGTCAAGATGTTGGTTTTAGTGGTTCTTGTGCACTTGTTTAATTTGATTTAATTCGTCAGTCCTGCTGTGGATAAGAGCATCAGCTTAGTGACTAAAATGTAAATCCAACTTTCATTGTGGTTAAAATGCAGCTGTATTTAGCTATAGCGCGCGCGTGTGTGTGTGTGTGTGTGTGTGTGTGTGTGTGTGTGTGTGTGTGTGTGTGTGTGTGTGTGTGTGTGTGTGTGTGTGTGTGTTTGCGCGTGCGCGTGCGCGCGAGAGCGAGAGCGGAGTGAGAGAAAGAGTAGATAGCTCGAGGCTACAGGAGCTGACAGACTGCTAGCTATTGACCCCAGGGGTAGGGGTGTTCTTAGCAAAGAAACATTGACAAGGAGAGGCGAGGACATCTTGCCTGCTCTGCGTTTTACCTTCAGGTTGATCTTGTCACAAGGTGGATGGTCCCACGAAGAGGGCGGACGTGCTCACATGTGTGTGCACAAACATAAACATACTTCAATTTATATACTTGGTGTTGCTGTGGCTTGTCACAAAGGCTGCCATATGTGGGTACACACACATGCTGACACCTGCAGTGTACATGGTGTCCAGGTAGCGTACAGGAGGGAGCATCCCTTGTTGTGTATTCTCCTCTAGTTGCAGCAGGACATTGAAGTTAACAGGAGTGGAGTAGCCGCCTGCAGTTCAGCCCTGCATGTCAGCAGCTCTCACAACTGTTTCTGACTAGACCCCACCTATACTCTCAACAGCCAATCATTTAGCTGTGCCTGCCTGAAGTCCAGACAGTCCTCGTGGCATCCAGGATCTCACTGCAAAGCTCAACAGCCAGTCTCCTTAATTCTGTCTGCCTGGTTTCACTGCCCCCTAGTCGCTTATACTTCACTTTACCATTCAGCAATCAGTCATCACTCTTGTGTTTTGTGCATCCTGACTGCAATGAATACCACAATCTAGCAATCCCTCTGTACTTATCTCGTCTGCAAGATAGCCTTGTGCAACTCATAAATCTCTTTTCATTGTTCGTTTACCAGCGCTGTGTTGCCTGTATCACTCTGCCCTTTATCTTTCTGTGCTCCTCCTGCCTCTGTCACCTTCTTCTTTGACCTCATCTTTCAAACAAATAAATCTGCTCATCGGACAGCCGTCCTAATATGAGGAGCTGTGTGTTACAGCCCTCGGATGCGTCGAGTTGACTTTCACCTTTAAAAGACGTGTTCAAAATGCCATAGCTCTCTGACATTTACTGTACGTTGTGTGAATGTGTGTGTAGGTGCTGCACCACAGCAGCAAAGAGCAGGCCAGTGAGTTAGGAGCTGCACAGCCTTGGCCCCCATCATGCCACCATCTGTCCATCAGCGCTTGCTTAATTTTTGCTCTCCTGCTCTCAGTCTTACCCCCCTCCACCCTAACCCCATGTGTGTTTATTAGATTAGCAGGAGCACTCAGTACTGTCAGTCTACTATTAATCCTTACGGTTCTGCCTGCTAAGCTCCCCCCTCCCGCCTGACACCTGGTTCAGATCTAGAGAGCCCCACTCCAGGGTTTTGTTGTTACAGAACCCATTATTACCACACCATGATGTCAGCTTTCTGTCAGTGAACACAGAGCACACGTTTGGATTGTGGCCTGAGATTTTTTAGATCCAAGCATTGCCCATCATAGTCTCTCTCTCTCTCTCTCTCTCTCTCTTTCTCCTCCTCGCCTGGCTGACTGTTTGTCTGGGTTTCACTGGAGTTGGTCTGCTTTTAATTTGGAGCTCTGTTTGTTTTTGAAGCCTCCATCTCATCTCCTGCCAGCACTCTGACTGACCAAGGAGTGTTTGCACACATTCGCTTGTAAGACAGAAAGCTTTGCCTCTGTCACTTACCCTGAACACTATGTGCATGTGTGTTTGTGTGTCCAATGGCACATGGCTCCCTTCTTCCTTGTGATTATCCTGAGTGACAGCTCCTGTAATGACAGCAGCTGTATCAATTACTCTGATTACTGCTCTCATTACACTGATGACTGCTGCTTTGAGCAAAGGAGGAAATCAACTTTAGGATTACACAGTGCATGGACACACAACTTGCCCACAACACGAAAGATTGAAATATAGCACGGTGGTTAGCAGGAGGGCTGTGTTGTTCTGAGCTAATGCAGCCACCTGGTTGTGTCTACTATTTTTCACCTCTCAATCACTTTCCTCCAATCCTTTTCTCTACAGTGAAGCCATCCAAGCCCAGGTGCTACCCTGAAGGCCCCTCACAGGAAGGCAAAGACATTGTGCTGAGGTGCATATCTAGCGAGGGCACTCAACCCCTGCAATACACCTGGGAGAAGACCAGTGACACCAAGTTGCTGCCCGCCACGTCTGTGTTGGGTAATGGACGCTTCCACAAGCACTCCCAGACAAATAGAGAACCATTTTCAAGTCCTACACACAGGTCCTCTTTCTATTTAACACTGGCTTCTCTTAATTGATGTGTTCTTTGGCCTCTGCAGATCCTGTGGGAGGCACCATTAACGTGAAGAACGCATCTGCTAGTGCATCTGGCACCTACCGCTGCACTTCCAGCAACCGAGTTGGCACTGAAGAATGTATACTGCATCTCAACGTGACACCACGTGAGTACCCAACTAACTCACTAACACACTTGTGTTCAGCCTGTTTCACATTGAGAGCTGTTGCTCTGCAGTCTGACCATCTTTTAAAACTGCTGTCAAATGGTCAACCAGCTCATGTCCACGAGCTGGCTATTTGCTGCACTCAGAATAGTACTTTTTGGCATACAAAAAGGGCTATACATACACAATATGGAATCCTTTCTTTTAAGTTATTGTTTGTACTTCTAACTTTCGTAACTTCAGGAGTACATTTACGTATCCAATTCACCAAAGTATACATATTGACAGTGGCAGAATTGTGATTTAATATTAAGAAAAGACTAAAGCCATGCTTGCAGCTCTGTGATGGTGTCCTTTGGCACAGCAGTACTTTGAGCTAAATGCTAACATCAGCATGCCAACATGCTCACAGTGACAGTGCTAACATGCTGAATTAGTAGACGTAATGTTTACCATGGTGACTGTCTTAGTTTTGGATGTTAGCATGCTAACATTTCCTACCTCAAAACATGAACTGCAGCTGAAGCTGAAGCAAAGTCATTAGTCTGCCAGTATTTCAACAAAGTATTGGACAAATTAGATTTTGAGCTGATGTTGTGCTGGAAGAAGAGTCAGAAAGTCACTGAAGTGATGACATCCTGAAGAGGACGTGAATGTTTGTACCAAATTTTATATCAATCCATACAGTAGCTTTAATTGATTAATTTGCCAGTCATTTTCTCCATAAATTGATTAATGGCTAAAAATCAATGTATGTGCATTTGTGACAAATTCACTTTACAGTGCAAACACAGTACCTGTACTGGTGGTCCATTTGTCAGTGGTAGCACATGTACAGCCACAGCTGTAGTTTTCAACATTTCCTCACCAGCAAATAGAAGATGGTTGCTGCAATAAAAACCAGCCAGTTTATCACAGCTAAATATAGAAACTGAATGGACTTCAGCACATGCCAGTGTTGTAACATGGCCTTCTTCTCAGTGCTACCACCACTGAAAATCAAATCCTGCTGAAATCCCATTGCATTTTGGACGATGGTACATTAGATTCACGAGTGCTGTGGACAAGGTTTGAGGATGTCGACAGTGCTAACCTCTTGAGTAGAAGAAGCACACAATGTGACAGCACGGTTACACTCCAGTGATGCAGCATGGGGCAGCTGTAGCTGAGTGCTGGAGCATGATGCTTCCATCATGCAGGAACATGGACACTTTACTTTACCTGCACTTTGCATAGATTGGTCTTGTTATTGAAGACTGTTTTTTCCAGCTCAGGACTCCTAAGCTGCAGTTCTGTACTCATTCTTGTCTTGACTTATTTTTTTTTCATCCTGGTCCTGTTTCATACTCATTCTTAAGGGCTACATCTACACAAATACTCTGTTGAGATTAGATTTGCATACACATGTAAATGAAATTCCCATAGCACAGACCCTTGTGAATATACGTGGAAGGAATAATTTGCCACTTTAGTCATCAGAGGATCTCTTGAGTGACATTGATAATTACACTTTAGAAATGTTGGTTTTTTTTCACAGTGATGTGAAAAGGTGTTAGATGCTAAACAATGTTTACTCACTTGTTATGTGTCATGAGTACCAAAGCCATAGTCAAAGCACCACTTTGCCGTAGAAAATAATGCAGCACTATACTTTGAGGTCTTTCTTGGATGCAGACCCTTAGTTATGTTTAAGTCATGGCTATCCACATCTATTTACCAACCCTTTTCTTCCTTGTGCTGTCCAGCCCCCAACACCGCAGGAATCATCGCAGGAGCCATAATTGCTGTACTCCTGATCCTCATCATTATTGCCATCATTCTCTTCTGCTGTTGCCGTGCTCGTCACAGGAAGAAGTATGAGAAGGAAATCTGCAATGAGATCAGGTACAGTCACGGAGACATCAGTGAGACTTGGCTCACAGAAACCCAGAGTTCCATTCTGATGGAAGAATCATTTGTAATACTGTTAAGTCTTTGCTGTATAATGCGAAGTGTGTCTCACATTGTATAATACTGGATTAAATATAAGCAGTATGTGATTATTACTCTCAGATCCCCGTGCAGTATGACCTGTGGTCATCTCAGACACACACACACAAACGCACGCACAACTGCACGTCTCCAGCCGCCCCCACAACCATGAAAATGGTTTTTCTCCATCAGCGTTTTTCTTTTTTTACCCCTCCTCAAATAAACAGCTGTGGTAATCAGTTTGAAAGCTTTGTTTGCTCTGTGGATCCTGTGTCATGTCTGCTGCTGGCTGCCCCCCCACCCCCCTCCAGAGCCACCTTCCCTAACCCCCCCTCCCTCACCATCCAACTCTCCATCCGGCCCATGGGCTCTGTACAACCCCTGGGCTTACTATCCCTCTGCTGCGGACTGAATCTGTCTAAGACCACAATGTGACACTGCTCATGCTGTAGGACAAAGAGGATTAGACCACTGGTCCTGTCTTGTATACACAGACACACATTTGCTGAAACACCACAGCATGAAGCTATGGACTAAACAAGCTCTGGCCCCTCAGGCTCAGTTTGATTGAGCATTTAACTGGATTATTGCTGCTTATTAGCTGTTAATGTGGTGGCAGAGGGAGTAGAGGGCATAGCTGTATTTGGTTGCTCAGCTCAACCTCTATAGGCTATTACGCAGTGAGTGTGGCTGAGCGAAGCAGACGTTGCCCCGACCAATCAAACGGGCCAACTCCAATTATTTGTCCCTCTTTATTGAGTCAAATCATGTTTCGTTCTTGAAATGACTCATGCAGACTCCTCAAGCATTCATTGTTTTCCTCGCTGTGGGCAACAAGTGCCAGACATTGCAGACTTTTCTATACCTGTGTGTCATCAAACTTCATTATGGTTTATAGCTCCTGAGAAAATCATTTGCCGTATCCAATTTCTCTGGCTTGACATTCAGATAAGATGATGAAAGAGAGTTTACAGTCTTGTCTGATTGTCTGCATGTGCTGCTGTCTCTGTTTCCTCTCAGAGAGGACGTGCCCCCTCCTAAGAGTCGTGTTTCAACAGCGCGCAGCTTCACCGTGGGCAGCCAGCGCTCCTCCCTGGGCTCCATGTCGCCTTCCAACCTGCATGAGTACGCCCTGAAGCCCCAGTACGACAAGATTCCATCATCAGAGGAGTTTGACAGGCCTCCAAGCCACGCCCCTCTACCCCCGCCCAATGCCGCCAAGATGGCCGGCCCCAACCTCAGCCGCATGGGGGCCATACCCGTCATGGTCCCTGCCCAGAACAGGGACGGCTCAATCGTCTAGCCTGTCCGTTTCCTGAGAAGAGACCATGCGATGAGGGGAGGGAACGGAGGGGGAGAGTAGGACACAAGCCAATGAAGAAGGAGCAAGAGCTGAGATGGGCTGACTCGCTTGACTTCTAGCTCTTCATTATTTACAAATGGGAGTTTACTCCTCTTATGAAGACCTGGCTCTGCTGTGGTGCTGAGAAGAGAAATTGAGTCGCACAGGAATCACAACAGAGCACATAAACTTTTTATCAAATTAACATACAAGACAAAAAACAATAAACTTTTCTGAATTTTACTTTCTGGACTTTCTCACTGAAAATGGATATAAAGCAGAATGGTCAATATACAAATTATATTGTACATAAGTGAATGCATGTTTTTTTTTTTTTTTTGCTTTTTTATTATCTAGATGGCCCTTGCTGTATGCTCAAAACAGATCCAGGCCCCTAATTGGCCAACTGTACAGCTGTATGCATGCTTGTATGTATAGAATTACAGCTGTATGTGTGCGTGGATATAAGTGTATGTATGTATGTATGTGAATGGGAGTTTGGGAAATGTATAGTTCATTTATCGTCTTTTGATGCCTACATAACAGTATGATCATTTTTCAGGCAAACCAGTCTCTGTTAGTTTCTGACAAATGTCTAACTCCATACATTTATTGTGAAACTAGATGTTCTGGCCTTTTTGGAAAAAACTGAAAGACAGACTTAGTAGAAGAAAATCCACAGATTTGAATTAATCCTTTGACCGAGTTGAAAAGTGTCTATTTAGGTCAGCCGTTTTCTGCTGGACCGTTCGCTGTTTGAATTGTCCACTCCGAGTTTGGGTGGGGGGCTGAAGAGGTCAGGATTGGCTGCTGGTGAGGGGGAGGTTCAGGCCACCACATCTTGTGATTGGGTGGATTATTGCTTCTTGACCAAGCTTAAAAAACAATAAAAGACCCCCATCCCTCCTCCACAGATCTTAGAGGAGATGGTGTGTAGGGAAATAAGGAGGGCAGCTGGACAGCAAGGTTCACTGAGCAGACAGCTTTGATTGTGTTTGACTGTCGACAGCCCCCGAACCCGTGTGACCACCAGAAAATGTCAGCCTCCCCAAACACACTCACACACAACATTAGCAGGACGAGAGCACAGAGTCTTAATCATCATCTGTAGTATCAGTCCACCCTCTCAGATGTCCGCCATGTGTAATCCTCCGTAATTGCATGACATGGAGCCAATATCTTGATTAACCTTCTCTCTGTGGTCAATATGAAACCTTGCATGGCTTCTGTAGCATTGATAGGACTTTTTAATGAAGGATGTAATGCCTGCGTATAGGGAAGAAGTGCCCCCAAAGAGAAAGACATGTGAAAAGCCTTAGAATGGTGAATTTGGAGTGCTGCTCGCAATCCCCTTTCCAGCCGCTTTGGTTTGACTTGGTTTTGAAATGTCTCAAAGTGTTTGTTCAGTCAGTCAGTGTAAGTTGCCACAGGCCAGTCCGTGCAGTTTGTGCGTTATTCTACTCAGACCGTTTTTCCATTGTTTGCCAAAATGTTTGGAAGCCTGACATCTCATCTTGTCTGCTACTTAAGAAGAGACAGTATGAATACTTAGTGGGCACGCCATCTCTTTCTGCTCCAGCGCCTTATTGGATTCCTTATTTTAGCCTTGTACACCTCCCCTCAGCTCACCTCTGCTCAGCCCTCACTGCTGGATTCTGATAACTTCTATTGTGCCTTGTTGCCCAGTTGAGTTGTGTCACAGCACATCCTTCTATGTGCAGTAGCATCATCCTTAGTGGCCACCGTAGCCCACAGCCACTAGAACAATTTAATAATCAGCACAGAGCGAGCCTATTGATTGTTTTTTGTTGCCTCCATCAGGTCAAGTCTACACACCCACACCCACTCACCTCATACTAATTCCCCCATAGCTTAACAAAACATCTATCACTGTCTTAAAGCTTTGATTTTGTATTCCGAAACATGACTTCATGTTTTTTTTAAATTCATTTAAAAGTAAATTGATGTGTTTTTTTTTTTTTTTAATAACAAATGGTTCTGGCTGTATGTATAGATATCCTGTCGAAGTAATCCTATCTAATCCCAACACAGTCGACTGATATAAAGATGATGTTTGTGTGTATATGTGATGCTCTGCCGTGCTGTGCTTGGCAAATCTATATCTAAAACAGAAGAGGAGGGGCGGTGTGGGTCTTGTCAATACAGTTTAAATGCTCCCTTAGTATGACTGGAAATATCTGACATGGTGTGAGTGTGTTCTGTAACCTTTGTGTGTGAATTCTAGGCTCTAAGGGAAGGTGACAGGTGTAGAAACATCTTGGTCCATGTTCTTCTTGGCAGATTTGATGCCGCACCTATTTTGTAACAACAAGGAAAGTGAGACCTGGGCCCACAGAGACAAAGAGATTACTTATGTCAATTCCTTTTAAACACTAGTGTGTGTGTGTGTGTGTGTGTGTGTGGGAGCAAGTATATTGTATATGATGGGAGTTTGCAGTCAGAACAGGCCCCTGTAGAATTCAAGTCAGACTTTCACCTGCTGACAAACTGCACAGAGCTCTTTGAGAGATAGTCCTGTTACTGTCCCTCTATGTGCTCACAGCATTAACGACAACTACTACTAACAATATTAACTGTAGCTTTGAAATTGGCGTACTAATATTGTATGAAGGTCTCCTTTGAGGTTTGCACACTGTGTGAAAACCAGTTTTTCTTTTTGTGTGTATTTTTTGTGCTGTATTTTTGAATAATAAAAGTCCATGAAATTAAAAAAAAAAAAAAAAAAGCCAGCCATGTTTGTTTGTTTACAGAGACAGTAGCAGCTGTTGACTTGAACATGAATAAAACTCCATTCCTCTCTTCTCCAGTGGTGCGTGCTCTCTAGGGACTTGGCCTCCTGCAGCTTTTTGACTGTGATTAAATTTAATCAGCCAGTGAATTCCACCCCTAACACCAGGTGAGGTGACTTTCTAACCACTTAATGACTGTAATTAATCAATGAAGCAGGCAGGCACAATCACCGCCTGCTGTCTCCAGTGCTCGCCATTCGGCTCCGATATAAACATGCAAAGGTTTGTGACCTGACTCGCCTACCAGTACTGTGAAGCGCTGTACTGTCCGTTGCATTGTGGCCATTTGTTTCATTTGTTTTTTGTTTTGTTTTCAATTACAGCCAATTTCCCCCTTAGTTACTGTGGTGGGTAATTACTGTCATTGCAAGCCAGCACTAATCAAAGTTGTACAAAATTAGCCCTCTAATTAAGTATGCTGAATGATGTGAAATGCCTAATTAATGACTGAGGGAAATATGCATGTATCAGTGTTCCATCTTTCTATTCTGACCACCGTCACCCTCCTCACACTCTTTATACACTTAACCTGCTGGTGATTTTGACATGTGGATAGATCAATAACTGATTATTAGCCAATAGCTCCACTGTGTGCAGGCCGTTGACAGGTAGTCAATAAAAAGACTAAAGCACTTAGTAGCAGTGCTAAGCGGACATCCATTGCTATAATTGGATGTCAGTAACAGATAGGGCCCCAGAGCATTGATCTGTGGCTAGTCGAAGTCACTCATGGCTCCTAATGGCTCCCTAGCAGCTCTGCACATCAGGGGCTCCCTTATGCACTGGGCTTGTTCAGCTGCATAGGTACCTCCACAATCCAAGCTGTGCTATAAATGGATGTGGCGGGGTATAATGGCACTTTTATGGCTGTGCATTCAAAACATTCATTAAAAGGACATTAGTGATACGCGGCACTGCACGTGTGCAGATTAGATTTATGGACTAAACGCTGTTCTCTCATTGAATTAATGTACAATGAGTCATACATCATCCCTCAGTGTCTTCCAGTCTAATATCCATTTGTGACATTTTTTTTTACCCCATGTCCTCATTCACATAGCTGAAGGGGGAGAGTGGTGTTGAGCTAAGCACCTGGGGATTTGTGCCTGCCTCCCACTTCCCCGGCTCCCTCCCTTCTGCCTGGGAAAGGTATTAATTGTTTGCACAGATCAAGGAGGCCGTTATGGCAAAAAAAAGCTCATTGGTTCTCCGGGAGGGTTTCCTTGGCAACCTTATCTGGTTGTACACAGTCTAAGCCGGCTGCTCGGGGAATGATTTATCTTGTAAAGTGTGATTCGCTCCCTGCTAACAAAAGAGGCCTCTAAAAGCATGGGTCTCCTCCAGTGTGACGTGTGCTGTCACAGACGTTAAGCTTGCTGCCATTTTTAGAAACCTCCGTCAGGTTGGGAGAAGGTTGCAGGGGAATTCTGGGTACGATAGAGGAATATGCATATGCATGAAGAGTGAGCTCCGTCAGCTCCATTGGCACAGCAGTACATTAACATTTTGGCTCGGCGCTCTTAGCACTTTGGATGTAAAATGACACAGATTAGGATGCGAGTGTAAGCTTTTACAACCACATCAGATGAATGACTGAGGAGCTACAGCCATTTTTGGACATGGTCCCTGTTGTTTCTGGTTGCAGTAGTGTTTAGATAGACACAGATTATATTTAAGTGGACAAACAGGATTCTACTTCGCAGAGGGAGTCACAGAAGGACCCTGAAATCTGACATTTGGTTGTTACATTTTCATCTGTTTTCAATTCGGTGTCCTTTCATTCTTTAATGATCTTAATATTAATATCACACAGGGGAGGGTAAGTAAGTAACGGTAGTTATTTTAACAACGCAACCAGTTTGTCTGAGACTACTCTTAAATTAAAGCTGACAGTCTGCACTTTAAATGCACAGTCATTGTGCCATGTCAAATGAAAAGGAATCGGAAAAGGAAGCAAAACATCAATGTGTCACCATGCAAACAGTCACTGCACTCAACCGTATGTCGCCTTGAACAACCTGCATGTTGTGGCTGAAGACGGTGGAGGATATTCTGTGGAGAGGGAGTTGAGCCCAAACTTGAGCCAATCATCCCACTCTGTCTGCTACGCCTGCAGACAGCCTAGATTTCTCATGAGGCTTAACCAGCTGCTGTGCACTCATTTGTCAGTCTTCCTCATCTCCCAGTCTGGGAGGTGGAGAGCTCTGGTACACGATCCAACAGCCGTCTGATATGGAGTCATCCGTTAAGGGGCGACCTCTACGCCCATTTGGGTCAATATTTTGACCCCACGCTGCTCACATTTCGATGACTAATATGTGACTTTTAATGGATGACCTTCCCCTCTGTGCTCTGGGGAGAAGTGGGGAGCGGCAGCGGATTGCCTGCTCAGTTCAAGAACATCGTGTTCATGTTTCATTATTTCAAGTTCCGCTTTCTCCCGGAGGACTTTGTCTGGTGAGCTTCATGGATCAGTGAGGTGATGCTCGTCAGCAGATGTGACATCTTATTCACTGGCGGGAACATTGCGTGGTGCATGAGCGAAAGACAGAGCAACACTTAGCCCCTTACCACAGGAGACACCCCATGTGTGGGGGAAATCAACGTCATCAGAGATACTCCTCGACCTGCTTCCACGTGGCACTGGAGGAGAAAAGAGAGGAGACAGTACAACAAGGTTCAGATCCAGCCACATGTGCTCAGAGGCAGGACACCTGCTTTAATTTCCTCTCTCAGTGGTGTACTGTAGCATCACACACACACACACACATCCTTTGATCTTTTGTCCCAGCATTGTGTGTCCCAACAAGGAAGATATCTCTTATCTTCCTTGAGTCAAGCTGAGAGATTGGAACCAGGGCAGCACTGTGGTTTAAACCTCAAAGACCAAGATGGAGGTTACACAGTGCAGCTCGGCTCAGTCGTTTACAATGTGATTTGTACTTTTAATCTGCACCTTGGCTGGGTTCTATTATAGGTGATCAACCTTCAATGCCATGTCATCAGGAGGGCACAATGAAGGCCGGCAATAAAATGTAGCCTTAGCAAAGGAACGGGTTCAGTTTCACTTTTTTCTCCCTCTGATGATTGGGGTCATCTCTATTATTACCACAGTGGTGTTAGTGATATATTGTATGTGTGTCCGTCCATTTATGTGTTCATATAAGTGGCACGTGTGTATATCCATGTGCAGTAGCTTCATCCTGAATGGCCACAGCCGGGTCAAAGGTCAGGGTGGTGATTTAACAGGATGGGGCAATCCTTTTTCCCACTGCACAAGCAGAGCAACCAACCCCCCCCATCTGAGGCTATTTCCAGCTAAGCAATTAAACAATGTCTTTTCTCTATGCTGGACACGTACTGCAGGCCACCTTCACAGACTGAAACATCCCCTCCATGCAGCACTCCAGCTGTCACAGGTGCTAAATGAGACTAAGGCTCTGGATGGGGTTTGCATGGGGCAGAACTGATGGGATTGCTTGCATCAAAACTCTTCATACCGGCAGGAGTGCAAATTTGCTTCAGTTGCAACAACTGTTTGGTAAAAGGTTTGAATAGATTGGCACCAGCTCATTGTTCAGAAAAAAGTAATGGATGCAGCATCATCCAGTGATAATGATCTTGTCCTCCTTCTCACAAGAAGAGGAAGAGATTTTGGGTACATGGGATACACAAGGAGTAAGTGATATTAACTTGTGTCCTTTGTCGTATAATACAGGGTGATGAGCGAAACACAAACGATCAACAGGTCTGCCGTTGTCATTGTTGTGACATGATGTCTGTTCTGCACAATGATTGGTTGATGCTTTTATTTACAGTGCAAAAGACTGTGTCCAAGATGTGCATTGATATTTCAGAAATAATTGACATCATTCCTATTGTAGCTTTAGCTAACGGGTTATCGAATATGTTGTTTTACAGTGAAGTATGGCCTGGTTTCCCTCTGTATTTTCACTATCCATTACCTTTTCATTTGCTGTTCAATCCGAAAGTGGTGAAATGATAATGATTTGTCAGATTCCCCACGTTTATACGACTTGCTACCTGGAACACAGTACAGTATTATCCTTTTGATAACAGCACTGTTAACTGAAACCAGACTTTTCAGCAGGGAAGCAGAAAAAGGGCCCCTCTTTCTCACAATACATACAGTCAAATGACAGGAATTACAGCCTTTAAGTAATAGGCCAGATTTTGAGAGGCGCCTCCCCATTGTCTGACCAAGGAGCTGCTCAGCAGTTACCATGGCAACATGTAATTGCAGGTGGGGACACACAGGTGATGGAGATGATCTTAATTAGTGTGCTTCTCTCCGCTGTGGGTTTGCCTAACACTTGACTGCCATTTCTGTGAAACATACTGCATCTCACAGCAACTTCAAGGTAGCACAGCACAGATGTTATTAACATGTTTAACTGTTTTTTTAACTGTGACTGCTATTTCAGCTCCTTTCATAGCTAAAACTTGCTGTTTCATCACGTATTCCTCGGTGCATGTTAATCTACTAGGTGAGCAGTCTGAGCCAGGAGTCACTTAGCAGTTAAAGGCAGTCGGTGGATTCTTATCTAATGTGACACACACACAGAGATAGTGAGCAAGTCATGGACCTAATTTTAGGAATCCTCCCTGATACATTCATGTTTGAGTTGTCACATATATCAGAAGCCTCTCTCTTGATCTCTCGGATATGTATTCATACTACATTTGGCCTTTATGGTGTGTCCAAGTAGGCACAGACCCACACATATTGCTCATACCAAAAAATGGATTTCATTGGACGCACGTCCTCGACTAAAAACCTGACTGAACCTCAGACTCAAACCCACATAACATGATTTGTGTAAATATTTGAGGTTTTGTTTGTGTGTCCATGCTCCAGGATTTGTTGGCTGCAGTTCAAGAATGAAAAAATTGAATTTGGGGTTAAGAATACTGACAGGATTCAATATTTCATCACTAGCAGGATAACAGCCTTGCAGTTAGTGTATTAATGTGGACTACAGCCGTCTAACAGCAGAGGACGTCTGAATGAGCAGGTAGTTGTAGTTGAATCCCTCTGCTAACACTTAGCATATGTCACTTCAGGATGGCTTTGTGGAGGAAATAAGCATGTTCAAGAGGCCACCTTCTCCACTGTGCCAGCCAGGTGTGCTGCGTTCTCAGCTGTGGGCCACAAACACACCTCTTCCATGCTGTGGAGGCCTGGGACCAACTCTGGTAGCCAATACTCTCGTCTTAAACTGAGATTCCGGGGTCATTGCTTCACTTTACTTCACCTAGGTAAGACTTTGCTGCTTGTGCTGACATTATGAGGCAATGTTTTGGCTATGTTTTGCCCGAGCTTGTGTGCTGCGGCCCTGTGGGTTTTATCACTATCTCTCAGACTGGCAGGCAGTGTCTAATTGCCTGCTAGCCTCTGCTGTTCTGCTATCTGTTGCCAGTATGTTGGATTGGGATCAGTTGTGAATTCAGTTCTTGTTGCTCTAGTGGCTGAGCTCTTTTCTTTTTGTTGTTATTTGGCAGGCACATTGTGATGGTGAATGTTGTTGATAAATGTAGTTAAATGCATATACTCATGATGATAATGAGCATTATTGACTGTAATTGGTTTTGTGGCTTTCCTACAGTTTCTGTCCCCCACTACCAGTTTCAATGCTGCTGGAAGAGTAATATAATGTATTTGCTTTATGGATATAAACACATTCACTGATGGACTTGGGGTCCCCACATTTGAAGAAAAACGCTGCAAAGTGCCCTCTTGGATAAATAATGCCCTCTAGGGTGCCCTTACAGTGGAGAAAATGTGATGAAGTACCCTTTAAGGTGTCCTTAAAATACAGAAAACATGATCCTACAGTATTTGGCCTCTACATGCCTCTATGCTCTGGGGTGTGGTAGTTGTACTTTTAACCTCATCATAAATAGTCACATAAAACAATTTTAATCCTAACCAGGGTTTAGAACTGTTTTACCATAAATGCATTGCAACACTGAATGCCACTGCTGTTTTGCACAGTAATCATTCACATAACCTCTTTCCCAGCATGCATTTTGACTTGACCTTGCAGGAAAAGCCCAGGTATAACTGATAATGTTGGTAAAGCTGCATTCCAATTGGATGAGCTGCTTCCAGGACTCAGTATTGTGCGTGCTGGCTCACTGGGATGATTTATTGGTGCACTGATCAAACTAGGTCATCATTAAAGTTATTAGCCACTCCTGTGCTAGCCCAGTTTGGCCCTTTTGGGATTGAAGTTAAAATGTCTGCTGTTCTCTGGTGAGACTGGTTTAATGTGGAATCACATTCACTTTATCTCCAAGATTTACTCAATATCTGCCTGTGCATGAAAGAAATTTTCCACCTCAAAGTCTGGGACTCTGTCAGCTGTTGTTTTATCCTTCTTAATTAATTACTTGTATTTAAACAGCTGCTGCTGAGCTTCTGTTCTATGGTTTATGCTGCTGCTGCAGTCATTGCCAAACTCATATGCATGTACTGATGGTCACCTGCTTAAATATTTGAGAGGAAGACGATGGTGCTGATCCATGTTTTTATTAGAGCTGAAATTATTTGTCCGTTTATTGATGTGCATCTATTTTGATTTAATCATTCATGTTATTTTTAAACAAAATGCCACCTTGCATGCTTTACATCATTGTATGATTTATTGTTTAAATGTCATTTATTTGTAAGGGACCATGGACAATATTAAATGTTCCCTTTTGACGTATTGTACTAGCATTTAAGCTAATTGTCATCTGTTCTGCATGTGACAGTTTAAACATCAGGTGGGTTGCAGGGTTTAGACGTGTCCATCCTCATCTCTTTGTGTAGATAGTGTATTCTTCTCATGGTCTGAGATACCGACAGGGAAACGGTCACTTCTTGGCTTGTTCCACTGACTGACACGTAGTAGCTTACACACAATGGCTAGTGTTGTGCTTTATATCTGTTTGGGGGACATTTTTATCATCACTCCCCAGCCTCTGTCATGTTTGGCTTGGTGTTTTATACTACTAGGAAATGAGAGGGTCAGAGATTACACACCATGTATCAACTCTATACGTACTCTGCATTCACATAATAATGCCTTCCATGTGAGTTGGCTGACTGAAACGTTCTGGTGAGGGGAAAAAACAGCTCCTGCAATAATTAAAGTTCATCTGTGCGTTAATGGAGCTGAGTCTCAGGACTAATGAGGCCCTGCTGCGGTGGGCGTGTGTGAAGGGCGTCCTAAACCATCCTGGTTAAAATGAAACCTGCACGGTCAGATAAGATCTGGGTCAGCATGATGAGCCTCAGCAGAATGAAGCCTGTCTGAAGGACCCAGAGAGCTGTTGAGTAGAGAGGCTATAAACTAGTCATCCCCTGCTTTCTTCTGTCCGTTCTAGTTGTGTTTGTCTTTGAAGGCCATGTCTGTGTGTCTGTGTGAAAACACTCCTGTTTTCATTCCTGCCTACAAAAAGGCAGCACTCAAGTGTTTTTCTGTATTGGCTTGAAAGCTTGTTGACACACAGCTTCTGCACAGCGCATCGAGACATCTTCAGATTAGTTTTCCATCAGCGCAACAAGTTATCATTCTCTGGGCCCTGTGTCTTCAGACACCCCCTCAATTACCTCAAACATCAAACAGCACATGTTTCACATGGATCAAAAGAATGTATTAATGTCAGGAAAACAAATCTCTATTTTGAAAAAGGCGTACAGCTCCAGTTGGCTTGAACCTGGTGTCAGAATATGTTTACATAGTGGTTAAGGCAAACAGGATATCTCATGGCTCGGCTGTAACTCAGGGAAAATGTCCAAATAGCTCAAACAGAGCAGCCAGACCAGCATATTTCTGACCACTGTGAGCAATGAGTGTGGAAGATTATTGAATACATATGTCTGAAGCATTATGCTAATTTCCCTGGGTTCAGCGGAGGGCTGGATCGGCTGTGGACTAATACAGCGTTTCATATTTGAGGCCAGCTCTTGCTCTTTTGATCTCCTCCTTTCCAGAATGTAACATAACGGCAACTCAGATAAACGATTCTGCTAATGATGAATGAATGAACTCTGTTTGAGAGGCCTGAGCATCAGCCTAATCCCAGCAGAGGAACCGACAGCGGCACTGGTAGGCTTGTGTTTATAGGTTTATAGGCTTTTTCTCAGGAGAGTGGAAACACCAGGGGAACGTTCCCACTGTGAGTGGGATGCCTCCCCATTTCTAAACAGGAAAGTATTTTTAGTAGTGCCTGTGCGCGTTTGTTTGGATGTGATTAGAATTGTTGTCAGCAGGGAGAAAAGACTATGAGCATTCCTGTGTAATTACTTTTTTTTCTAGGGGAAAGGGTGGTGTATTAGCCAGAGTTGCAGCACTGTACTACATATGATTAAGGTGATGGAGGACATGCACAGCAGGATTAGGAGGGAATGGTGAATCTCTGTAGGTATATCGCAGGTAGTTCTATTCCTCTTCTGGTATATGATCCTCCATCTTTTGTAGAAGCCAGAGGCTTTTCATTTCCAGAGACAGGTTTTGTTTACAGTAGCATTGAGGCGTCAGATGTTCCTGTTTGCCGATGTCATGTGAGACAGAGAGAGGTGTGGCACCTCTGAGGGACAGGTGACTCTCACTATTAGGATGAATTTGCTTCTTAGCTGAGCTCAAATACAGGAACAAGATTCCCAAGGAGTGTCTCACACACTGTGCTGCTCTTCCAGTTTTACAGCATGATGACGGTGTTCATTTCAGTCCAGGCAAATACCAAGCATGTGCTGCTGGTCAGAGGAAGTCAGCCTGCCAAACTGGTTCTCCTCTCTGAGCTCAGATGAGATGACAGAGCCACTGTGCACCACCTGCTGTGCTGCATCCCTCCACTGAAACTCTTTGTTGCTTGTTTTGGCCCACCTTCCACTGAAGGAGTGTGCACTGATGCCACCTTGTGTTCAAAAAGCTAGTTACATGACTGGAGGGACATGGTCCTCTGTGTAAAGGTGTGGAACTAAATGAAGTCATAAATGAGGTCATATTTAACAGCATTATGGTTGAATTATTAATGACAACAAAACATCATTTGCCTTAAAGATTCCCCTCAAGCCATTTAGGAAGTGTTGTCTTTCAAAACACTGAACTTAAATGTTTTTAGCATAACACACCTCAGTTAGCACAAAACACAAGCAGGCTGGAAATTAAACCTGAATACCAGCAGGAAAAACACAGTAGAGCTGAAATGATTCAATCGACAGAAAATTTGTATGTAATCTGATAAAAGAATAATGATTTGGGTCATTCCTTAAGTCTAAATTCCTTATTTTCTGGCATTTTTTAGACCAAACAGTACATTTTTATGCATTTCACTAGGCCTTCATTTAACTCTGAAAGCCTCAATAAGATTTAAAAACGGAGCAATAACAACGAGTTACAAACAAATATTGATGACATAAGACAGAACAGATAGTACGCTCCACTTTCAGAATTAGGCATCAGAAATCATTAAAAAAACAGTAGTTAATATAACTTGAATTAATTACATTCGTAATCATACAAAGACAACCCAGATGGATCAATAGATAGATCAATGACTTTACGAGGCTAATATTTCTACAACATCTTAAAACAGCCAGAACAGAGTTTTCTGCAGCAATGATTTGAATTCACAGAATTAGACATTTTACATCCACTAAGGGATTATTAAATTAAGAAAATAACTGGTGGTTTAATTTAATTAGTTTACCAAGTTAATTGAGGGTTTTTAGTTGAAAAAGATTTCACAACATGGAACCTCTGTAATCCACGGAGCAGAAACATCCATCACTTACTGATCTGTGAACGCCCGAGCTGCCGACTGGTTTTGTTATGTTTTACCTCATCAGCTCTCTCTGTTGTTGTTGTTGTCAGTGTGCTATTTGATACAAAAAAAAAAAAAAGTTGCATTCACAGGATCCCATTTGCACCGAAACCCCAACCGTCAGACCTCATTAATCAGAGGCGTAGTCTGTCTATCAGCACGGTGGATAGTGTCCCTCTTTGCAGATTAATAGCTTCTCTGTTCCTCTCAGGCAGCAACTCCATCTGATTATTGATAACAACTAAATCTGGCTGCACTTTGGGTTAATTACAACCACTCTGGCTGAATGCACGGTGTGAATACACTGGCTGGATGCTTCATCAATTTATGCACATTTCTCCCCAAAATAATAAGAATTGTAGGATTTCCCAGTATTTAATTTAACCAGTCAAGTGTATTCATACAGCATGTGTGAAACAGCCATAATTGACCATAGTGTTGAACAAATGAAAGATTGTGGTTGGCTGCTGTGAATTCAACAATATCCAGGGTATTTTTCTTATGTGGTTTCTCACTCATACAGTTTCCTCATGTGAGCATTGGCCCACACTGTGTGTGTACCCTGCAGAATGTGGCAGACAATGCAAATTGAGGGAAGAAGCTTTAATATGTTAAACCTGCTGTCGTGGAGGCTGAAAATCCAGGTTCTGTCCAGTGGAGGAAGGATTTGTAGCAACATCCAAAAGCAGTTTACTTTGGTACTTTAGGATTTTGTTGGTCAGTGCTTAGATTAGGCTGTTCCACAAATTGTAATCAGCATTTTCACTATTTTCTGTTATTCTATTGACTAAATTATGAATAAACTATCAACAGATTAATCACTAATGAAAATTAGGGCTGCAAGTTATTCTCATCAATTTAATGTACTGATTATATTCTTGATTAATTGATTGTTTTGTCTGCAAAATAGCAGAAAAGAGTTGGCAAATTCTGAAAAAAAATGCCCATTACAAGTTCCCAGAGCGCTTAGTGATATTTGAAATATATTGTTTAGTTCAAATATATTCAGTTTACTGTGATACAAAACAGAAATGCAAATCTACACATTTAAGAAGCTTAATCCATTCAGAAATTGGAGAAATTATTGTTATTCTATCATCATAGAAGAGTAAGAATACCAAATAATATTGCCGTTTTAAGAGGCTGGAGCCACTGCTTAAAAATTAATCGATTATCAAACTGTTGCTGATTAATTTCCTGCTGATTGACTTACTGATTAATCCGCTAATCTTTGCGGCCTAATGAAAATAATGGTTAGTTGCTGGCCAAGGTGAGACTGTCATATCACCTCTTGTAGCAGTTATGAGGGCCTTTGTCTTCCAAGTTTATATTTCTGGCAGTTTGGCACCCTCTCCTGGTCCCAAGTCTGAACTACCCTTTACTGTTCTATCGGCACTCGCAGGTCTGGAAGGAAAATTAGTGTTGGTCCCAGGAGCAGGAGGCATTTACTTGGCAGGAGGAAACACGGTCAGCCCACATTTCCCACCAGTAACAGATGGAGCCAACAGTTGATTGATGCATGACCTGGGTGCTTTGGTGCTAAACATCAATCAGAGAAGGGTGCATGAATGCTGTGGTTATTCAGCGTAATGGGAATGTCAATAACTCTTGCATCCTCTGATGAATACACAAGTACCGTGCCATGATTCACCAGTGAAGACGGCTGATGTTTAAAGCACTGTTATTGAACGAGCACAAGCCCTCACTTGTCCAAGTAATGATGTGGTGTGATGCATGATGTTTCCGCGGTTTTAACTGTTACCAAGCAATTTTCTGGTTAAGTCAGCGCCTACTGGCACAGCAAGGATGGGAGAAATGAGGAAAATTTAGTGCTGTGGCTCTTAAGGCGAATGATGAAACATGATTAGAGGTGACGGTATCAAGTGACAAAATAACTACACAATTAGCAGCACTTAAAATACTTGGGATGCAGGTGAGAGTTGTACCCAAGGTGGTTTATCCTCCACGGGAGTCTAATGCGGAAAGTCATTAAGTGTGAAAGCGTCGAGTGTCAAAAAGAAACATAGCCTGTTTACTCAGTTCAGTGCACGTAGGTGGAGGAATGAAAGCCCACAGACAGGGTTAGTACACATTTTTTAATAACATGGCACAATTTACATAACACAAGTTTAAATGAGGAGCATGCTGAAGATTCAGTCGCTTCATTTTTTCTCATTTTTGTACATGATCTAGAAAGACTTCATTTTTTTCCCTGTACATGGTAAACAGCAAAAAAAGTTTCTCATTTAACAATCTTTTTGCAATACGCATCGACTAACCACTATGGCTCCGGTGGACATTTTTATGTTGGATTAAAAAACACTGCACGACATGATATCACAGAGTTTGAAGCGCACAACTAAACCTTCAGTGGACTACTAAAATAGATCTCTGCTCATTAGAAACAAACGGTCCATAGTTTAGACTTGCTTTTTTGTCTTTTGATTTTGTAGGTACAACAACTTAGGAAAGCACTTTAATACACTGTTTGACCAACAGAACCTACTTCCAAAACATGTACTTTACACTCCTTCAATAGGGCAGATGTGCTGTCATGGTGTTTAATGTGCTGCATTCTCCCCAGAACAAGACTGGTGGTAACTGAGTGAAGGAAGAATGAGAGGAAACAAAAGAAGAATCGTCTTTGTGCTGCTGGCATTTTATATTAAAAATTCTTTGAAATGCAATAACTCCATTAGTTTTTTCTAGGATTGTCACCACAATTTATCATATTTGAGAAAATTATTCTCAAAACACTTTTTGTTTAATCCAGATTTCTACCTGCACCACCCTGTGTGCATCAGTTAAAGCTTGTGTGTTTGCATGGACCCAATGTGTATCAAGTCTAAGTTGTGGAGAGAATACAGCTTTTTGTCCTTGATTGGTACACAGTCAGTAGTGGTGAGAAGGCCAGCTTTCAGAAAGGGAGCCCAGACGTTTGTTGCATAGTTGAATATGGGGTCTCTGGTACAATGCTAATCAGCTGCTTCAACCGAAAAAACCAAAGGAACTGCAAAAAGCACATTCTGAATCACCGCTGTAATACTCCTCTATTTACATGTGTTCAAAGTAAAGCTTTCAAAACACCCTTTTGCATATTTGTACCATGATTTTTAATCCATACAGAGCGAGCACAGCGACTGTACACATTACAGTATCTACACACTTTGCTGTCTGTCAGTGCTAAAGTACCTGTACATTCCAAAATGTTCATTCTTACTCCACGTCACTTCGCTATACAAGAGAGAGAATGACCACAAAAAGCTGGAGCAAACTGGAAAAAAGAAATCTCTGAAAAACCTATTTTTTGTTCCATGATTATTGTCTCTTTTGTAGTTTTATAGAAAAACAATTCGTTGTGTGGGCACTTCTCTGCCCGCATAAGTTATTCACAGCTATGTTACAGTCTTGCTTTGCCCAAAGCTAAGTGCTTGGTGTGAGTTCAGTGTTAGTGAGGCACAGGGCAGCAGGGGCACAGAGTCTGCTGAGGCTCAGCTCACCGTGCCTCAATGTCTTTGTGAGCCGGTCTGTCTCTGATATCTGTGGCCAAGGGAGTAGTCCGTCTGGGTGAGCCGGGCCGGGCACCCAGGGAGGGGATAAGTGGGGGCGGGGCACTCAGAGAGGCGGTGGGTGGCGTTTTGTTCAGGATACCGTTCTGATGGGCTGCGGCGGCGGCAGCCGCTGCCGCTGCTGCAGCTGTGGGGCTGACCCTGGAGTAGTGCATGCCTGGAAGTCCAGGGGCCATGAGGCCCGGAGCGGGGTGGGGGAGGTGTCCATCAAGGGCTGGATGGTGCATTGTGTGGTGGAGGCGCCCATGCTCATAGTCCTCTCTGAGCATGTTGAGGCGGTCGCGCTCCTCCATCTGGGCACGCTCCTGCTCCCTCCTATGCTCCAGGGCCAGAGAGTGAGCGTGTTCACGATTAAAGTCATGAGGCTCGCGGTCCCTGTAGGAGCGCTCGGCCTCGTAGAGGCGAGGCGCTGTCAGCCGGTGCAGAGGGTCATTCCTCAGAAGCAGGTCCCTGGTCAAAGGGTCCCGTCTGTGAATGTCCAGGCCCCTGTAGGGGTCCCTCATTGGGTCCCAGTGGAAGGCGGGGTAGGGGAATCTGTCAGCTCCTGGGATGGGGCTGATACCCATAAAGGGCGCCACCACTCGAGTTCTCTCCAGACTGCTGATGGTATTGATGGGGTGGACACCAGCCATGCCCATGGGCACAGGCATCGAGGAGGGAGGATGAAGGTTTGGTGTGGTAGGTGCCTGTGTTGGGTGCTCACTTGCCCTCTCTGTGACTCCATCCTGCTCCTCCTTCCGCTCCTCCTTCACTTTCACCTCACTGTTCTTCTTCTGGTGCTCGTACGGCAGCTCTACCTTCTTCTCCAGGACGTCCCTGCTCAGGCCACTGTTGGCACGTTCGAGGCTGGTCTGGCGGATGTAGGGCGATGCCGTCCCTCTGTTGGACACTTTGTCTTCTGACACTCGGCCGTCATGGATGACAGGTGTGTCCTTGTCACTGTGCTGGTTGTCTTTGAGCTTATGGTCATCTGTGCCATTGTCTTTCCAGGAGTCCGAGTGCTCCCTCTCCCTGTCTTTGGTTTTATTCTCCTTGTCCCTCTGAGGCTCCCCAGAAGCAGGGGGCAGGTGGTTCCTGTGGTGCTCAGGAGGCCGGCTGTGGCTAAGGAGGCTGATGGGGTTGACAGGGACTGGTGATGGATGGCTTGAAAGACGCTTTTCTACAGAGTCCCTGGAAAAAAAAAAAAAAAAGTCCCCCACATCAGTACCAGTAACTCAGGTCTTGTCAAATAGATTAACTGGGAGGATCTTTCAGTTTTTATACCACATTGAAACAATAAGCTGAAACACAGTATCCAAAGTATTTGCTGTGTTATATCAGAGCAAAGAAAAATAATAATAATAATAATAACAAATCTGACGTATACCCAAACTCCTGTCAGTCTGTTTACTGTTCTTGCACTGAGTTAACAGGAGTCACTTTTGGACACTAACCTGTCCTTGTCGTCTTTACTGACCAACGAGTCCCGTTTGTCAGAGTCTCGGTCCCTCTCATGGGAGCTGGCCGAGGTGCTCCTCTCAGAGTCTCCAGGTTTCAGCCAGGGTGGTGGTGTGGGGAAGGAAGGCGGCGTACGGTGCAAGCGGTTCCACGGCTCCTGGTGGCCACTGTTACTGCTGCTGTTGAAGTGCTGCTGTGCGTTGGGGCCATCTTTATGGCCAAACACGGAGTTGGCCGCTGTTAGGGATTCAACACGTGGAAAAACAGTGGGACACAAGTTAAATGCTTATCTTGACAACTTGCATTGGTGTATATCTGACTTTAAGTAACATCTTAAATGTTCTTATGCAGCATCTATAGTATCATTAATGAAGTTGAAACTCACTTAGTGCTGGATTTCCAAGTCCACCAAAGGCCGACGAACTGAGGGATCCCAGTCCTCCAAATGATGGAGGCCTACTGAAGGGTTCTGAAGAGAGATGCTAGATGTTACCATGCATGCATTCGCATTTTTATTTTCCTATTTCAGATGGAGACTGTGGAGAACTGAACTGTAGGGTCATCTTACCTAAGTGGGATGCTGGGGTGAGGAAGTTTCCCGGATGGTGGGGCGGGTGACCAAAAGGACCAGCTGATGGGTGTGTGGGACCTGAGGACGGAGAGACAGAAGGTATCATGGAAACGTCCTTGAACTGCTGACTGCAATGCTGCTAAGAAGGTATTAAACGCAAAACAATGTTAACTCAAGGTCTACTCAACTTTTTCTAATCACCTGACTGACAAAATCCAGAATAAAAATGTGTTTGAGCTGGTTTAGAAATGATGTTGCCATTAGATAATTTGTCCATTAGAGAACACGAACAAGCTTAGCTTTCAACTGTAAAATACCCAGCTCAGGACACATCTTTGCCAAAATTCATTCAAAACTAACTCACTGGTTCCCTCTCTTAACTCTTGTGATAGTTGGGGTTGGCCCTTCACGTGAGTAAGTACAGCTGCGGTTCCCAAAGGATGAAGCTTGCTCATTTCAGTGACATTAGCACCTTCATCTCAGATCAAAAGTTTGTCCACAAATACCTACAAAACTAATGACATTCCATCAGCTTCAGTTGTACTTTGTGCCTTACTATAAGGAAATGTTAGCATGCTAAACCAAGATGGTAAACATAATAGCATTTTAGCATTTAAAGTAGTGCTTGGACTAAACACAGCCTAAATTGCTTTTGTGTGCATTGATAGTATTATTATTATTAACATCAGCCCCAAAAATCAGTTTTCAATGCAGCTATACTTTCAGTATCATCTCCTGGGGAGATGTGAGAAATTGAACAAAGTATATTTGTCATTTTGTCATCAACGGAACAAACTTCCTCCAGACAAGGACCACAAGCTGTGGTTGAAGGCTGCACAAAACCTATTAAGTTGACCTTGAGTTAAATGTTTTTGTCCAAGTAGGCGTTAGTTTTGCTGTCTTGGCTTGCCCACAGCTGAACTTGGTGACAACATAAGCAGGCAACAGTTGACTGAACAGCAGGAACTGGCAGACTGCAGAAGCATGTCAGAGGGTACTGTTGTTAACCATCAATCAATCTTTCAACCCAGAGATGTGACACACACTCACCTGCAGCGGAGAAGAGCGTGGCGGGCCGTGCCAAGTCGTTGGGGTGATGGATGGCGCCGAAGAGGCTGGGGCCCGGAGGTCGACTCAGGAACTCAGGCTTGAGGCCAAAGTCTAGCTTGTGAGGGTCGACCTGCATCTGCTGCTAGAAGGCGTCAGACCGACAGAGAGAAACACATGTAAAACCCCTTTACACAAGGTACATGATCAGGTTTTAGTTTCTTTTTAGGTTAATAATACAGGCATTTTTATTTGAAGTAAACTAGAGTAAGTGAGCAACTGATGGCCACTTTTTGGGGTGTTGCAGGAATCAAACCTAGGACCTTCCAGGGATGGCCTCTATTCAGCACTTACAGCTGGTGTAGAATGCTGAAGCCAGACATGAAAAAGGGAACACATCACGCCTTTACCAGCATCTGTGCTCTGGCTCCCTGTTCAGTATTAAAAGACTGCTCTATTTGTGTTTAAAACCCTACGTGGTCTTGCCCTGAGCTATACTACTGAACTTCTATCCGCATACAGTGCAGCTGGGCCCCTCAGATCTTCAGATCAAGAACTGTTAACCATCCCACCATCTCACTGAAAACTTCTTGGAGACTGGGCCTGCTCAGCAGCTGCACCAAGACTCTGGAATCGTCTCCCTGAAAATATCAGAGCAGCAGACTCTGACTCCTTTAAAAGACCTCTTAAGACCTACTTTTACTCCCTCCCCTTAAGTGATTTGCACTCCACATCGATATGCATGGATGTCTGTATGTGTCCATTACGTATTATGTTTTCATTGTAAGTACTCATATTCTGTGATAATCTATTTGATGTGATAATCTTGTTCTCAATCACATTTGCTGTAAAGCACTTCAGCACAAACCCGGTGTGTTTTTAAAGCGCTCTATAAATATGTCTGACCTTGACCTTATTTACTTCAACAGTCTTTTGTGCAGTGACTCGTAGTCAGAGCAATAGTTATGATGTTCACAATTGCCAAAATATCAAATGAGTATTAGTCTCTGCATATAAAATATTATTTTGACCTCAGAGAAGTAATAATAATGCTTTTGACAGTAGAGAAACTACAGTTGTGTCCCAAAGCCATATTATACTCTAGTCCTTAGCAAGTTTTGAGTCTGTGGTGTGTTCACGCAGGAAAAGTGACATAAAGTTTGCTCAAAACAGTCAGAACACAAAACTATTTAACAGAAAATTTAGTTTGTTCTTTGTATAGTGGCATTGCAAAACTATAGCATCATTTCTTGTATGATAAGTACTAAAAACAGTGTATTCTAAAGATTAGTATTAGCTTGGAATTGGGACACAGTTAACATTATCCTGTGTTAATACTTTAGCACCAGTCAGACAGAGAGGAGTCAGATGAGTCCTCACCTTTACTTTCTGTTGGTGGTGGTATATCTGCCAGGCGATATGGACATGCATGGCGCACCACTTCCCTGGTTTCTGTAGATACAAGACAAAAACATGGTGTCACAAGTTTAGTCTTTCACAAGAATGACAGTAACGCGATTACTGTTACCAATCTATATATTCAAAAGTTGACGTGTGTGTGAGGTGTGTCAAATATTTACATCTATAGGTTTTATTGAAAATTCAGATATATCTACGCTGGCACAATGATATGGAGGCAAAAGAGGGCAAACAAATGTAAATGCATTACATCAGCCAAAGCCTGCTGAACCACATTTAATGGTTATCATTTTGAACCCTCACACGATCAACTCTGCAATCACACAACCATGTTGAATAATATCAACACAGCATACCCTCATCTCATTTGTTTACAGTGAAGTCATCTGAAAATGACATACTTTTAACTTAAATATAGTACGTGTAGCATCTTTAATGACGTATTACTTTAAGATATGGTCTATAATGGTGATTCGGCATGTGACAGAGGCAGAGTAATAATAGCTGACATCTGAATGGTCTTATTTGAGCAAAGTCTGACAACAGCATTTTTACATGCAGAAGGTGCACTGTTCTCCAAATTGAGCTTTGTTGTCGTATAAACTAGTACTCAGCCCCCAAGTGCAGCACTCATTTAATTAAAGATACTATCTACTCCATTAGCAAAACCCTTTATGACATCATGGCTGGTGTGTGTGTGGGAGAGGGGTATGTGTCAGGATGCAGAGGGCACTGCAGGGAGTGAGCACTCACCCTGAGAATGGGCCGAAATGGATCCGTTAGCTACAGGAGGGAGAGGGAGGGGAAAGGTTGTTATTTTGCTGTCAATCAAATCACCTCTAATTAGTCTGTGTGTGGCATTCATTATGATGCAAATTAAAATGTTAAAATTTCCCTTTAAAATTAAGCATTTCAGGGGTAATTAAGACATGAATGTTAAACAGTGTGTGACCCTCTCCATACAAACAAATATGGCACTTGAGAAGAAGACAGGAACACACAGGCAGACGGTCGTCTCCAAACTAACTGCATATGAAATCTTTACAACGGCATAATTTGGTGCTGAAAACCTCCGGACTCAAAAGCTTATATAACATTTACAGAGGGTCTAAAGGTTACCTCTAACGCCTCTAGTGTTGGTTGTTTGTATGTGCGCTCTTACCCTGGGGTCCTTCTGTAAGAATGTGTGTGGGACGGCTCCAGGTCTTGTGGACACATCCAGTGGATTAGAGGTCTAGAGAGCACCAGACACACATCAAAACCAGATTCTCTGTAAATAACTCCTGTTTTCAGCTTGTCTGTGTGTGTGTGAGAACGTGGGTGTGCGGTGTCGTCCCTGTGTGTCTTACCTTGGGCTGAAAGGCGCCCTGCAGCGAGCCGAAGGGCCCCGTTGGGGGGATGACAGGGGGAAGGCCAGACATGGCTGGTGGGTAGGAGTGGAAGAGCTGAGGAGGAAAAGAGGCAGAGTAGGTGTTAGGATGATTCGGTCTGTCAGTGAAATGCAGGACAGCAGCTTGGTAAGGCAGTGGAGATGGAAAAATGGGTCATAGTGACGGATGAATCTCTACATTCAATCTTTTTTCCATGTTCTAAGACTGCTTAGACGGGGAATTACCTACATGTTTCATAAACTGTGAGTTTCTGTAGCATTTTCCTGCTCATCCCCACTGGACTTAAATAAGGGAAAACACTCCCTTTGATTTGAAAACTGGAATGTTGTAATACAAGCAAAACACACGTAAACCAAACAAGTGCTCAAGGCTTCCATAGAATTATCCTGTGGAGAGACATATGTAATCAGCTGCTCAGTATAATTGTTGCTGTCACTCATATTAGCCTTATTGGAGCAGAGAATGTTTTTCATGTTTCTGAACTTGCTGCTTATGTTGCTTTAATCATGGATGGTGCAACAGATTTATTTAAACCAGGATGAGTTATTTGAAGCGCTTCAGGATATGCTGTGAGGTTTTAAATGCAACTTGTGTTTCCCTGTGCATCATGTTTTATAGAGAGGAAATGGCTTCGGGGTATTTGCTGCTGCCATAATAACAACAAGGAAATATGAAGAATCCGAAATGAAGCACTGAAAAACAAACTAGCAACATGCTGCAACATCTATTTAACCCAGGGTTGGTCTAATATAAAAAGATTATTTTTCTGATATTAAAATCTTCCTCGCAGCTCGGAGGAACAGTTTGAAGAACAAATTACACTTGTGCAGGCACACACAGCAGGCGTCTGGAAGCTTCAGCAAAAATGGTAGTAGAGATGGGTCCAATGTTTAAAATAAGTCCCCTTTAGTGAATAAGAATCATGAGCAAGCCACTGCTGTTAGCAGACAAATACAAATGAAGAGCAGCAAGCAAGACAAAGATATATTATTCCTCTGGCAATAACACGGTCTCTTCAGGAATGCAGCCGTCGTCTCTTTCTGTATTAATTTCTAGGCACAATAATTTCACTGTTACATGCATGCACAATAAATCTTGTGCTCTGAGATTTCAGAATCCAGCACTGTTTCACTAATTATAACATTTGCTGGGGCTGAAGGGGGAAATGGTGCAGCAAGGATGCTCACAGTATCCATTATGAAGTGGATGAGCGATCGCATGAAATCTGCCTCTCACACACAAACACACACACACACACACACACACACAGCTAGAACACCCACTTGCATGGGCATGAATGGCATAATGGGCAAGCGACAAACTGCTCTGCAGACAGATAGTACGCAGTCCGGAAACTCACACTGTGTCTGTAGAAGGGGTCAACTTTAGTTGGATATTTCTCAAACTGTAGGAGAAATGAAACAGAGCTAAGTACAAAGATGTAGAGAAAACACAACAACCTACACATGTATACTGTCACAGGGTTGAGATTGGCCTCTTTCAGGGTCATTTCAGGCCAACACAAAATGCATCACAAACTGTATTTCAGGACTAACAACATGCTTACAGATTGAGATCGTGATTCAAGATCTAAAATGTCAACTAAGATTCAAAGTTCAACCACTTCCCAAACCAGACTGTTTTCATCCTCCCCTTCTCATGATCGTCTGAAGACCTTGTAAACTAGCGTGGGTTCTGTGTCTCATTTGGTCTCCTTTTAGTGGTGCGGCGCAGGCTCAGGGCGAACATTTCCCTAGTCAAGACTAAACACTGCAGCCATAAAGAGGCTTTTTATGGCCTCATTAGCTGTCAGAGGCCTCGCCATGCTGCCTTTGAGGTATCATCAGAGCCAAGTGAACTCTCTATGGGCCAGGCAGTTATGAATGTGTGTGTGTGTGTGTGTGTGTGTGTGTGAGTTTTAGGTCCAGCCACCCATTGCCTGTGGTCTCCCCCAACAAACAGCGGGGCTCTTAACACAAGGCATTTGCCAGTAATGAAAACCCCCAAATGGGACCAAATGATGTCATTAAATTCAGAATGAATTAAGTGTATTATGTTCTGAAAGCTGGCTCTGAAGTTAACATGCTTTAGGCAAGTTATTGCCAATTTAGAAAATAACGGCGACTCAAGTCTGGAGTCCTAGAGTATGCCAGGGAAAACACTAGAAAGGCTTTCTGGGAGAATAAAGGCATCATTGTGGCGTGGATGGACACACATGGTCATCGTTGAAAGGCCGCCACAGAAACCCACAGGTCCCTACAGCGTGCTGCTCACACACACATGTCCAACTGTGAAAATCCTCACTCTCACAACCACAAGGTGAAAACACTTTCTGTGCCATGCCCGCCCACTCTTCTACACATGTAAAAGTCATTATCAGAAGACATAAAAACATTTTAGTTACGGTGAGTCCCCCCCCCACCCGCTGACACCCTCCACCCTCTCCATCCCAACACAGTTGCGCTCTACTTATCCTCACATTTCTGGCAGGGGTACGCACCATGGTCGGTGCTGGGGTGGGCATGATGGCGTGGGGGAAGGGTGTGAAGGTGTGCTGGTGGGTGTGCTGGTGGGTGTGTTGATGCTGATGCTGGTGCTGATGCTGGTGCTGGTGGAACTCGGTGCGCAGGTAGGGTGGAGGGCCCAATGAGGCACCGCGGTCGGCGCTCTGGGAGGCCAGGAAACGGGTGTTGAGCTCCTGGCGCAGAAGGTCTTGCTCTGGAGGAGCAAGAGAGAGGGGAGGATTAGGACTGGGTCTGTTAGTGAGGGGAAGGTAACTGTCAAGACATCTCAAGCTTTTTCTTTCACAACAGATCCTGAACATACAAATTCAGTATTCCTCATTTTGCTGGGTCCTTCTGGCATCCCCTCAAAGACCCCTTTGGGGTCCTGCAATTCAATGTGAGAGCTATGTATGTCATTAAAAAGGAAGCCATGTCAAAGTTCTGTGATTATCGGCAAGTCGTTTTAAATTTAAGCAAAGCTGGAGATGATTAGAGCTGTCTGACTGCTGGAACAGTCAAATGCTGTGATTTGATACACTACAGCCCCTTTGAGACAACAACATCTGTTGTTCTAATAACCTCTGTGCAGCCCGTGGAGAAAGAACGGATTTCAAGAAATCATTGGCTTTTCTTCTAAATCCAACAAAACCTGCCTTCAGAGATTACATCTCCTCCAGAGTAACCTTATCCTTCCTATTCCAGAGTGACTCACTACAATATTTTCTGCATTCACTTCAAGCTTTATTGGGCTGGGAGTGGGGGTGGAATTTTCTCTTCATAAAAATTTCATTAGTATCTTTTGAACAAAATCCAGCTTGCTCCGTTCCATATTGACCAAATTGATTTCTTGCACACGAGCACCATTCCAGGTGAAAATGGAAGTTCTGGGAACGTTGCTTAAGGCGAGCCCCCCTCCTCTTCCCACACTGACCCTGACATTTAGCTCAACAGCACTGCGCGGAAATGTGCACAGGGTCTGTAATAGCTTTTGCAATGTGGCCTGACTTGCTGGTGGATATTACTGGTGTGTAGAGAGTCGATCAATCAGAGCGTGACAGACAGAGTGTGAACTTGAACTGTCCACACGGCTATAAACACACAAAACCTCAGGCATGTGGTACATGTGGATTATTCTTGGACTCTTGGACTTGTTTGTTTCTGCAAATAATTACCAGGGTAACATTCTGTCTGTCTCTGCATATCAAACGCTTCCAAATCAGTTGCTGCTCTGCAATGATTCCTTTTGTACTTCTCATATGTTTCGACTTGTTTTAGCAACCTCACGGAACAACTGGCTAAAAGGAGAGTCTGCGTTTTGTTCTATCAGCTGAACGTGCAATCCTCTGCCACACCAGTTGGAGGTGATGTGGGGATGTTTGCAAGCATCTATGATGTTTACCTGAGTAGGCACTCCCAGCAGCAGGATGTCCGGGTACTGGCAGGGTGCTAGACGTAAGTGGTGGTGGTGGAGGCAAGGCCGCTGGAGGAGCGAACATATTGGGGTGATGTGGGTGTGGCGAGGACTGCAAGGCAGGGGGAAAGCTATGGGGAGTGTTCTGGTTAGCAGCCAAGGGCAGAGGAAAGGTGGAGGCTGCTGCTGCGGCCGCCGCAGGAGCAGGCGGGTGGTGGGGGAGGTGCAAGGAGGTAGCAGGGGGCCCGTGGGGCTTGGCGCCTGGGGTGCTGCTCCTGCTGCTGCTGTAAAGAGAGAGTGGAAAAACAGAGAAAGACAGAGAAAGGAGCCAGGTTAAGCCAGGCGTGATCAGTCAAAATTAACACTTGTTCCTCCACATCCCCTCATCTCCATCTGCTCTGACGTTCAATTCCCAGCACAGTGTTTTCACACCTCAACTGTCCTCCATTTACAAACGCCTCCCTGCCTCTCTTGTGCTTCACAGAATCCAGGGCAAACATGATCCGCGAAAACATCACATTCACAACACCCTCGGATGCAAATAAACCACCGCTGGCAAGCATAACAGAATGAGCATCTGTCTTTGAACAGCTTCTGTTAAGGCACTTCCTCCAGAGCCAGGTAGTGAACATGTGCATCGGAAATGGGATGAGAGGGAGAGAGGGTGTGTATGCATGTGTAAGCAAACAGTCTTTTGTAGTGTGTGTGGGTTTTCCCTGGGGGCAGTCACAGAGCCTGCGTCTCCACAGCTCCACACACTAAGCCTAAAAGCTCATTTGCAGCACTCGCTCTTCGCTGTGGGCCCCGGCCGCGATTATTCATAGTAGGTGCCAGGCCCTGTTGGCGCACTGGCAGGCTGGCAGGGCTGGCACAGGGAGAGGGAGGCGAAGCCAAGTCCTGAGAGCCTGCAAGGCAGAGCTGTTGTTGGGACTGAGTGGGTTCTGAAGGAGCTATCCTGGAGTCTTAAATTAATGGAGAGAGCCTCATAGGCCTTAGTGCTTCTCAACAGATATAGGACACAACAGACAAAGCTAT
The DNA here is from genome assembly GCA_037975065.1 of Chaetodon trifasciatus. Classification (NCBI taxonomy): domain Eukaryota; kingdom Metazoa; phylum Chordata; class Actinopteri; order Chaetodontiformes; family Chaetodontidae; genus Chaetodon; species Chaetodon trifasciatus. The sequence goes on from JBBMOE010000011.1 coordinate 8,633,513, forward strand.
GCCCTGTGCCAGGTCTACTGTCATTTTTAATAATATGAAAAAATGTGTGTTCAAACACACCATGATCACACTAAAATAGAAATCCACTGAGGATTCTTGATAAGTTGAGAAAATTAACAGTCCAGTGAGTATTTCATTTTTTAAGGAGGAATATCACAACTTTGAGCCCATTTTCTTCAAGTTCTCATGCACAAATAAAAAAAAATACAAAAAAAGTATGGTACTGATTCAAAGTTGCTCTACACTATGGCACATACAGCCAGTACAACTGATGAGGGCTGGAATCTATATAGTCCCACTGACAATGTCGGTGGCTAATGAATCAGAGACACTCAGGGTGCAGTGTGGCCCTTTTATTCTGTACTTAATGCTCAGTGCTGCTGTTTGGCTCAGGGACTTAAAGCTCTCCCTGATAATGATTTACATAATGATCATGCATCATGTGTACTTTCAGCTCAAGAGATATTTTATATTTTCAAGTGTGGGTGAATGTAGAGGTTTTGTCTGTACTTCACTGCATGCAATTTTCTGCATCAGAGCACATGAGGACATGAGAGACTGTAACTGATCTGTCCATGTGTGAGTGTGTTTGTTACCAGCCTTACCTGTGACCGTTGAGGTTGAGACCGTTATAGGCAGAAAGGGGCCGGGGATGGCAGCGTGATGGGGGCCGGTGGGGCCCTGCCTGACTGGGGTGCTGTTGGTGAGGGTGATGGGTGGGGAGGGCAGGTGATGGTGGGTGTGGGTGAAGGCTGGGCGTTGGTGGAGGACGGGGGTGGGACAGCAGATCAGGCTGGTGCTGGGGCCGGGGAGGGGGGAGTGGCGAGGGCTCTTGGCCCTGGGCGAGAGGCAGGGCTGCGGGCGTCTGAGGCCTGGTGAGAGCCTCTGAGCGTGGGGGCAGGTGTGTGGAGGCCGGAGCCTGGGTAGGGCCGTTTGGCTGGGTCCGACGAGGGGAGAGGGGCTGAGGGATGGACGGCTGGGGCTGCGGCTGGGGCAGGGGGAGGGGGAGGGCTTGGGGGGTTAGTGGCTGACTGGGGGTACTGGGTGCAGGGGGTTGGGGGTCCCTGCAGCTCTCCTGGCTCCTCTCCTGACTGCGCTCTAGGCCTGACACCTTGAGGAGGCCTGGGCCATGAGGCTCCTGGCTGCCATTGGTGGAGAGCACATCGATGCCAAAATCTGGAACTGTGAAAAACAGAAAGAGAAAATTGGTGTGAAAAAACTGCTTCGGCAATAGCAATGCCTACTTTCCAAGCTGGTGGTCCATTTGAAAAGAATGCTAGAAACAAAAAACCAAGAACCTGCTGAAAGTCAAAACACAAAGCTTATACGCATGTGAAAGCAATAGGCCTTAAGAAAGCTCTAGTCTTTCTGCCATCTCTTCTGCCATGCGTAGTGTGTGCACTCTGAGCTGCCAGACAGCCCCATAAACACACACACGTTTTCCTTCTCTTCCTTCTCATACAGACACGCCCTGCTGGGGTTTGCAGCTGTGCCAGCACAACCACCGATTCCTGAGCCCTTTCACACAGCCTCTAACACCGTCCCTGGGGACAAACTACACAGCTGAAATGTGTTTTGCTTCTCCAGGCTAAATCAGTTTGTATCATGCACAAAACAACATTGCCTTCATTTCAAGGTTATTTTTTTATTTTTTATTTTTTGCCTGGATGACAAACGAGCTGAATATGCAAATAGTATACAGCTGGGGTGGGGACTGTCTGGCCTCTGCAGGCCGAAAGACCATTTGATCTAGCCCCTGAGGCAATACATGTAAGTATGTGTGTGTGTGTGTGTGTGTGTGTGTGTGTGTGTGTGTGTCTGTGTGTGTGTGTGTGTGTGTGTATATACACACACACACTCACATATGATAGACAAATGATTATTTTGTGTTTTGTTGAAGTAAAAGGCAAACCAGTGTGCCTAATTTGATTTGTGTGGATACGTTTGCAGCGATGAAAAATCATTACATGCTACACTGGATGAGCTGCAAGGACAAGTGTGCTTGGATAAAGGCAACGTTCTTTGGTGGAGCAGCTTTCACAAGACCACATTCTGAGGCAGTGTTATGCAGGCAAGTTTTATGGTGAGCAAGCTAACAGCTAAGCTGAAAACCTCACTCAGAAGGAGAATTTGTGGAGTGCCTTGTTGCTGCTGTCGACCTTCTAACATCGGACAAAGTAAAACTCTCAGTTTGTCTGGAATAATTCACAGAGGTGAAGGGAAACCTGTTGTGGTGATAGCAAATGTCTGTGTGATCTGACCTTCATGGTGAACGTGAGCCAAACCTAAAGCTCCAGCAGCTTCTCAGCTCTCTGCTTTCAAATGTGAAATCATCTGAAGTGAAATTAAAGCTGTGGTAAGTGCAACTGGAAAGAGGAAACACTGTGCATGTTCCTCCTCTGTAACTTTGACATCTGAATATGGTGGTGAGTGTGAAAACTCCTTGGGGTATTTGGTGAGAGGTTTCAGGACATGAAAAGTAAACAAAACCAACTGAACGTATTTGCTGCACCGTTTAACATGGAACCAGCTGATGTTCCTGACGACTTTCAACATGAAGTCATTGAGGTGCAAAGCGACAAGCTCAGAGTTACAGCAAGTACAACAACCTCCCTCTGCTTGACTTCTGTAAACTGTATGTATGTCGTGAGAAGTTTCCCATTCTGAGAAGACATGCACTGGTTTGCATCTCTGTTTGGGTACACTTGCCACTGTGAGCAGCTGAAGACTGACTAACCTAAACCTGGACAACCAGCTGCCAGGAACATCATCATCAGGTTAGTTAGGTTAGTGTGATGAATGTGTTCAATGGTTAAGTACATCCCTCTAAGGATGTTCCAAAAACTGAAATGGCCCTTGATAGGGTAAAGGTTCCCCGGCCCTGGTATACAGGTTTGTATGTACATTTGCATAGATGCACTTCACAAGTTTTAAGTTGCCAATGCCTTTCTTCTCTTTCACTTCTCGAGATCAACCGCACAATTATTCTTTAATAATATTCATCTTTGGAAACACTGGTGTTTGTTCTTGACCATATGCAAACTAGTCATATTAAAGGACACTGCAGGATAACAACACTACACTCATTAATTCATTTTTGCATATAGCATGAAGGGCGGGCACGCGTTTTTGCTTCTGACAAGGTGAGAATTAATTTTGTGGACTTTCAGTAATTGCCAAAAACGAGCAATTACCTGCCATTAGAAGCCCTGGTTGAACTCCATTATGTCCAAAGTGTTAATTAAGCCATAGAATGAATAATAACTACTGCACAATGTTGAAGTCACACAGAACAATAGCGAATGAGCTCCATCCAGGGTATTTCTCTGCAGGGACCTCCTCCTACAGAACAGTGCTCCCACATCAGCAGTCAGCTTGACTGCTCCAGAGGCAGAGAGGCTCATGGGGGATGACAGTGCATACATAAACTGTAATTAACTCTCCCTGGGCCCGGGGGTGGGGGGTTGGGGTGGGGGGGGCAGGAGTGAGGGCTCCTCCTCCCCCTTGGGGAAAGCAGCTAAATCCTTCACCTGCCAGAGAGGTGTAGATGGGACACAGTTCCCCTGGGCAGCGCTGCAGCCTGTCACAGCGGGCTTCCATCTCCCTGACACGCTACTCCCTCCAGACCAACTCCACTGGGAGCAGGCTGAGCTAACAGGGCTCTACAACAGCCTTTGTCCATTAGCATTAAAATGCTAAGTGAAGTATTAGCAACCCCAGGTGCATGCGATATTATAGTTAAGGGTCAGGGGAGGTAATTCTTGATGCAAAATCACAATCAATATCTACAATAAAAGCTATTGACTCTGTGTGGGAGAGCTTACTGGGACACCTGCCAGCCCGTCAGAGACAAAAGGCACACTATGCCGGGCTTAAGTGCTATTGTAATAGTCTCTCTAAGTTGTCTTTGGGCTATCACAAGAAGAAAAGTCCTCTAATAATGCAGAGAGGTGATAGTTTTCAAAGCTAACTAACCCTTACAGAGAAACTATTTCTGTTCTTTGGTAGCCTGCGCACAAAACACATCCCCGTTCAACACTGACGTGCATCAATGAACAAGAGAGCCCCGCAGCCCTTAAATCCATCTCCCTCATCCATGTCAATCTTCTCCACTTACAAATGCTATTACCGGTCAAGAGAGACTGCTGCTGGCAAACAACTTCACCGCAGCAGCCGGGGAGAGGAGAAATTCCCAATTCTCAAGCCTCCCGCTGCACCTGTCAGTCCCTGAGGTCCACGGCTTGTTTTGAGAATGTGCTAACATGTTAAAAAGAAGGTGTCTATTCTGGTCATAATGAAGACTCAAGGGCCAGGCAGTGCAGGGAAGAAGAAAAGAGGAGTATACACCAGCTTCTCTCCCGCGAGGGTTCATTTGTCAGTCTTTTTCATCCCTGGAAACAAATAAGCGCAATTCCCCCTTGAGTTACTCAAAACATGGAGTGCTGCTGTTTCTCAATGTTTTAGTAGTATTTGAGTTTCTAACTAGTACGTGTTGCTTGGTGGAGCATTAGAGTGGAGAATGAGGCCTTTGGGTGAGTGCGGGTTAGTCGGGGAGGCAAAAGCTAGAGGCCAGATTAAAGAGGTGAAGAGGGTACAGGACGGCTTTGTGTGGGTCAGATGGGTGTGTGTCTGTGTAGGAAAGCCATTCATTAAGGCTGGATGTCAGGGGACCCAGCGAGGGGCTTAGGGGGATAACTCATTATCCCAGGGTGAGCCATCTCCTACTCACAGTGCATTAGTTGCACACACCAACACTCTTGATTTGTATCTCTCTTCATGGTTACAGCTACGCTGCAGCATGTAGTCATTAGATACGCGACAACTCTGATCTGGCTCAACTGAATATAACATAAAACATGAAAATCTAACACAGCATTACAAATGTGGATGAAAAACCTCCAGCCTTTAAACATTTTGCTCATAAACTGCTATTCAAAATGAGATTACAGACAAGCTAATTGGTATGCACGCCTGTTTTCAGGCTGTTCTTCATCTCACCTTTGTTGTTACTGTCCTGCAGTGGACCATAGCTCATTAGCATCATGCAGCTGTATTTACATTTTTTAATGTGCTGCTTATATCACATACAGCCTGCAGGGTTAATAGACCTGTGTATTGGTTGGTTAATGGTCCTTCATCAGCAAGGTGTTTGGACTGGTGCAGCCATGTGCGAGACAAACAGCTCAAATCTTTGAACCAATCTTTGTACAGTGCTATGAGCCACAGAGGGAGTGACAGGAGGCCTGGCAAAGTGAGACGCAGGGCATTATTAAGTTTAATGTGGTGTTAGGTCATTACTGCAGTACATAAGGGGATTAATTTAGCATATTATATTTCAATGTCATCCCTGGATACATCCTGGCCCATATAAATGATTAACAAACAAGCTCCAACAACATCATCTTTTTAAAGTGCGACTGACAAGCCAGCACCTGTCCTCCTGAAAAATACATTAGCAGCCAACTCAGGCCAAAACCACTTTGCTAATCTTTCTCTCGCTCTATCATGTGAGTGTGGGTGGATATGACAGCCTACACCTTGGCCTGAAGACATCCTGACAAATTGATGGCTGTTGAGACCTCTGCGACATCCCAAGCCTTCTCTCCTTGCCGTCACCCCGTCCGTCCCATCCTCCTCAAAATAGCGCCGCGATGCATTCTAAACCTTCACACTCATTTATGGGATTTCATCCAGACAGGGGTCGCCGAGCTCCAATCACACAAAACCAACAACTAACACATAGCAGGAGCCACGAGACTGACAGCTGAGCCACAGCCGCTGTGTGTACATCTGAGTTGTGAGGTGAAATGCAGAGAGCGCTGAGCCTGATGCACTGATGCCAGTGCCTCTGTGGCAAGGCCGCTGTCAGGTCAGCTCACACTCAAGCTACCACAATGCAGCAAGAATGAAAGTACCTTGTGATCATTGATGATTCTGTAAGGTTTTTATCTGCAAAGAATCTTGTAACCACAGTTGTCAGATAATGTGGTGAATGACTGTGCTTAAGTACTGGAATAAATGCACTTTCTTGTAGTAGCAATGTTTCACCCCCATCATAAAATACATTGAATTATACATACATAATAAAAAATACAAAAATACATGAAGTGTAACTAATGAATATTACATGACGTTAAAGGAACTGTCACTGGGCAACAACACATGAATACTTACTGTAGCTTATGACAGTTTATCAATATCTGTGCTTCTTTCCCTCGTGATAATTACCAATTTAAGACCATTGCCTTCTGGTCTTTTATGTACCAACACATCAGTGTCTGTAACCTGAGTCTTACTGAAATGAAGGTGCAACAGCACAAAAGGTAATAACGGATAATGCCCAGAACAATAGCTATCTCTATTCACAACGAGCAGAGACCATAAAGAGAACGCTGGTCAGAGTTACTGTTCTGGAGGCTGCGAGGGTGCGACAGCTGTACGACTGGTGAGAGCATCTAGGAAACAGGTGCTAACAGGGAGGGAGAGAGGGCAGCCTGCTCTGCATTATGGACTGTGGGGCACCAGATGATGCAAGGCCAGGTAACCCCTGGGTGCTGACTACAGGTCTGGGCTGTATCAGTGTCATGCTGCTACACAAGATGTTACTATTGTCATCTGGTGGGGAGGCAGACAGTCACATGGGCAAGCAAAAGACTGTTGATGATTTTTTCAGGACTGGGGTTTGTTCTGAGACTGTATTTGTGCACAGTGGTGCTTTGTACTGAATGCTAATGTCAGCAGTCTAACATATTGATTTTTAGCAGGTGTGTGTTTCCCACGTTCACCATCTTATGGTGAGTATGTTAGTATGCTAACAGTTATTAATTAGCACTGAACAGAAACTGCAGCTGATGCTGCTATTATTTCTGTAAGTACGTAATCACCAACAAAAACAGAGGATGAATAAAAGAATGACCTGATGATGGCGCTAGATGAAAAGTTAAGGGATCACCAAAGTTTGTTCAGTTCATCCTGTGGGAATATGAACATCTGGATGAAATTTCATGACAATCCACCCAATGGCTGCTGAGACATTTCACTCAAAACCAAAAATCCATGCAATAATCTTGAGATATTTCAGGCTCGACCAAAGTGGTGGACAGACTGACCAACATTGCCATCAATGGCGCCATGGCGTTACAGTGTAGCTACAAAACACAAGAATATACTTCCATACATTCTCTAACGACACATGGACTGTGGATGTTATAAAGGAATTGGCTGTGCTGACCCAGTAGCTGCACCATGGCAGCATATAGCCTGCAGTGAATGGGGATGGAAAATGTAGACTCATGGCCAAACAGATCACAGGGCTCTTTCAGAGGCAACAGTCTTACCACACTCCAGCCAAGACAATGCACTTGCTGTACCACGATGCCAGTGGATCATAAACAGATTAATGTGGTATAGAGAGAGCCTTTATAGCACTGCGCGGGCTTGTGAGGCTAAACTCGCTGCAGGTACAATGGTGGCGTTGTTGGGAGGAGGCCATGTTTGTCTGCCCTTCACTGTGTCCTCTTTTCTCCGCACACATCATCATCCTGCTTCTCCTCAGAAAACAGAAAAATAAACAAAGGGAGGCAGCCCGTTTGCTCAAGTTGAATCAATTAAAATGCACACTGTGCTGAACGAGGATTCGCAGCCCTCATTGAAATTTCCATCTTGCGTTGGTATGTCTCAGTAAACATTAATTACAATCAGGATCTCCCTCTGTGCTTGGCTGGGCTTTCAGAAGCTGGCTGAATAAAATATCCCTCCAAAATATTCAAAGTCCCCAGATATGAGAATGTTTCAAGAGACAATTTTGACTCAGGCCATAATCTGGAAACCATTTTGTCCCTGGGGAAAAAAAAAAAAAGGAGGGAAAAACACCACAAACGCGCTCCTCTTCTTGCTCCATATTTTGTTTGACAACAAAATTAGAGTTGTAATTGAGCAGCAAGTGTTGAGAGTGGTCTGACCCCAGGAGTGGTTTAGACAGCGTATGCTCCCCAAAGAGCTCCTTGGTGAGGGACCAGGCACTGTTTATTTGTTCTTAATGAAGCCTGGAGTCGCATTAATGGCAGACATCTTTAACAGATCTCCCTCCCACACAGAGGAGAACAATAAACAGCTGGCTGCTAGTTTCTGTCAGAGCTCGCTCTCACTCATGTCCTCACTTGCACATGCTCATAAATGCCTCAGTCTCTGAGACCCACCAGGCCAATACTTAACACGCTGACTTTCCTCTTTCTCTCTGTGTTTTTGTCTTTACAGCAACTTGCCAGTTTATTGGGAACAGCTACACATTATAAAGCAGTCCAATACAATGACCCTTCAATGATACTGTCTGTGTGAAACTTCCTATGTCCACACTCTCAGGAGAGTCTGTCTTCCTGCAGCACTTCTCCTTCTCTGGGAGCTCAGTGGAATACACTGGAGTTCACATTAGTGGATGACATCTGAGCTCAGCTCCCACGTCTGTGGGATTGGAAGGTGTCTTGAGATCCCTGATGTTGTAATACTCCTCTCTGGTGCCAAAGTGGAGACAGTCCATGTCGCTGAAGTCTGCACATTAACCAAGGGATTCAGTTCCCCATCTGCAGAGACAGCACTCCACAATGCACCTCTACAGAGGCTTTATGTGAGGAGCAGTTCTGAGTTTTGCTGAGGAAGTGGTTCATTCCTATTCTGCCTGTCATTCTAAAAGCTAGAGGCCAACCAACTGTTTACAAGTGTAATGCTGTTGAGTAGAAGAGCTAGGACTTGCACTTTGGCCTGGTGATATTGGTTTACAGAGAAGCTGAAACCCTGTGTCTGTAAACTTGGCTGGGGAAGCTCCCTCCCTGATCTCATAGCCAAAGCCTCCAGAGAATCTCCAGTCTATTAGCTCCTTATCCCTACCTTCTTCAGCTCTGAAGATTTTAACAGCATTAGCTGCTCTAAGAGCAGTAACACCACACTCTCTGATACCCCCTGCTGTCTCCAGAGAGTTGGAGCACCACACAGCAATGAGTTCACAGCTCACAGGCAGGCGTGTTGGACATGCTCCGGATGGGAGCCCAGGCCACTGGGGCTTGACAATGATGGACGCTCCCCTGCTGGCCTTCCAGACTCTCCGTCATGTCAGCAGCTCTCTAAAGCCAGAGCCCAGAGGAGTGTTAGGTTACACAGCCCGGACATCCCGCCGTGTGGAGGGTCTTGGACTGGAGCTGTTTTATTAGTGCTAGACTCCCAGGGGTGGCAAGCTAAACAGAAATAAAGGTTGGGGGGGGTGGGGGGGCTAGGTGAGCAGGCCAACTATTCTGGCTGCGAGAGCGTGACATGTGTAGTCTTCCAGTGAGAATACCACAGCATGCTGATATCCCCTCTCAGTAACACAAACCGCTGCTTTAACAAGCAGTGATTGAGCAAAAGGCCAAAAGCAGGCAGGAGGCGGGGGAGAGTTGTTAAGCCGCCCTTTTAACATCTATATTTCATGCCTGTCTCATTTGGTTTATGAATTTTGTATTACAAGTTGTGAAGTCAAAGCAAGTGTGTATGTAAATATAAATAGTGTGTGTGTGTGTGTGCATGTGTGTGTGTGCAGTGATGTCATGGTGTGCGCGGTTAACCGAGACATAAACCCCTGACTCCTCTTTTAAGATAGACTGTCTGTGACTGTGATCCTCTGTGAAATGGTAGCAATCTGGGGTAATTGGGCTTAGTAAGCCACTGAATGTTCTGAGCTCTTCTGACAGATGCAAGGCCATAGAGGAGCGGCTGCCAGACCACAGAGAACAAGCACTTACACATGTTTATGGTAGGACAGAGTGCAAGAGAGAAACGGAGGAGGAAGAGGGAAATACAAGAGTGACAGAAAAGTGCAGAAAAGGAAATAAACTTGCTCCGTCCTGCCTCCTACCTTCACTAGTATCCATCCGCGCTCCATACATACTCTGTCTGGTAGGGCCAACGCGCACCGACTCCTCTCTCTCGAGTCATAATGAAGCCATTTACTAACAAAGAGCTGCAGCAGCAAGACTCTTCCACCCACAGTAGCTCTGATTACAGCTGCTCCTCTAATGGCTCTTAACTGGTTCTGCGCCTTGCTCTTGCTGCTCACTTCTCACCCCACCAGCATGTGGAAAATTTGCTGCCTTAGACAGCTCCTGAGGCCTAAATGTTTGAACACCTTCCCACAACACCGCCCCCCGTATACACCATCACCTTCTTCTTTATGTGCACATGAGGATGTATTAGTGGGATCAGTGGCTACAGAGTGTCCCATTTCCCACTCCCCTCTGGAGAACAAATCTTTATATATCCCTGAGGGTGTGAGGTCAGGCTAGAGGGAGCGTAACAGGAGAAGAGCTGGGTCAGGGACTCGATGACGGGCATGCTGGCACAGGTGACCACCAGAAGGGGTGGGTGGAAAGCCGGCCAAGGGGCCAGATTTCTCTTGCCAGGGGCCTGTGCAGGGCAGCCCTCAGGGGGACACTCGTTGCCCGCGGCTGACTGATCCTCTGCAGGTTTGGCTGTCAAGCCGAGGCTCACTGAGGCTTTGAAATAACAGCAGCGTGTAATGAGGATCCATCCAGTCCACAGCAATTGGTCAGTGCACATTGTCACAGTGGTGTAAAACTACACCGGGAGACAAGGCAGCTGTGGAGCGAGCCAGACCATTTGACCTCAAACATGTCACATGTACGTAAGCCATCTGAGGGGGCTTCTCACATAGACTGATATCTTTACTGGTGAGGAGTGAGAAACGGTAGGTGGCCATTCAGTGTGTAAATGTTGTTCTCTTGAGAGACACACAGAGTGTCCGGCCTGCTGAAAGGCCTACAGCGTCTTATATGTCTGCTGGCATCTCACTTCCTCAGCCAACCATGAAACTTCTGCTCCCTTTGCCAGTTCACCCTCACAGTCATAAGTACATTTTACCAACACCATATAGTGCCACTGTCAATCTAGACAATGTGTTCAAGATTAGAGCAAAAATGGCACCTGTGTCATCGGGAGCATGGTTGCTTGCATAGTGTGACAGGGTATGTGCACCCTAACCCTAACCCAGTGATTGAGTGAACAGTCCACATCATTTCAAAAATATTTGACCATAATGCATTGTTTGTATCCTTTAATGTGTAACAAACGTGTGGAACACATTTCTTTCCTCATAAAATATATATTTGCAGAGCTGAAATGGATTTTAAATTGTTCATTGTTTACTGGCTTGCAAGCCTTCTTCTTCCTGTCTTTGTGGGTGCATTGCTACATTTCTTAGCTTGTTACTGCCACTGTATGCCAATCAATGGAATAGTTATACTTTTACTTACTTATTCTACTTACTTTAATTCTATTTGCTGCTAGCTCTCAGTGCAGTGAACGCACCTTTTGTCCGACTTTTGCTGCTTGTAAACACTACTTGTCCAAAATGGCAACAAAAAAGTTGTTCTATGTCTGTTTTTCATGAGCTACAATCCCTCGTCCTCACATCATTCTGTGCACAGACATTTACAGCTGAAAGGCAGTGCAGACCACAAGTCCAAAGCACAAACTGTTATTCACGCCCATTTGAAAATAAAACTGCAGTATGCACTTTTGCCACTGCAAAGCTCAGCTCCTGTGACTTTCATTTCTGCTTGAGGCTGGAGAATAAAACTGTGTCTAATTTCTTCTGTGTAGCATTGCACCAATGTGACCAGCTAATCTGGGCCTACAGAAATACAAGCAAAATTAGGTGAGAGGTTTAATGCTTTGACTTGAAGTTGGTATGTGATGGGAATTCTATCTGATGCTGACTTACGCTCCTAGTGTATGAATGTCAATTAAATTATTGTATCAAATCACTAACCCCGAGCAAAAACAAGGCCGAAAACAACTAGAATCTCACAATACTGAAAATTCAGGCTGTGTGTCAGCAACTCAAGCATTTCACAGCACATTGACTGACATTGCAACATGTGTTTCTTGTCAGTCACTGTGGCAGCTAAGAGGAACAACAGACAATCGCCTGTTGAACCAACAGACTTCAAACACGGACATGCTTAAATCTCAGTCAGTCACATGCTCATAAAAAACCCACACCAGCCCATAAACACCTTCTACTTTCTCTTTTTCTCTCTCACACTCACATGCATTTGAACGTCTATCCTTGTGAGGACACTCATTGTTAAGACGCATTCCCTGCCCTTTGAAGGTCTATCCAGCCAAAATGTCTTTAATTTCCAAAAATGTCCTCACTACCAAGGTCTAAAACTCAAATTGGTTCTCACAAAGATAGCTGTACAATAACATGCACACAAACACACACACACACACACACACACACAGTCAGGACACAAACTCTACCAGTAAACAGGTCCAATGCCACCCTGGTTGAGGTGCATGTACTGCAGCTCTATGTCCCATGCCTGGATCTGTTCAGTGTTGGCCTGTCCTCCATGAAGCCCTGTCAGCCTGTCAGCTAAGCCCAATGGACTGTACCAAAGCAAACCATGGTGGGGGGGGGAGGGTGCCTGTTAATTGTTCAGCTGGCTCCTCTAAGATGACAAACAGTCTTGGTTCCCTCTTTCCTTCTTTTGAGACTCTCCAATTGCATCAAGGGGTGTTGATTCTCTGCTCATCCACTGTGTCAAGTGTAGGAAAAGCGCTCTTTCTCTCTCCCCGCTCTCTCTCTTCATCCAGGAAGCAGAGTATGAGAGTAACTGGCTTGCAGCAAGACCGAGAGTGACAGTTCGAGCTGACACACTGACACCACCGTGATTTCACCGGGGAGAGAGGCATGGAGGGCTGGAAAGAGAAATCTGTCCCCAGAGAGTCATCAGTCTGGGCCTCTTTCACTCCCTTTCAAAAGGGGCCAACTGGTTTTACACACATACACACCGCACATACAGACTGCTTGCAAGGATCGGATTCGATACAGCCTGCACTGAGTGTTAAAACCATATAAGAAAAACTCATTCCAGAAGGGTAATAGCTTGAATGCATGGATCAAATGACTGAAAATCTAGTGAAGTATCAATTTGCATGTAGCCTTTTTCTCTCCTTAAATCTTCACTGGCATTACAGAAGCAGCCGACGTGTCTACGTGCATGTGTGTGCAAGCGTGTCAAGTGCCGTCTCATTACCCCCTTGCTCAGGTTTCACTGCAGTCGGATTAGCGGGACACTCCAGGGCAGAGACGAAGCTGTTAATGGCAGTCTTTCCTCTCCTCTCCAGTCCACTTTCATCCCTCCTTCCCTCTAGCCTGGAAATGCTGTGTGGTCTGCAGATGTGGTGGTAAACCTACTCATCGCTCACAAGACGGGAAGCAGGGAGATGTAACCAGGCCTAAGTTCTCACCCTCTTCCCTCTGCTCACAGCCCTCTTTCTCAGGAAACCTCAGAGCGGCCACATCGACATGCTTTTGAAAATAACACCACAAATTAGCTGAGAGCTGTTGGCAAGCCTTGTGGTGATGAGCTATGGCTGTGGGACTGCAATACTTGGTGAGGGAGGGTTAGTGTAGGGGAGGCTGGTTGGGATTTGAGCTGTTTATTTGAACTGCACCGTCGTCTAAACAGTCAGCTGCCTCTCTGCTCCCTCGTCAAGCCTCAGAGCTTAAGCGAGGATTGTGGTGTTGGTGGGGAGAGAACAACTTGATATCCCCCTTTGGGCAACGGCTGCCCGGAGCTTGGGTTACTTTAGGGGAACAATGCGGCCTCTGTCCACAGCCTACCACTCAGCGAAGACATGGGCTCAGACAGGCTCGCTAGTGTCAGGCATGGCCAGGGGATTCATACATCACAACACCACACTGCACATTAAATGAGAGCAGGGTTTAGGGAAAAAGCTTCCAAACACAGCTTCCCAGCTTTGCCTCTAAATGGCCCAGCAGAGCCCCCGTCTAAGCACGCTAAGAGCTAAACCAGACGTGGAGCCCATACCAGTGCAATGGCCCGTTTGCAAGCAATCCCTTTTGGGATTTTGGTTTTTGTACAACAGTGTTTACAGTAAAACCCGACACGTGGAATAAAGAGGGGATGCTGGAACCCCGAAATCAAATAGCCCCCTCCAGGAGCGGCTTAATCTGTAACAGATGGTGACGGTCTGATGGACGTTGATGGGTTTGGGCAGGCTTCTAAGAACAGCAGCCAAAAGCCAGAGATGATGAACCAAAGGATGGTGATAAAATGGAACATTGTGCAGTTTGTTCCACTTTGTTTATATCAAATACACATGCTTTAAATGTCCTTTCCAGGAGACGTATATAACTTAACACGCACGCACACATCACCCACCACAGCTTAACCATGTCCTCTCTGCCCAGTCCGCTCAAAAGTCTCAGTGTATCTTGAGATCACACCCAGCACCAGGGGGCGATATTGTACTAAAAGGTCTGACATTCTCATCGCAACATCTCCCAGCACTCCTAGTACCTGACCATATGCAGTCAGCAGCCTGTGGAAATATAATGAAAGGATGGTTGAGACAAATGATCGCCAGGCAATGTGTGCGCAGAGCAGAAACACATGCAAGGGATCTGTGGACTGCTGCTAACAAACCTGGATCCTTCTCTGTAGTCCTCTCTAATCCGCCCTGCGGCTCATCAGGGCTTTATTTCTGCCCTGCATATTTATGAGAATCAGAGACGGTGAGAAGGGGAAAAAGATAACCTCTCTTCTTGTGGGAGCAATTAATAAGCTTGCTTTCATCAATCCTGATCAGAGCCCTCATGCTCATTTTTTGTGTCTCTTAAAGGCTGTTTGCACTTTCACTTCTACAGTGATTTCTACTTCTGACCCTGCTTTGGTGGTGCAGGAATGGACAGGGACACAAACAGACTCTCTTCACTTAAAAAACAAAACAAAACCACCAATAGTTGACAGTGTTGAACCACAAAGTCTTACTATGACTAGAAGCTTCGATATACAGGATTCCAGCAGTGACTGTTGAGGATTACAGAGATTACAGCCGTGGTCATTTATTTGATGAAGGAAAGAAAAAGCTCGAATGTGGGTTATGTCCTGCAGTGTCAAAACAATCCAGAAGATGCTTTAACGCTTTTAGGTTGGGTGGCCCTGTGGGATTGTTTTATCCAATAAACTCTCCGTGACCATAGAGACCATAATGGGAGGTTGTATAAACTTTGGGCTGTCATTGACCGTGTTCATCAGGGCTATTCTTTTTCCCAAAGAGAGACCAAATCCTACTTCATGCTGCTCTGAGCAACACCAACACCGCTGGGGTGAATCGTTTCACAGTGAACAGTAACATCTTATCCGCTGTGTTAATCCCATCTCCTTTTTACTACATGCATCTGCAAAGCTGCTATGCTGCATTTCTGGGACTCAGCCATCAAGTTATTCACCAGATCCCAAATCCGTTTGCTAGAATGACATCATGAGGCGGCAGCGGTTACTTAAAAACACTGAGATTTGGAGAGGCAGTGAGATAGAAATGACTGGGGGGAGAAGACCTTGCGAAGACTGTCAGACACACATGGTAGATCAAGATAGACGGCTGGATCATTCCAGACCAGCACTCCTGCTGATATGCATGCACACATGTGCTCACACTCTCATATGCACATACACCTCTAAGCCACCATGAGGCCTCATTAAGGCGGTCTGCTCTCTCTCCCTCTTTGGCAATGTCACCTCTGCCGCAGGGACCAAAGACTGACACAGGCATAATTGGCCTGAACACACCAAGAGTGCGCTGGGAATGGCTGGGTCTTGATAAGTGGTGTGTGTGTGTGTGTGTGTGTGTGTGTGTGTGTGTGTGTGAGTGAGTGAGTGAGTGAGTGAGTGAGTGAGTGTGAGTGTGTGGTGCTTTGACCCCGTTAATGCTGCACAGTTGGCAGGAGAGTGGTTGATGTCACATTGGATCAGTGGATGTTGGCGATGGTGATGGGGGTAGGACCACTCCTGGGAAGAGAAGGCTGGTGCTTTCAACACCTCCACCCAGCCATCCACTTCCTGCTATTCAGTAGCATCTCCATCACAAACATATGTCAGTGGCACAATGACAATAAAACATTTATTAAGATTGTTCTCCTACAGGATCTGCAGCTTTAATTTGAAGATAAAAATAGATTTAGCTTGAGCTAAAAAGTGAAAGAACCATAATCTTACTGTACAGTAAAAACATTCTTTTAAATCAGCAAAGACAAAGAAATCTTATGTCTTTCTCATCCTAATCCTCAATATTGTCTTTGTAACCAAACCGGATTTCTAAATAAACTGAGCACGCTTACATAAATCCTTCTACTTTACCTAGACCAACACAAAATATGCCAAAGATCGTTACCTAAGAGACCTGAGAGAAACAGACATGTACAGTATACAGTTGCTCAGCAGTCAACCCGAACTGGCTGCTAAACCGCCACATATCTCAGTATGGCAGACACAAGGGGGCCAGCAGGAAAACTAAGGTCTTTCACTTTGATCTCTGGAGTGCAGCCCATTTAAATGTTTGTGTTTGAGATGTAGACCTTTAATTTTGGCCTGATGGGTTCCAGGCTCTTTGGGTTTAGCGTGGCATGTCGGATATCAGAGTGTTTACACAGTCTCCCTCCAGCTCTCCTGGTGCTGAAATAAGTGCATTAAGATGGATGGATTTACTTAGTCTCTAACCTCGGGACTCGGGGAGCAAACTCTGAATGACCTCTTTGTGTTGCTGGAGGGGAAGGAAGGAGAGTGGCCCACACTGCTGCGTGCGTGTGTGTGTGTGTGTGTGTGTGTGTGTGCAACCAACAGACCCATTCATAACATCTCCTTAAAACTGATCCCCAATCAACAAACTTCTGCCAAGTGGGCACCAACTAGACCCGTGGTCTTGCATTCAGCATTTACCTGACTGAGTTATCCGCCAAAAATTCCATAATTAAACCCGATTGCATATACTATGATTGTAAGAGTTAACTGATAAGAACAAAAAGACAATTTTTTGTAAGAACGATCATCAGAATGCACAGTGGTCTGAATATGCTACAAACCTGACTGATAAACCACTTAAAGACACAAAATCACTAAGAGAACATAGAGTGTATTTGTTTCAATCTTTGTGCAGATATTGGATTGTTTGTTAGTCATCTCACTTAAATCACAGCATTCAGCAAGACAAACAACATTTTACATGACAGAAGTGGTCTCAATCTTCACAGAAAGACAAACAGAATACATTCTGTGCATTAAAAGGGCCAATCCTACTCATATGTTCAAGTAAGACCCTTTTCAAACCAAACTCAGAAGAACTTTAGCAGACTAATCCCTTGCAGCCCAGACCAGGACTAACGAGCTGTGATCAATACAAACACTTCAGTGTGATTTTGAAATATGCGCAGTTGCAAATGTTGCCATATTTCTCTGCCCACTGGCAGACACAGTAAATGTGACATGGGGGCTGGGCCATTGTTTGCAACAGTGAGACAGTAAATCAGCCAGCGGTACACTTGATTTGTTAACCTTTGTTTGGCTGTGTCAGCAGATGAGGCATGGCTGGAGCGGCCCCTTTCATGGTCATGAAATACAGCCCTTGTCTCTGTAGCTGCTGCCATGGCGAGGGAGAAGAGGAGGGGGTCCCTCCCTCTGTGCAGCACAGGATATTGAGCTTCCTTTACCCCTGAGACACCTTAAGTGCTCCTAGTGGGGGACGGGTAACCACCAGAAGCAAAGACCATTGGATAAACGCCTGGAAGATGCTTCAGTGATGTATCATTCAGGCCTGAATCCTTCAGATCCCTGTCTTATTACTCAAAACATGCACGCTTATTAAATATCAAAGGAGCGTTTTGATTTGAATTAAGCCTGTGTTTGAGCCAAAACAACAGCAATGCTTTATTCCAGCAGTTATGTCTCTGGAGGGAGGGGGCAGCAACCTCTCTGTAACCTCCCAACCCTCCTGCAGGGAAAAAGAGACCGTCCTTGACTGGGGCCGTTCAGAACGCACGAAGGGCCAATGGTAGTCAGGTCATCTTTCCACTGTGCATCAGGTCAAGTTCCACAGGCAGCCCTGATTTCTTGACACACAAACCCACACAGACGGCAGAGGTCAGCATGAGGGCAGCGCAGGGAGCCTGGGGCAGTAAACCAACACTGGTGCTGTGAAAGGCCAACCTTCTCTTTCCAGTCCACTGACTGAGTTAGGGAGCTGCCTGGGTGATTTGTGGCGTGATTGTTGCTCTCTATATCACTTGAGATTACAGCAGGTGGCGGCCCACAGCCTGGAAGTACACACAGCTCTATCACCAGTCCACCTCTCAGGAAACAGAGAGAGAATGAGGCAGAGAGAGAAAAACAAGCCCTCGGCTCCCTCCCACACAGCAGTAATACGCTCACAGGCAATTTTGTTGCCAGCAGAGCTCTCTATGACAATCCAGGGAGCTCTTCAGCTCTGATATCTGCCACAAAAGTTCACCTCCGCTTTTCTCTTTCCACTATTTTTTTAAACAATGCCATCAGCGCTGCAAATTACACCTTCCACATCGCACATTATTCTCTCCCCTGGTGACAGATGCACTCAAGCCCGACACACTTCACCAGCGGCACTCTTCACGCTGGCGTCAGCCCCGGGTCCCGCTGTAGCACCGCTTCATTTTCACATTAACTTCAGTAAAGCATGGTGAAATCAGCGTTGTGCTGAGGGGGGGAAACTGAGAATCACTACACTGTGCACTTCAATTCACCCCCGCACTGAACTCGGTCTCACGTCGTAGACACAGCTGCAGGAGATGTCTCACGAGGGACTAGCTCCTCCAATATATCTACCAAATGAACCTGTTAGAAATAAATCTCAAGTGCTCATTCACGACACCATTAAACTGAAAAATCACACCAGGAAGTCATTTCTGAACCATGGTTTAAATGTGACTTGGATAATGCACATGCAGGTAAACAGAAATTAAAAACGGTGTAATGCCACTCATTGCAGCATTACTTGTTTCTCAGTTTTAGTCTAAAACATCCTTTCTGTTCAAAATGGAGATTCTATAGAGGCACACACCAGACTCAACTGTTCACTGATGAGAACATTTTCAGGCCTACTCTTGATAAATAGCACTGCAGAGCTTTTTAAATGTCATCCAGCATTATCTTAATCTTGCTGCTGGGGCTACGCTCCACAAACAATGCACAGGGAGCTTAGTCTCTGCTCTCCAATGACCTAGCTGAGTCTCAGGGAAAGTGTGTGGATTGACAATATCATAAAAGATGGGAATGTAACTGGGTGACAAGATATTACTGCCCTGGGACACAGCTTTAATCATTTGATAGATCTGTCTGCAGGCCTTTGTGGTGACACACTGCTGGTTTGTCATCATCTGTATCTGTGCAGCCCAGCACTTCAATCCCCTCCCTGGACAGCAGTCACAGACTTAATAAGACTTGGTTACCGACTTCCACCCACGGCACCTTGGAAGCAGCTTACATTTTAGTAAAGTTGTTATTTCACTGGTGGCCAATAGACTACACTACATCTTTTTGACTGCTGCTTACTCTGCAGCAGAACAAATGAATCAGGTTAGCTAGCTGACACCTGCAGGCACACTGACAACCGCGGTAATTAGAGCTAACATTTAATGACTCTTAGTTAATGAAATCTATTCCTGGGCAAACTGAACCCAGAGTGAGCAGGAAGGAGGGAGAAATACAGCGAGGCAAGCGGAGAGTGACGGCGACTTTAAGCTCCGCATTAGACGAATGTGTGCAGCTGACACCGACAGCCCCAAGGTGAAGCTGGCACAAGAGGGGAAGAAAACAAATCAACATCCGAAAACACAAACGCCGCATTCTCATCAGCTGGATGTTCTTTTTAAAATGCAGTGTAGGCCTCGGGCAGAAAGAACGAAAAAACACTGTGGCTTTTGAGGGAGCATGAAAAATACACTGTAATTACGGAGTAGGTGAGAAGGCTGCGAGATTAAAAGATGAGGGACCAGCACTAAGTCTTCAAAGAGACCTGAGGTTGCCCTGGGCTGATTTCCAGTCTTGCTGCAGAGAAAGAAGCCAACAGTCAGTCATTACCAAAGCTGCACATCAGCAGCTGAATTACAATGGCCTTCTCAATGCTTTGTAGGTTTAAGGTATATTCACGCAATGCCTTTGTTCTAATCAGTCACAGTATTGTTAATAGTACTGGCAGTGAGTCTGAAATAAGCTTTGGGCTCGCTCATCTACCAGGAGTAATACACATTCTGTCATGGAAAAGCCAAGCTATGTGCTGTATTTTTCTTACGTGTCATTAAAGCCTGATTTATTCAGCAAAGACTGTTTTTTTTCCCAACATTTGATATTTGACATGTTTATATCTTCAACTGACATTTTACTCAATCGTGAGTAAAGCTCTTACATCACTGCTTTAAGATTTCAACACTTGCAAACTAATGACTCATGTAAATTGCTCTGCAGAACCAAGGTTAGAGTTTCATGTCTATGGACAGCAGCCATAACAACCCCTCCACTGCAGAACTCAGTATAATAGACTAACCGTTGCTTTCTTTGGCAGCTGTTTTTGCTATCTCGGCCATGTGCTGAACCCTAAAGCCCAATGAGCATTTTATGTGTACCAACAAGAAAACGCACCGTCAAACAAATGGAGTTTTTTTTGCACCTGCCTTTTGACAAATATGGACACTCAAAAACGAGTCTCTCTTGCCATTTTTGTTGGAGCTGTTGCTTGAACCGGGGTTTGGGCGCATTAGAGTAATGGTAATCCCCTCCAACAAAAACCCACCCGAGTCTTTTAATCTCAACACCACCGTCCATAAAAATACCAGTGGTCTTGGCTCCCCCTGCACCTGGATTCTTTTACTCGCCTTTTGCAATAGCAGGAGGCATTAGCATATGGCAGGAGAGGAGGAGGGGATGGAGATGGTAAAAGGGAAGAAAAGAGGGGATATTTAAATGGGAGTAGGGGCCAAGAGAGTGGACTATCATGCTGCAGAGAGAAAGCGTATTTTGTGTACTGTTTCCCCAGTCAGGTCCTTTCATAGAGGAGGAGAGGGGGGCCTTCTGTTGATTTAGGCTGCACAAAGGGGGCCTTAATCCTTTCAAGGGAACCAAATCAGTCCACAGAGAAGCACGTTCAAAAGGAAACCTCCCTGTCAAGCATGGCCATTGAGCCACCCCAATGGATGCCACAAATCAAACCCTGGAGGGAATCAAAGGCCAGAATGTGGGAAATGTGTTGGGAGCGGAAAGTGCAGGGATACGACGAAGAGGGGGTGGGACCTATCGCCAGTAATCGGCCCCATTTCTGCCACAGCCCTGAAGGGGTCATAACCCTTGTCTCAGAGCCTCCCTCCTGCCCTGCGTGGTAACTCCCCCCCATTACAGAGGAATGTCCATTCACACGGGGCACCTCCATTATCCCTGAGCCAGAGTAAATGGGGCTGCTTTTAACAGCAAATTAGTGACTTGATAATGAGGTCACATGTGGTGTTGGCACACTGAGACCATAAACTGATGCCTCCCCTGCCCTTACCTCACTCCCTGCAGCATTAGTGCAATCTCCTCCTCTAGCTGCAGCACATGTCCTGGTGCATCTCAGCACATTTGCAACTACATGTGACTACTTCATACCATATGTTACACATAGTGAAGACAAAAACCTACAACAGGTTTTGTTTTTTTCACACTGTAACGATTCCATCTGATGAAATACTGCTGGAATTCATGTCTGGGTGTCGAGAAATCTGTGCGCTTTGGGTAAATTGGATCAGCTTTATGGATGTGATGCATTATGGCTGTTGCATTTGTTTTGAATAACCACATATAAATATGACAATCACTGCGATGCATGCAAACCAATTTCAACATGGTGATAACACCAGGGGAAAAGCAATTCGCCCGCACCATCACACTGACAACATTTCAGAGTGGCAGAAAGAAGAAAGTCTGTACCTTTAACTGCAGCTGTGCTGAAAAATTTCTCTGAACTGGCATCGGAGACCTGGAAAAGAGGAGATTGGAATGAGCAAAACATCACAAGCAGTAACAAAACAATGAATATAATATCGTTTCCCACCAAAATATCCTAACCCACTCCGAGAGAGTAATTCTGCAGACGATTCAGAGCAGTTGCTGCTGACTGAGAGAACATTGTTAGGTTACTTTAAATAATTATTGCTCCATTTAAGTCACCAAACTGGCATTTGAAGTTAACTACAATCCTTAACTCATCCCTGTAAGATTTATGGTGTGATTTAATATATATCTCTGACAATTCATAGCTGATATTTTCTCAATTCTAACAGTTTTCAAGTTCTAACTGGAACCCATTTAAGCCAAGACATATCCAGTGTCTGCATCCCGCCATGCCCAAATGATGTACAGAATTGTTTGGACAACCTGAGCATCATTATCACAGCAAATATTGGACATGAGACTGAAACAAAACAAGTGGCTCTTCATATTCCGGCCACTTGATGGCACTGTTGCTCCGTGGCGAAACAGCCCCATCCGTTTTCCAAGCCTCCCCGGCAGAGCACCAACAGCATCACTGTTCGAATAAAACGTGCACCGAAGGGATTTAAACCCGATTTAGAAAATAAAAGGCACATATGGGCGAAAATACAAAGTCACGGATTCATTATGTTTCCGCCTCGACGTTCAGGTGAATGATGAATATATCACAAAGTAAGTACAAGCTGCGAGTGAAGGGAACAAGACAACACCCGCTCAGCCGCACATGGGAAGCAGACTGACTGACAGGTTTCTCTGAATAAAATCATTTTCTAATTACTGGCTTTGCGGATTCCCTCAGCTCGGATTTATTTCTTGCTAAATTCCCAACAACAAACTGATGTTTAGGCATTACACTTTGACAGCAGCGTTCCATTTTCTTGTGACATATTACCCTTAATGAGAGGAATATTCTAAATCTGCGTCCAATGACAGCTTAGTTGTATGCGACTCATGTATTTCCGCCCGACGTATGTCTGTTAAGAAAGCAGCGGGAGAGGCAAAGTGTTGGAATAAGAGGATCTAAATAAAAAGAGACTAGAGCGAGTGGACAACTAAATGAATGTTGTTTTAGTGTTGGATAGAAACCGTAGTAATGATCCAGTGATTCATTCACTAACGCACTGACAGAATGTAAACATTGAACGCAGCAGAATAAATGACAGCACAGGAGCGGGCAGGAAAATGGTTACTATTATAAAAATGCCACTCAGACCATTTTGCACACAATCACACACAATGAAATCCAAGATTGGACGCAGCTCGGAGCCAGCGCGCATACCTTTGATGTGGCAAGGTTAGTGAGGAGGCAAGTCAGGATATTACTTTCTCGGTCTGGTAAATATGGCCTCGTTTCACATTCTGCTTTTCAAATAATATAATCCACACGAGAGGCGGTGAAGTCTACTCCGTTTAAATTGAGGACAGCCATGCGGAGAGAGGAGAAGCCTTTCCAAGAAAAAAAAATCCAAAGCCGTTCACAAAGCTACTGCGCCTTTTGGACAAAGGGAACCATGTGTCTCGCCACGGAGAGCTTCTGCAACAGCACTGAGGCGACGAGAGAGAAAAAATCCCTTGATCCCCCGCTCTTTCCTTGCTTGGGACACGATGTGATGTTTTTTTTTTTTTTTTTTTTCACGTATATTCTCCTGTCGGAAATATCCGTGTGAGGTAACAAACAGGATCCGGGAGGGTTTGTGTGTCGGTGCGCAGAGAGGGGCTGCGTCCGACGGAGCAAACCAATCCAACAAAGCGCACTGCCAGTTTGCTCTGTAGAGACAGAGACGGAGGCAAATCACACAAGCAGTGAGCAAAAAATCACAAGATGCAAGCCCGCTGTCGCTGTGTGTTCAGCTGCAAAGCCTGTCTGCCGTGCTCTCTCTGATGGATCCCGGTCGCGGGCACACAAGAGCCTCTCCCCATCCGCTCCCAAGCACCAGACAAACTCCCATTCATCCAGCGACTGGCTGCCTGAGTGCTGCTGCTGCTGCCTTCACGGTCGGGTCCTCCCACTTCCTGATTTCCAGGCGGACTTGAATTCAACCTCAGTCGTGCTCCTTCAGGAGACAAACACACTCGTGTTTTCGGGCTTCCGAATGGCTTGGGGCTCAACTGCGGAGGCGCACATCTGCGCTTATACCCTTTGCGTAAATGGCGCGCAAAAAGGAGAGACGGCGGCGCACCACTGCTAGATATGGAGAGAGAGGAGAGAGAGAGAGAACAAGAAGGAAGAGGAGAGAGGAGGGAGGGAGGGGAGAGCTGAGGCAGAAATATATTCTTTCTTTCACTGTGGACTGAGTGAGATGATGTCAGCCCCTAATGAATTCCCCAGTAGGGTGCTGCTACCGTGAACGGAGGAAAAACAAAACGCTCCTTTAAGGGCAGCATGCACCTCCTGGCAGCCCACAGGCGCTGCCTTCCTGTTGGACCAACTACCACTCCACTGGCCCGAGGGGAGGTCAGCTGGTAATATAAAAAACACTTTGGGTCATTCAGCCTTCAATTTGAGCCTTGAGCCCTCTGTGGCCCACCCTGACAGACCCAAACCTAACAAGCTTCCACCCCTGACACTGCAGACATAAATCATGACCACCACCTTTAGAATTACGTGATAACTTTACCAAACCCAGGAGGAATTGTTTTTCGGAGCTTGTCCACCCAGAGTATCAACAAAACAGGTCTGCTGGCGGAGATCAGCGGCTTGCACTAGGAGAACAGTGTGCTGCCAGGGTCGATGCGACAGAGTGTGTATTTAAAAGTGATCACACATTTAAGGTGGGACACTATCCTGTTACATTCACACTGCAGGCCTGAAAGCAACAGAGAAGCAACACAGCTCATCCTTACTAGCATCGTTCGCTTACACTAGGCAAATCCTGATCTAATGCTGGACATTCCTGGAAAATCCTCTTAGTTGTGCAAACCCTTGCATCCTATAGCTTGTCTAATGAGCATTAACCCACTGGCTGGGAGGTCAATGGATGTACAATAGAGTCACATTGCAAAGTCTTTCCCTGCCAGTTGGGCTGAAGCAACCGCAGAGCAGAAAACAGACTTAGCTCATAACTAAGATGCTAATCCATCCCTCGGTAACAGACTGAGGGTCTGATGGTTGGCTTGGACCGGCTATACAAACATGAAGTCATGGGACATACAGTACAGCTGTCTGAGATTCAGAGTGGAAACAAATCCTCACACATCAGAGTCAACACAGCAGCACTTTTATCAACTTAGAATGGGCTTGGCATAGCTGTCACTGATACACAGATGACATACAGAACAAAAAAATGTGAAGTGCCATCAGGGGGTGGGAGGGACTGGCCCGTTAAAATCTGGCCACTTGGTTCAGCTACAGAGCATAAAGGCTGTGGTCACAAAGGGCCTGGGAGAAAGAACAGCTTCCATGAGCATGTGTTCATCAAGTTAGAGGCTCTTTCTACGTGTCCTTTTATGCTTCACCAATCTATGCATTGAGCACTGAACAGCTTAAACTGATGAAGTAATTAACCTCTGGCTGATGTTGCTCATAGGTTGTGGGAAAACATCTTTGATAACTACAGTGAGGTTATTTAGCTGTACAGTGCCACGGACCACACAAAAGTATAACGGGAACTCAGTAAATCATGTCTAAATTTAGTTTTGAATGTACTAACTGTGGTTCCACGTAATTAGATCACAGGGATCCTTCTGTTTGAAGCGGTGATTGTGAGGAAACATCCAGAGCGTATCGTGGTTTGGCTTCAAACGCATGACATGGCTGGCTTCAAGATATGTATTTATATGACTGCCACCAACAGAAAATGGCTACCAGTGGTTTTCACGGGCCCGCGCAGGAGCAGAAGCAGCAGCGGCTATGAACAAGCCGCTGTTCTCCATTTTAAATGGTCATTATCAGATTTGAGAGCAACCACAAGTCTGTGATTACAACCACACTGCCAAACAATCGGCGTCCGGATCTCTCACTGCACATTATTTTTAATTCAAATGAAACAATGACAGAGACAAGCACACACATAAAAATGAGAACCCTGCACAGTTTCACATGGAAAAACATCGTCTCTGCAAGAGAATGAAGCACTGAGATCAAACACAATGTCTGGATGTATGAAATGTATCTCAGTAATTGCTGTCTGGGCACGTAAGTTCTGTCTATAGACCATCAGCTTCACACTGACATTTTTGTCATCTTTTATTCCTTTTTTTGGACGCTGATTCTCTGCTTCAAAGAAACCAGAGGCATGTTTGTCTTTCCCCCGCAACCATGGTTTAATTTTACAGGAACTCTCTTCCTAGATTACAATCACGGGGGACCGGCTCGTTTTTATGAGCCTTCCTGCCATTATGGCAAATCTACCCTCGTTTGAAATATTACTGATAAGTGTAACATGAGTGCCGGCAATGTAATATGTTAAAAGCTCTTATTACGTTTGTCTGTGGACTCGGAGCTCTGTCTATGCTTTACAGGCTAAAAAAACTCATGATTCAAAGCAGAATTGGGTGTAGAGGCCAGGAAATGGAAAGAGAATTTTCTTAATGACGCTGAACAGAGTCATCATCAGCGCTGAACAGAAGCCATCTCAGGTGGGTGTGCATGGCAGAAACAGATTTGCCTCATAGTGATGTGTCTGTGAGAATTAAATACTGGAACTCCTGAACTAGGCAAAGGACCACAGGATAAATCTAAGGTAAAAAAAAAAAAAACTGGCTCTGTGAGGCTGTGCTTTGAGCTAACTACTAACATTTACACAATGACAATGCTAACATGCTGATGTTAAGCAGGTATTATATTTACCTTATTCAACATTTTAGTGTGTTAGCACACATCTGAGGCTCTGCATGGCAATCCACCCAATAACAAACCAATAACAAACATAATCCATCCAGAAAATCAGATTTCATTGAAAGAAACATATGAACTAAGAGGAAAACATCACTGGACTTGACGCCTTAAAGACTTGCTAAAAACCTGCTTATATAACAGCTTCTACACACATGTAATCAATGTTCCATGTGGGGATTTTAACATGTGGATACGCTGTAGACATTATGATTGACAGCAGGCAAACAATGGAAGATCACGTTTCATTATGTTTCAGAGGCTGTTTGCAAACAATAATCTGATTGCTGGAATGAGCAACATAATGCCTGATAAAACCATGTACTGCAGGCAGTTTAAGTGAATAAAACCTGCTTTACATGGACGCTTTTAAACGAATCTGAGTCTTCACAGAGGAGGGGGTGGGATTAGTTCACACCCTCCTAGCTGCTAAAGATCAGAAATGTCCAAATGTTGCAGTGCATCCTAAGAACTGTGAAAGCTTTCTAATTGCACACATAAACCCACACACTTGGAATTGCCAATATCTCCTCTTCTCCCAGCCGTTCGAGGGCGGAGTGAGGATGTTTTCTAATTTTTGTATTATTATTTATTTATTTTATTTTTTACAGTCATTACATCTGACCTTATCTCCCAGAGCCTGCAACTGGGTTGCCAATGACAACTGGCTCTAATCTCTACCCCCTGCTGACAAGCAGCACTGACAGGCCCTTTCTTCCCAATTCCTCAGACACGTAGCCAGACATAAATTAATCTGTCACTCATTGCTAGTATTAATGTGGGGATGACACATGGCTGCGCATGCAAACACACACACACACACACACACACACACACACACACACACACACACACACACACACACACACACACACAAAGACAAAGACAAAATGCACCCAGCATTAAAAACCGTTAAACAAACTGGGACACCATAGCATGCCGAAAGCAGAAAAAGCCTTTGGAGAAGCTGACAGTCTTCTCTGTTAAACTGCATCAATCAAACATCCTGACAGAGAATGAGAGATTTAAGGACCTGAGAATTTCCATCTGCATCACCACAGACATGCTTTTCAACATTAAACCTGAAAATAAGAAGACCACAAAACGAGTCTCCACTTATTTCAACCAGTGCTTATCACACAGGGCGTGATTGGCATTCCGGGAACATTTAGGAAGGCTGACGGATGCAGGGATGAAAGCATATATCTGATCCAATGATGATACCTCTAAAAGCAGATCCTTTGTGTTATAATAAAGCTCCCTGAGCCAAGAGATATGAAACTCACATCATATGTCAGCCAGGGAAGCAGCAGAAAAGTATTTCTTCCGGTTGTTAAAAGCCTGTAGAGACTGTGTTATCTGCTTATCTGTATCTGCTTATCTCCCCGTGGTCTCTGAAAGCAGGCCGGGGCCGTAGGAGTTCAAGATAAATGGCCTGATCAATGGCAGACATTATCTAGATCTGGTAGGCAATAATCAGATCCAGTTGGCATTGCGGGCGCAGAGAGAACTGGCCTGTCAGCGGGAGCAAACCTACTTCACTGGCCATCAGTCTAATGTCGCTGCCGTGGGACTCACTTTGGAAAACAATGCAGGCAAGAAAATTGGTTTAACCTTCCCTGCCTCAAATGCTTTGGTTACATCCCTAATGGAAGCCCCTCCAACACACCCACAACCCCTCACCACCACTCTGCCCTGTCACAAGAGAAATGGAGAGCCTTTTTCCTAGATTACAGACATTGCCATGGAATGTGGGCTGTGGGCTGCGATGCCGTGGATAATTTCAGACCAGTCAATCACTCCCTCCCCTTCTAACAGAAAGGAGCATGTGCGCCAAACACACACACACACACACGCCGCCATGCATATTACGCATGATTTACCTTTAACATTTTCATTTAATGTCAGCATAATTACTAATTCCCAAATCCAAGCACAAATTATTTTAAAGGCCAAATCGGTGTCCTTATTTATAGCTCTGTCACTCAATGTTTACATCGACATTTAATGGGCAGAGAAAATGAATTCTCTCGGCTTTTGAAACCAGGCATGTGACAGGGAAATCGGAATTTTAATGTGCTGTATTTTAAGAGATTATTTGTTCGCGATGTTTACTTTCATCTCTGCATCACGTCGACAACCTTGACTGCATTTCGGCAGCTCGGCTCTACTTTCTGCTCAGTGCAATGGCTGACTTGAAAGAACAGCGCAAACAAGACTCAGTGCTGCTTGTCATACAAATTCATTGATAAGCTTATTCACTATAACCTCATCAAGCTCTGTAGTGTCATTTGATCTCAATGACAAATAAAAAGAAGGATTATAAGCCTCTTTTAATTTGACCCCAATTTTCTCTCTGTAGCTCTACAGTGGAGCCATATCCCACACAGACAAAACATTCTTAACAGATAACCCGCTGCATGACGGACTCCCAGCTTTAATTTTTCTCCCTAATCTGCATGTCTTTATATTTGCGGAGACCCAGCAGACATCTACAACCAAAGAACCATGGTGCTGGAACCCCCCAAGAGGCCTTGACTTAATACTAAGCAAGAGCAACTGCACTAGCAGGGATAATATTTTCCTTTTTTGTTTCTTTCTTCTCAGCAGCGTGATGGGAGCGAGGAGACAAGGGGAGGCAGGGAGATAAAGGAGGAGGAACTAGGGAGGAAGAGAACGGGAGAAGAAAACAAAACAGGAGGAGACGGGGAGAGACAGACGAGGCGGAGAGGGGGAAGGAGCCAAACTGGGAGGTAGCAGGGAAGAAAAGGAAAGAAGAGAAACAGCCTGCTGTGTCTTTTAAAAAGGAATGACTACAGGACAGCACTGAGGAAATCACCACTAAGGCATTGTATTAAAACCTGTCTGACCCTCTGCAGACCCCCCGAGCGATTTGCCCGGCTGGAGGAGTATGGTCAGAGGGATTAGGCCTCTGAAACGCTCCGTCAAGACCATTCTGTCAGGCACCAACGGAGACAGCCCCAGTCATCCACCCGCACCCCCTGTGCTCCACTCGAACAAGCCTCTCCAAGGCTCTCTCTATGCTCAACAGCTCCGGAGAGGGGGCCTGATGATAGGCTCTCTAGGGGGACACAAGATGGGCCACGGACATCAAAAGCCAGCAGGGTGACAGACAGCAGGGAGGTCTCTGCCCGCCCTCCCCCAACATTCCCTTTTTTCTCTTTCTGCTGTCCTTCTCTCTCCCTGCGTCTCATCCCAGGCCCCCGCTGGCCATTGAGGGGTTTCTAATTGCATTTTGCTGGGCTGGAGCTAAATAAGGTCGTTGTTCTGTCTACAGTAGCCTCCCTGCTGGGGGGCTGAATGATGGGAGGGACAGAAATGGGAAGTTAAGGCCCCTTTGAGACTTAAAAAAGCAAAAAAAAAAAAAAAAAAAGCAAGGCAAACAGGAGATGCTTGGCATGTCTCAAGAGAGGAAGATGATCTGCGGCCCATCTCCATGAAAATGTAGCTGGGAATGTTATTTCAGGCTCGTTGTCACTCAGTGGTAGACAGGTGATCCATGCTGTGTCCCCTCAAGAGATCCACAAAAGAAGAATGCCACACTGCAACAACCTGAATTCTCTGTATCAAAAGGGCCTTATGGTTGGAAAAGGTTGTGTGTGTGCCAGGATGTGTGCTGCCGAGCCTCTGTGGTTTGACAGTGTTTTAACATGTCAGAGTCCACTGAGACAGCGCTTGGATATCCTCTCTAACCTCGCCGCCCCTCTGCTGCACATCTCCCCCTCTGTGTAACACTAGAACATGGGAGACTGGTTGAACAAGAGGAAGACTGTGCGGGTCCGTGTGAGTGTGTGTGTTTGAAGACAGGAGCAATTTCATCTGTGAATGTGCTCCTTTCCCCTGGTGGTGCACATACAGCGGAAAAGTGAACCGGTGGTTTGTGACCTACATGTGGAGCTGGTTGCGGGCCAGAGACCGGGGCCATGGCTGGGCTGCAGGGGGTCTGTCTGTTGA
The DNA here is from genome assembly GCA_037975065.1 of Chaetodon trifasciatus. Taxonomy (NCBI): domain Eukaryota; kingdom Metazoa; phylum Chordata; class Actinopteri; order Chaetodontiformes; family Chaetodontidae; genus Chaetodon; species Chaetodon trifasciatus. Next base: position 8,664,230 of record JBBMOE010000011.1, read on the forward strand.
CAAGAATGGGAGGCCTCTTCCGCTTTGAAGCCCTGTATATTTAAATATTTCATGACCTCCTCATCTCTAGCCCCCTTTTATCGGATTTGCGCTCTGGCTCGTGGCTGCCTTTCATTAATAGCACAGCGAGAAGAGTTAGTGTCGATCTAATGCCCCCATCAGCGAGGCAGATCTGAGGAAGCCTCTCCCATACCCGGGCCCTTTTGGCACTCAGCATATCTGGAAGACGATCTCGTTAAATGCTAGTAACAATTACACCAATTACAGATAAGCCTAAGTGTGTCAAAGCCACAACATGATGTTTACAATGATTAGCATGCGGCGTTATCAGCAGGGATGGTAATCAACGCTGGTGCCTGGTGCTTCAAAAGATCACAGGGCTCTTTATCTGTCACTATCGATAAAAGGCCACCGGCTGAAGACAGACCTGAGCGTTGCTGTCATGTTTGGCTCTAGATCGTGCTGCTGCTACCTAGCTTCAGTTAAAGTAAACCAGGTTTGACGGAAGACTTTACAAGATGTTACAGGAATGGTACAATGACATCAAATGAAAGAACATCACAGCTTGCCACACCCTTATTTCTGTTCATTAGCATCAAAGGCATCACAAAGAAGCACTCCAGGATCTCACTAAAGCACTCATGACTCCGCTCTTGCAGTGAACAATCCTGGCTATCAGATCAGCAAATGTGGATGATGTGCGTTTCCAGCAGCGAAGTGGAGCGCAGTGTGGGCCAGTAGATTTCCACGAGGGCGCGTGCTGGGCACCAGTCTGGAAATGTGTCTCTGAGGCTGGTGACCATGACATAAGGCCCTGCTTGTCTGCTTGTAATAGAGATGCCTTTGAGAGCAGCCTGCATCTGCCCGCGGGACACATTCCGCGCTTTCCTCCACAAACTCTGCGCTGCCGTCAGGCTCTGGGTCCTAAATGTGCACATTGTGAGGCTGCCCTGCTGGCTGCCTGACAGCAGCACATTCACCATGGGGTTATTTGAGTGGACCCAGGCTCCCAGGGCACAGATAGAGCGTGTTCTCTCTCTGAAAGTGTTTGTGATACTTTGTGAACGGGTGTGTTGTTTGTGTGATTGTGTTAACCGATCCACCTTTAAGTTTGTTTGTGTTATTAAGGCGACACTGGGAGAGGCACACAGTGGCAGTGTGTGTGTGAGACGGAAGAGTGACGTGGAGATGTGCAGTTTTTTCTTTCAGGGTGTGTGTGTGTGTGGGGGGGGGGGGGGGGCACAGGGGACCATCAGTGTTGAGGGCCACCCAGGCCACAACCAGAGCTAAGCCCAATCATCAGTGCCCGTCTCAGCTGGGCTTACCATGTGCTCTGTTTACCAACACCAAGCTTCAACAAGATGATCTGGGGCAGTTTGCTGTCCATCTCACTCTCACTTCCTCTCTCTCTCTCACTGAGACACACACACACACACACACACACACACACTCTGCCTGTAAGAGGATTTGCACTGGCAACAGGGACAGGCTGCGTCGCTTATCCAGAGAGAAAGCTGTGGCACAACACACTGCTTGACCCTACCTCACATGCCTGACTGAACAGGTAAACATGAACGAACACACACACACATCCACCCACACACACACACACACACTCACACACTCACACACACACACACATTCCCTGGAGAAATCTGTGGTTTGGCTCAGCCTCTGCTGGGTCCACTGACATAAGGTTTGCGTATAATAAAGTTTTTAATTCAGTTTGATGAAAAGCTGAATGAACAATACTGTGGTCCACAATGATCACACAGTTTTAGCCAAACAAGCTTTAGGCTCTGTGCCAGTGGGTTTAACACAGAATTTAGACTCAACAGTAAAACAACAAACTTTTATTCCCTCTGCAATTAGACTGTTTGGCTTGCATGTGATGTAATGCAGCATGTGATTTATGTGTGCACTCTAACTTTGCAACAAGCACTGCTGTGTCAAGGTACTGACTCGCTGTCTGGCCTTCTACATTCAATACTGTCTGGATGGCGTATGAAACCATGATTTGAAATGTCATTTTCATCATTTTTTTTTTTTTACAATGTGTTTTTACTGTCTTAATTTTGAAGTCTGTTTGCTAGCTTCAACAATAAGGTTTTGAATGGAATTGTTAGCAGAAGCAGCACTGGTTGTGTTTTCCTCTGCTGTCGACGGATTAGTCTGCTCCGATGGCCACATTGTTGGGTGATAACAGAGGGCGGTTGGTTGGCTGGCCCTGAGGAAGTAATTCGGAGAGAGTTCACTGACTCTCTGACCAGGGATATTAGAGGAGTGTCTTTTAGTCATGCTCGATGGAGTCCAGGCTCTGACTCCACTAAAGCCTCTGGTCTGCAGGGGAATCTAACAGGGCCAGAGAGGCCTGCGAACACCTGGCATCCACAAACGCTCCGAGCACAATAACACCTGACACTGCCGTTGAATTCACACATGGAGGGGCGCACATACAGCACATATAAGGCATACCAACCAGCATGTTTTCCTATGTAGAGCCATACGCTGGTGATCTGCATGTATGTAGCACCGAAAACACAAACAACAGAAATGTGTGACGAGAGACATCCAATTAATCACACCATCGCACACACACAAACACACACACACATCATCACTGCCTGCGGGAGGTGTCCTCCTGAGACCCCTAAGGTGACAGATATGTCAAAACAACATATTGGTTTCGCTCCTCTTTGCTGTGGTGTTGCTTTGTTCCTGTACCCTAAAAAAACACTGGATATGATTTGCTCTGCATATTGCTGATGCATTTTTCACGAGTTACTCTGAAAACACCATGTTCCTCGACATTAAAAAGCAATTTAGCACTCCCAGGATTAAAAGCGCATGTTAAATTGAAGGCTACACTTGGCGTGGGCATGAAAAATTGAGTGGTTCCTTATATTAACCAGGTTGAGCGCAGCACACAGCATTTAGATAGACGAAATGGAATCTTTTAGCATTACTAATTCATCTACAGGAAAGCTGTGGTTGAGACGTCGTGCACGGCTCCACCAGTTCACTGCTGAATACAATCATTCGCAAGCTTGCTATGTCTTATGAACAGTGTGAATACCAGGTGGATATCTATCAGCAGGGAGTGTTAAATGTAACCTACTTTTGTCAGTTCACTTTCATTTCAGTTGAGCTCTGCTTCTTCTGTTCCCATTGACAAGCTGTGAACTGTCCTTCAACTCTTGTTCTACAAATTCACACACGGTCCATACTTTTAAGCTCAGCTGACAAAAGAAGAAAACCACTCACATTCTGATATCGACATCTGTGATCTATTTCCAAACTGATTGAGCCACAGAAGGGTGAATCATTGGTTAAAATGAATAAGGGAGCTGTTGACCTGTGGGGAAAGGCAGACTAGACACGCATGGTTATTTTGGCCGTGATTCCAAACTGTCCTCTGTTTCCTCTCACTACACTGTGAAAGCGATGGTAGAGAGCAGATTAAAAGCAGGATGAACACTCGTTTAGTGGACCGTGGCCCCACTTAAACATAATGAGGGATGCTAATGATGCCCATAATTACCATTTCTAAAATGGTGATAATTACAGTTCTTTTATAGCTCTTTATCCACGGCCGATCTTGACAATGATTGTAGCAGTGATAAACAGTGATTGTCAGTGTTTGACCTTTGAGAGCACCAACATAACAAATAAACCACTCCAGGATGAGACAAGCATAGTACTTTGAATTACTCGGAGCAATTACTCTAAACGGTGAGAAAAGTTACATGCTGTTGTTGTTGTATCCATACCCACAATATATGATATAATAGGAGTGAGGCAACATTTGTTTTAAATGTTTAAATGTGCTTAAACCTACATTAAATGCTATTTAGGTTGCTTGGGGTAAAAGAAACAACCTGCAAGCAAATTTGATATTCTGTTCTGTTCTGAAACATTCACTTCAGAGTTGTGTTTCTGGCCTTATGCACTGAAAGCACCATGTGCAAAACCATGTCATAACGGTGACAGCCTTTACCAAACCAGTAAAGGTCCGAGACAGAAAGCCAAAGCAATCAACTGAAAGATGCTAAAATGCTGGTAGAGCTGAGGTGAACTGCGGTGTCAAGTGGTAATTCTCCATGGGTTTGTCACTACTAGCAGTCCTCCTCACACTGCATGTGGTCATTTGATCCATAGCTACTATAAAAGTATTGATTATAGCAAGTATTTCAACTAAGATTACAGAGTACAGATGGGTTTTAGGTCAATAATAGTCATCATTGTGGAAACAAAATGTCAGTCTACTGTATTATTTTTTCTAAATTTCATTAGAATCTGTGCAGGAAGCGAATCAGCCGCAAGCCTCATAACCAGGTCCACTCTCCCTCCAGCCCAGTGCTGTAATGTTGGCCTGGCTCCCCTGTCACATGGCATAGATTACGCCTGTGTTACACCAAATGCCTGATAATGCAATCAAGCAGCTTTGAAGCTCGGTGATTCTCCAGTGCCTGCTGTAATGAGGGGGAAATGAAACCGTTCCCTCAGTGTCTGACTAACCCTCTGATGAGACCTTCATCAGAGAAAGAGAGACAGACAGACGGACAGAGAAAGAGCATTTAAAATGAACTCATCCATCTTCAGCCATGAGCCAAACAGGCTGTAGGGGGGCAGAACAGCACTTTTGGTCTTGAGGATACACCGATTGGTGTTTGTGCACAAGTGCTATCAAGCACAGCCAGAATGCTATATCAATGCAGGTGGGATATTGCCTAAATCTGGGAATTCTTTGTCATGACTAGGATAGTAATTCTGCACTGACTGCAGCAATAAAGTGACTTCCCTGACAAATGCAGCTAAATCTTTCCATTTTCAGAAGATGCTGCTGAACCTGGCATTTCATACTTTCCATTTTCTTTAATAGCAGTGGTTCTACTCTATGCACTGAATATGTACTAATATGCTACGAGCCGTTTGTGCATTTGCTATTCATGACTAACCAGCCAAGTAACATACTGATAGTGTATTCTGCATAGAAGAGTCTGGGGTAATCAGCTGGGGAGCCACAAAGCTCAGACAAACTAATCACAGAAACCATATAATTAGGTCTATATTGCACTGGGAGACTGTAGAAAATGTGCAACATGAACAGTGCATGCTCATTTGAGGCCAGCTGCTGGGCCATATATAAAACTCTTTATGTGTCTTTATGTGCTCAGAGAAAGATTTAGATGACTGCTCCCTTTTTCTTCATCTTTAAAATACCAGTGACATTCCTGACCACTGATCATGAGACACATCTGTGCATCCACCAACTAGTCTTCTATTTCCATCATCACTCTAGCTCTTCTGCTCTAGAACTCCTCAATACAACATACTCAGAGGCCCCAGTGCTCGGTCCTGACCAGGACAATACACACACCACAAGATGAACCGAAGGGGGAAAAACAAAACTCTCACTCTGTACTTGACCTGTCCTACATTTGAACCTCTCTAGAAATACAGATAATGTGTGCAGAGATGGGCAAAGCAGGTTCTATGAAGAAGACCATGTTAAAGACAAATGAACAATTACAATTCCTCCTGGGAAAAAATCCAATGCAAAGACCAACATTCACATTTGAATGAATTGCCATGTAGACTGGATAACTGGGCATGTAGAGGATAGTGTAAGAAAGCTATCTTTCAAGGTGTTCTCAGCTGATGGCAGCCATAGCTGGGGGATCAGCGAGAGAGGTCAAGTGGGCTGCATTAGATAAGTTAAAGTTATGTGTTTTCAAACAAATGCAAGTCAGTCGGGATCTGTGATGCCTTCAGTTCTCTCCTAATCTTCACCTAACAGAAGCATGAGTTGATCTGTGCTATACTAATGAGAGCAAAGCTGGCAAGAGATTTTAATATTCATACTGGCATTTTTAAGTAGACTTATTTTAGTATTTGTTTCAGTGTAAATATACTACATACACAAGAATTTGTGTATAGTATGTGTATGTGTGCTTCACAGCAATACAAAATGTTTTGATGGTTTGTCAGTATAGTTTTGTCTTACTGAGTTTGGCAAGATTCATGATATTGTATATCATTCTGTATATAACAGTATAGCAACCATTGACATTTTTATGGTTTATCACATTAATATGCTATTATCTATGTTTGTTAGCGCTCTCACTGAGGGGCTGGCCAGTGGACCACGCACACTTTGAGCAGATACATGTTTAACTTATGGTGTTGCACTCTCAATGGCACACATGCAGAAGGGAGTTACACATTTTTTGAAAAAGAAATGATTGGTCTGTGATGTGATGAGATAACACTGAACAGTCATTCTTTAAACACATTTCATTCACCACCATCACTGTCCAGGCTTCTACTGGACTGCATTATATTCCAAAGAGTCACTGCTATGCTGTGTGCCACTCTTGTATTTAGTGGTTATAATGGATATACAATCTACAATAGAGAGCCTTATTTTGCAGGGACACGCCCAGTATTGTCTCATCTTTCATCGCTAGGATGCCAGAAGCATTTGTGTGTGTGTGTGTGTGTGTGTGTGTGTGTGTGTATGTGTGTGTGTGTGTGTGTGTGTGTGTCAGAGTCTGACCCCTCAGTACAATTCACTCCAGGATAATAATGCCCCTCAGGAGGTGTGAGGGCTGATATCTCCCTTCTTCAGCAGTGATAGCTATCATTGTTGCTAATATAGCCACACAGTATGAAACCACACACACATATACACGCATACAAACACACACACACACACACACACACGCACGCACGCACACACACGCACACACACACACACACACACACACACACAAATGCACACAATCTGAAGACAGATTCTTCCTGCACTTCTTGATCTCATCTTCTGCTTTAATGAAAACCAGGTAGATCCAACAGCCCAGTCGAGTCACATCAGCAGCCTGTCTAAGATACGACCCTCTGCCTCACTGTCTTCCTGAAACACACTGTCTGTCTGTCTTTCTTTGTTCAGCTGAGGGTTCATGACAGCTGATCGATGGCAGCTCTGGTGTCATTTCTAACAACTGTTAACTTGTGATTATTTTGCTGACACCTGACAGGAGGCGGCCCCGGGGAGGAGGAATTTGGACATGGAAGATCAAGAATGATGCTTGCTGCCTCCCATTTGAAAAGCCAAGAACAAAGCTGACAGTATGCTCTGCACAAAATCAAATGTTGGCCATCAAACTCCTATTGAATGCAGAGCAAACTGCTGTATGCTCCATTATAGTTGCACAAGTGAATGTAATTGAGGAGCTTCCAACTCCTAGTGGGGGGAGATGAGGCTGGGAATACAAAAATGCGTTTGTGTAAGAACTCCATTAACTTTATTCCCTTAGAGTTAAGTCAATCAACCTCATATAAATGATATGACTGATCCATGAAGGTTGTAATGAGTGAAGAAAAAAAAAGATCAGATCCCAAAGTAGTCTTTCCAAATGCAGCACTGGACTCAACAGCACGTTGACTTGCTCAACTCATCTATGGCTGCATTTCATTCAGTGAAAAAAACACATCATGCTTTAGGATCATAATAAACCTTACAGTTGACATGCTGACAGTACTAGATTCATCATACTAACCTACTCTATTATTACAGCTCCAGCATCAGAGCATTTAGAGATTATATTTTACTTCCATCCCTGTTGTCATTTTATGGACTCATACTGTCGTATACTTTACCACAATATTTCTTTTTATATTCAATTATGTAAATGAGTTTTCTTAGCTTCTCATCTTTACTTTATTGTTTCTTTTGTTTGTGTTTTGCTTTGTTTTGTTTTCTGGATGAAATGTTTTTATATTCCCCATGGGATTAACTCATCTGCCCGAATTAACAAGATGCGCAGCGTCTGTGAGTTGTTCCCTCACCATATATTTTATCACAATTTTTTTTTTTTATCACTTTGATTCTACATTTATCACTCTGCAATTAAATAAACAATTACACATGTGCTGAAAGCAGACACTGTGTACAGATTAGGCACTTTAAAGGCATTTAATAACAACACCTATAAGCTAGTATGACTTTGGCATTTCTTTTAAATACATGCAGAGCAGGTAATGTAGCAGAGGGGCTCATACACACATGCAATCTATGTCTATATCTGTGCATACCTTGAATTAATAGTAGTGCTCTAAAGCGACGTACAGTGGCCTCAGGTGCTGAGTTAGGTTTTCAATTCAACACAACACACTATACAGACCATGGACATGGACTACTCCAAAATCCTCTTAATTACACCTAAAAACAATCACAGACAGAATGTGTAGAAATAACTTATGTCAAAGCCTATGTCCTGTGTTGCAAAGATATCTTCTGATGTCGGCATGCTAACCACCTAGCCGCAGCTCGCCCTGTCCCATACTGCTCACAAGCTCTCTCAGCTTTTTTAGTCTAATAAATAAAATCAACTCACAAAATGCCTATAAGGAAATATTCTTACACTTACTCTCCTTATTCAACAGAAACAATACAACTGTACACCTTCTAAATTCAAGTTTCTCTCTTTTACCAAACTAAGACAATCTTAATTGCCAAGTTAACTCATCGTGAAACACAGTTAAGTCAAACTCACCAAAATCGTAATGGTTTGTCTTTCCACTGTTCAACAATCACCAGCGCTGGTTTGGTTGAAATAAACTCTTATTCACTGTGAAACTATACCATGCTGCTGCCGACCTTCCTCTCACGCCCCCTATCGTCGGAGCAACTATGAAACACCTTGGCACTGTTTTCCCTGTGGTAAAACTGACCTCAGCCAGTCTTGGAGGCTGTTTTCAGTTCTGGTCAGGCCGTGTTCACTGGGAGGCTGCTGAGTCCAGTACTGCTGCCCAAAGTGTAAACACCGACAATTCCCCGGTTCTCCAAGCATCCTCAGGGCCACTAGCTAGCATGGTAGCTATAGCCAAAAATAGCTACAGCAAAGAACATATTGAGCAGCAGTTAGCGCCTTCTCTGGCCAATTCGTACGTATTGCACCTTTAAGAGACCAAAGCCTACATCAGCAGCAAAAGAAACGGCAAACAAATTAAATCCCAGGCAAGGACTGGGTGTTTAAGACAACTAGAAGCACAGCTCAAGGTCCCTTTACTTCAGACGGATGCAATTAAGTTTCCATTTAGAGGGATGACAGATTGATCGGAGCAGGGAAGTCACAGCCTGCATTAAAATCAGCAACTAAACACTGCTAATCTGAAGCTCCATCTCTTGCCAACTTTCACACATCCTTTCCTAACACTTACACACAGGCGCTTGACTGCACTATATTCTAGCTGTGTATCTACATCTTTGGATATAGAAAAGCCTGCTGCATATAAATAGAAGCTTTGCTTTAAGGAAGGAAGCACAGAATTTCAACTTACTATTCCATTAACAGCACTGACGGAAAGTATAGCTGCGCATTGTTTTGCAGACAGAAGTTGGGGCTGGGGGAGGTGCAGAGTTGGGAGTCTCACGTCGTTAGGGCTTGAAATAATGATGACAAAATCTCTGAGCAGAAATGATTTGATTAGTGCTTTCAGGTCTAAAAAGGAACCTGGATGCGTACCAAATGACTGTGGAGAGGGAAGGTGCGACAGAGCTCTTAATTGCTGGAACTGCACCTAGAGACTTGATGATTTGTGACATCTTATCCGGTGCTCTGCGCTAACACTAATAACTGTTAATTAACTGTAGCAAGGATGCCGGAGAGGAGGAAGCAAAGGGGGGGCACACTCACGCACTCACACATACATGGCCTTGTGTGTTCTCTAGATTAAAGGAAACAGCATCTCCAGGGATGTATATGAGATGGAGCGAAGATGTTGTGGAGGTCAGGGGGCTTGCTGTTCTGTAATGCTAATGGGCACAATGGAGCCACACTGCTATCAAACGAGAGAAATAACAACGATGCCGTTATTGTTTTCAGATTGATCCGGCTGTGTAAATCTGTTAGCCCTAATTGGTCCATGAAGACGGAAAACAAAGTCAATGTTCCGTTCCAAGGCCAGCTTCCATTTCCAAAGCAGATGTTCACAGATGTCGTTTTTGTCATCGGAAGCGTCGGCATCTGCAATCAAGCTCTTTAGTGCAATGACAGGGGAACGCATGTGTTCAGTGCTATCCTCATTAAAAGCAAAGTGCCTGGTGTGGCCTCTCTCCTCCTGTGTGACTGTGCACGTAGAGAGCTTTTGAGCAATCCACCACCGGAAACAGCACCGACCCCTTGGCTCTGTGTAATGTCATTTTGAAAGCCAGGCCATATTCATAGTGATTAATGATAAATCATACAGGGGCCTCTGGAGTCTGAGTGCCTGATGGATTATTCTTATGTTTATGCATTAACACAAATCCATTAGTTGACATGCCCATAAATGGCTGATGATGTTTGGAACAGATGACATGTAGATGTACATTATATTGTGCCAGCAAGATGGTCTGGTTTCATACAAAATGCATCTGGAATCAAACACAATGTTCCTCTGAATCACTCTCCTATACTTATTTTTCTAATTAAAATGTGTATGTCATCTCAGCTATTTGGCTTTTCTGTGCAAATATAATGTTGAAAGAAGTGAGTGGAAATTACAGTAATAGGGAAATTACACAACATGCTAATGCCAGCTAAAGCTAATGGTGCTAAACACCATTCACAACTGCCTAATGACCCATTTGGTTCATTCTAACTTTACAGGCCTTTAGGTTTATTAAGTGGGGCAAAATTATTGCTTAATTAATAAGGCTTAATTAGTCATTTTGGAGACTTTTAGAGAGAAAAACAAGTAAACAAAAAAACACTAGTTGTGTAGCTTTTCATCTATAAAACTAGCAATGCCTTGCCCCAGTCAAAAGTGTACTGTGTACGGTACAATGTACCAAATGTTACAATGACATGGCATTACAAAGTGTATAGACTATTAAGTGTCAAGTTCTTTAGAAGTGATGTTGAAGGCTGATTCTCTATTTTCTTCCCTATCTAAACAGCTGTCATGTTTCATGAATCCAGCAATACCCTCGCCTGGAGAACCAGAGCTGTCTTGACAAACAAACACGTCTCCTCTGTTATTACTGTGGTTCCATCCCTCCTCCAGTGCTTACTGCTCTGGTGACATCGACACAAAGAGACACGAAGAGCGTGGCCCTGGAGTAGATAAACAAAGAATGCCATTGCATGTCACTCCTGCTTGGACTGATGCACTGGCTGGAAATTGAGGGAGTTGGAGGGATGGCTGGGAGGCACAAACACACACGTATGCACAAATACACTATATACACACACAAAGGCATGTCTCCAGTAATAGCTTTTCATTTGTCCCTGACATGCCTCGGTCAAGCCATTGCCTTCAGATGTCCTGTGTTAAATACCTAGGGCGAACAAGGTTGCACATTCTGATGGGCACATTCACATTTTCAATTGAGACCTCTACAGTCTATTAAGCTCCAGGATACAGTGCGGCATAGAGAGACAGAGAATGCCATGAGACAGGAAATGGAGCAAACAGACTGACAAGTTGGCTAGTCGCTCATTGTTATTGTACTGGGGCCTCAGTGTGAGCTTGTCACTGCATAAAGCTTCAGTGGAGGACATGGAAGATCACGCTGCTGTCTGCTAATCAGAGGAGGGCACGCGGTGCGTTTTGTTTGGTTCTGTGGTACCGCACTTCTATCACACATCAAGGTAAGACCCTGGAGCGCTGTTTGAGCTACGCAGGTGGGCAGCAATTCGGCTTCCCAAGTTTCAATTTGACAACACACGCACTCCAGGGCCTTCAAAATTTGCAGATACTGTCAGTGTTCCACCAACAATAGCAGATAAGCCATGTGATGAATGGAAATGTGCCTATATTCAGAGCCCAGGGTCCTTAAAAGATTACAAGCCAAGAAAAAGAAAAAACAACTTTTCTAAGGAACACTGCACATGACAGTTGTGTTTACCTAAAATCTAATTTCCTTCAAACATGATTATGACAGGCCTTTCTACTGGAGTGTGATCTGGAGTGTTTGTACACAGTGTTGAACAACTTGCTGGCATGTGTCGCTTTCATTTTTGAGATCCGGCTGACGTTTTGACAGATGAGCGGTGCCGTTATGCAGCCTGTCTGCCAGCCAAGGAGCTCAGAGAGATGGGGAGATTATTCCTTACAAAGCCAATTAAAGAACGTTTAATGAAGATAGGCTACATTTATCCTCCATTCTGTGCTTTTGACAAGGCGTTCAAGTTTGAAAGAAGAGTTGTCAATTTGGCTGAAAGGCGTCTATCAAAGAATGGGTGTCTAAAAATAATGGATTTTACAGAGCAAAAAAAATATGTTAACACATTCTTCTTTCTATTGTCATTTGTACAGTATCTACCACCAGAGTCATGAGATACATATTGATATTGTCCAGATTCCATGAAATGTCACTTGAACACCCCAGTGATTTTGTCAATGTAATGCTATATTCATCTTCACAACACTGCCTCCAGCTATACTCCAGGAAATATCCACATTCCAAGGACTTCTTTTTTGAGAACAGCCAAAGAGAAGAATATCTTGCTGTCGTGCTCCTGTTTTTTCTGTTTTCCTCCCAGGCAATGTCTTTCAAGAGTGAAGGACAACTGTGACAAAACCAGAGAAGCAGCCAGATGTGCACTCATTGTTCAAGAACTGAAAAAAGTCCAAGGTAAGAAATCTGAAGAGGGTTTGTGTTCCTGAGGGGAGGGCTCCTCTGGTCAATCTTCCTCTCTCTCTTCTTTAGCCCCTCTCTTCCTTTCATGGTGTCTATGGTGTGTGACCTCTTGGTAAGAAGGGTGACCTGAGTCTTACTTATAGTCCTGACACCCACTGACAGACGACTAACCCTTGAAAGGTCAGGGCAGATGAGGCTGGGAACACCTGCTACCCAACAGAACTAACACTTCCCTGAGTGCTCAGAAGAACTGTGGGAGCATGGATCGAGTTATTGTGGATGGGCAGGGACACCGGAGAGCAAAACAAAGTTGTTGTCAGTCAAAAGAAGTTGAAAGCAGCAGTCTGGAAGGAAAACACGGTGATGGAAATTCCTTCACTGAGCCAGCAGGAGATAAGACTGGGTGGGGTCATAGGGGTCAATTGAGCATGCCCACGGCTGGTGTGCCTCCAGTATTTCCAGGTCTAGCAGTGTCAATACTTCTAATGGAAATAAAAAAGGAGGAGGTACAAATAGTTTTGAAGCTACTGTCTAAATCTAGAAAAGTACATCAGGATTTAGGATCTAAAACATATATTTCTTGGAAACGGACAGCTTGTTGCCCTTTTTCAGCTCTTAAAGATTATCACATCATCACTCAGCAGTATCTGGTCAGCCATCATGTGTTGCTCTATCACCCCCAGTCTATTTATGTCTGTGGTTTTAGGAACTTATCTGGTAAAGGATATAAGCTGCAGGCTTTAAGAATTCTCAGGTTTAGTGCATCAATGCACAAGCGCTGTGTACACAAAAAGCAAACCAGACACAGCTACAACTGCAACCAAAATGAACGGATGATGTATGACACCAGTACTAACCTGTTTTCCTATTAGTATAAAACTGAACTCAGGAAAATACTATGAGCTTAACAGGAAAATCCGCACATTCCATGCTAACATGCCAGCTTATATCTGGCTCAACGCAGGCACAAGTTTCTAATCTTCAAAAGCCTGTTTTATAAGTGCGTAATGAGTGAGACCACAATAGAAAAACAAACCATTTATTTTCCTCCCCCGGAGAGTAAGTGGAACCATATGCAACAGCGCAGAGCCAGATCCCAACATCTGGGCTGCATGGGAGAATCAAAGCCAAGTGGTGCTGCGGACCCCAGTGAACCACAGCAACCTTTGCCTGCCCTGACAGAACTTTACTCAATGGAAAAACAGGTTGGAACCATGTTCTCCTGAGCGTCTGAGTTTCCCCTCGCCTTTTTTCAGGATAATTGCTAATCAAAAGGGGACTGTCGGCAAGGCTCCGGGCACGGTCCACAGCAGTAATCATTGGCAGCTGGAGTTTGACTTACATAAAAACAGCTGGAACAGACCATGGCAAATTCCGGAGAAACTGTTTCTTTAATATAGGGTGGAGGTCACAGACAGTGTAATCCTGGGAGGGGATTTGTATTGATGAAGTATGACATACCTTTAGGTAGCTACTATATGGGATGATGAGAGTCAAAAAACAAAAACATCTGTTTACTGGTTTGTTTGATTTCTGAACATTTTCAGCTGACGTAGCCATAAGAGACTTTATTTCTCTTCTGAATACACAACAGGGTGATGAAATCTACTGATTAACAACGCTCAGGCAAAGCTTGGTTTAATAGCCTTTAGCTAGTCTGCATTACTCCCCAGCCAACAACAAAGAAACATTCTTATCAGACCAAGCAGGCTAAGGTTAAGAAGCTGCACCACCTGAGGGCTATGTATTTTAGCTGGGGATTTAACGTCTTACACTAAGCCACTCTCCTTCTTGCTCTCATGCTCTATTCCTCCCCTTCTCCCTTGGATCACATTCAGCCACCAAACAAACAGAAGGAAAATGGCTCTGGAGACAAAAAAAAAAAAAGACTTTTACAAGATCAACTCGTATGTTTATTAACTTGCAAACAATATCTTGCTTTGCAGCAGTTCAGCAGCAGAGTTTATGATCTGTGATTGCTGGGTGGATGGCAAGACAAATGCACACAAAGAACAGTACTTGTGCATGCCCTGGAGGTGCAATCATGTATTTTAATGCTCAACAAAGATAAGGTTGAGCACTGCGCATACTTGTCCTCTGGGAGGGATGCGGGGTGGGGCTGCTTCCCTCATGTCCAAACACATTATGCCAGAAGGGTTGTGGCCATGCTAATTTATTCCCGAGTGGTCCTTAGGGAGAGTGTCTAGTCATAAAGACCCTGTCAGCCCCTCCCCTCAGTGGGCACTACAGTCTGGAGGCAGAGCCTCCCAGGAGAGGTGGGCCCTGCAGGCATATTCTAGGGAGTAATAATGCCACTGTCAGCTGTCTGGGCACCTTGAGAACTTAAACCCACTGCAGATAAGGTCGGAACAGCAGTGTGGCATGACTTGACATATGACATAATCCATGTTAAGGTGGGGTTAAGTCTGCAAATGGACAATGGATGCCTGTCTCTGTCCTTCCATTTCCTCTAGCTGACTGTGTAATGGCCCCTGCATGGTATAGACTCTAATCCTGGGAGGGAGATAGTTCCTCATTACAGCAGCCCTAGGAGGGAGCTGCTGGCTTGTCAACATGGAGCCAAAGCGGAGGCAGACAGCTTGCTCCATTCAGCCACACTAGAATAATGTCAAATGAACTGACTGCTGGGAGCCTATGAGACACCCAAGGAACCACTTTATCTTCTTCATTAAAACCAGTTTAGAGAGCAAGTGGGGAGGGGAAAAAAATCCATTTTCTTTAAAAGTCTCCAGAACAGACGGAACAAAATTAATTGCACCATTAGGCCCCCAATAGACAATGCTGGTGTGATTTTCCTTCACAGATGCACGCTTGCCTACACATTGCTCTTAAAAACGCAATTATGACACCATTTTACATAAAAATAAAGTTTGATTTAATTGGCAATATACACAGGTACAACTGCATTACTTCAAAGTTTTTCACATTTTAGCAGAGTAGAGTGTAGAACTTGGCTCATTACACATACAGTATGTCTTTATAACCCTGATATGAAACATGATGATTTTCAAAAACACACTACTGGGGAAGAAAATGAATAGAGCTATTTTCTGTGCTTTGTTACCAATTGCCAATGCATGCAGCCCCAGAGTGGCCATAGAGAGAAAAAACTATATATATATATATATATATTCTCCAAACTGTGGGAACAAATTGTATCTTGTGTGCACACAATAGCATTTTGAGTGCTCGATGTAGGCATGCAGCCTTGATATGTGTTTTTTTCTCTCTATGGCCACGCCAAGGCTCTGTATCAATGAGCAAGATCTCAGCTGTAAGGAAGCCAACATGTGCATGACAACTTAGTCAGCAGACTGGCTTGGAAAAGTCCTTACATTCCCTGTAATTTACCCTTAAATAATTGCATTTGTTTGCCTTTGGCAAGTAATTAATGGGCTTTCATCTGGCGACTAATTGCTGCTACTGTATCTCACAAGAGATCTACATATGAGAACCACGCTGTTAGTCTGAAAGGCCCCCTGCACAACACTGACTCATCCATCCACTCTGTCTACAAAGAAAAGTGAGCTGCTTTCACTGGGAACACACGGGAGAGGTCAAAGGTAAGTAGTCCCACAATGCGACACATCCTGACAGCACCATTAAAGAGTGAACCACTGATCCATTTTTTCCACTTTTCTCATGAGCATATAATGTTAGAAGCAATGCATTGAGAATATTGACATGTGGGGAATGCAGTGGGATAACACTTACTCTGAGATCAACCAGCAAGCAGCTAGTAGGAGGAACTAACCTTCAGTAGTATTTCCCTATACACAGACATGGCAGGCTCTGAAGAGAGTATCACATCTCAGACCAGGAAACCTTTGCTACAGAATTATGTCAATCGATGGACCCCTCTCATTGGAGCTTAGTGCCCTGGTGCCTTGTGACTAAGAAAACATATCTTCCTCCTCTCATTGTCTTCACCAACCCTCAACCACCTCCCCCAGTCCCATTGCTATAAACCATGTACACCCCTTGACCAGAATCCCAGCATGATATCTGAGGGGGACTGAATCGTACTGAAAGATTAAGGAGATGGGGGAATGAAGGGAAGGCTTGGGGTTTTGTATGTGTGTGGGGGGGCAGGCCTGCTGGGCACAATAGTAGTAAGGGCTCCCCAGGCCATTAGCGCAGGTCCCCAGGACACGGTGGTATTGTAGGCCCCTGCAGAGGAGAGCTCAGCTGGAGCTTCACATCTCACTGCCTCACAGCCAAGAACCCCCCCATTAGAGTAGATAAGGTTCCTATCGGCAAGTAGCACACAAACACGCTCACATTCATGTTCAAGTGTGTGTGCGAGCCGCACAGAGTAATGTCTTTGCCAGGAGTCATGGGGTGGCTGCAGACACACTTCAGTATCTGGGGTTGTTGTGGTTGTTTTGTCAACAGTTTCACTTTCTTTGTGAGCATTGTTTGTGATTTATAGCCAACAGCAAAGCAGAAATATAAAACAGAGTCATATTGATTTTTTTTACTGTCTATGTGCGTCATAACTTTTTCCTAGTTCCACACAAAATGTGAAAATTAATACAAACTGTAAAGTGACTTCGATTTGAACCCTACTGTCGCTTGTTATTGCTTGCTTTTTTCATAAGCAACCCTACTGGCAGCCTAAACTAAAAAAGCATTTGGGGAATCATAAAAGATGCTTTTATAATGGATTTTGACCACAGACTTTTTCCGCTGTCTAAGCCAGACTAGGGGGAATACAACAATTATGAAAACATTACATGGGCCTCTGTTTTTTTTTTTTTTTTTTTAAGGAAGGTAGTTTCAATAGACACTTCTACAGGAAGGAAAATGCCCCATTCCTCCTCCCTTTTTCATCTGACTCCCACCTTCCCTCCCTCCCTCTCTTCTTCCCCAGCCCTCTCTGAATCCCTCCCATGGCCCGGCGTGCTCCTTTAATGAGTAGCTGGAAATGACAGCTTTAATCACCGCCTGTGGCCACGGCGAAGGGCCCGTTAATGATAGAAAAGAACAGAGGGCCATTTGCATCAATCAGTCCTAAATCACTTTTTATGATAATGCAGTAGAGAGGGAGGAGAGGCTACCCAGATGACTCCTGCATGATGATGATGAGGCTCTCCCCACCCTTGTGCCCATGGAGGTTTCTTAAAGAGATACCCCAGCAGTTCCAGACTGCCCCTACCCTGTGCCCTGGCATGACTACCAGGAAACCCATACTGTACATATAGCATTGGGCACACAGTACTTGAGCCATCCTCCCCAGATACTGATCCACCAAGATGTCAAGGACCAAAGAAAGGTGCTACAGTTTATGTCTAGACTGGAGTTCTAAAAAAAAGGTAAAACATTAATATTTTGATAAACATGGTTCTGGGTCTTGTTTGCCCTGGATTTGCTTCAAAGGCAGACTCTTAGGCTGTAACCTTGCCAATGGCAAAAAAAAAAAAAAAAAAAAACAGTCCGAGAGTTTCAAATCAGGTTAGGAGTTTCTCTTTGAGCTCTATAAATACTTGCTATGCTAATCTACCACAACTGTTGAGTAGCATCTTAACCACATTGTATGCTAAAATACAGATGCTCATCACTTAGAGCGAAACAAAAGCACATATCTAAAGGACGACTTCAAGAATAATTCAGAACTTGAAAAAAGAAGAAAAATTTTGGTGAATGTTTTCATCTCTATAGGGTGTCTAGTTACATTTAGAGCCTTACTGAAAAGTGTTTTGGTAATGGTTCAGTGCATTGCTGTCTAGCAAAGTGTTACTTGATATTACCAATGCATGGTGACAAGTCAGACATGTTGAAATTCTACACATAGCAGCTATAAGGGGAAGGCATTAAGTATTGTAATAACATTTTTGAATACATCTTTATCTAGATATTGTGAAAACAGGATTTTAAATGCAAATGCATTCTACACCGCTGTAACTTTTTTTCTGCAATGCAATGCAATCAAAATCTAGCTGTGTCTACTACATACTGACTTAAATGGGAAGAAAAATATTTGCTCTTTTTTTCAGCAAAAACATACGTGTATAATATTTTCATATTGATGAATATGCCATTTCAGTCAACTTGAGAGTAAAAACATGCAGCAAATCAAACGTTTAAATGATAAACTACAATAAAGGCTGCAGTCTTTGCCATGGCACACAATGCATGCTACTAAATGGGAACAGTGGGCACAGTAAATGAATGAATGTGAATGAATGCGAGACTTCTGCTCTTTAAAAAAGATGGAACAACTGTGCAGCAGCAGACAGCTCTCTGTGTGGGTTCAATAAAATGCTCACTGCTTTCATGAGCAGAAAAAGCATACCGACTTTCTCTATACTCACAATTACACATGACCTACAGAGAGGCACTGATGTACTTGAATTTTCCAGATACTAGTATAATGAGTAAAATATGCTTTGCTATCTCTTTCATTTAGTCAACAAGCTATCTACTGTTTAATTACAAGTGATGTGACATTCTCTGTTTCCATAATTAATTCAGAAGTGCTCTGATTAAATACAATCAATTCAATTGCTAACACAGCAGGGGTTTCTGAACAAAGATCATCTGTGGAAGTATAATGAATGCAATCAGATGACATAACATCTCATTTGCATATTGTTGTATTAAAACACAAACAGGAAACATAAAGACTGGTTAAAGCATATACTTCCTCTGTACATATACTCATCTGCTTCAGAAAAAAGGCATTAAATGTTATTTCATAATGATGTTTCATAAGGAGCTGTGTCTTCATAACCACTGGATTCAAACAGATATGAGGGAAAGTTTGCGCACCTGATGACTGCCTCATACAATTCAAGTATTTCCATCAGGTCCAGTGAAAGGTGATTCAAAACAATGATGAAACAAAGTGTACACTTACCTCACACACCACTAAGCCCTTTGTATAAGTAATGATAATCCTAGCCTCAGTGCTGAAGAGAGGGTGAAATGAATATCAAGGCAATATTCCAGAAAAAAAAATAACAAAAAACAATGTAAGAGACTCCCCTTTCAAAAAAAAAAAAAATAATTCAAATGTCCATGAATGCTTGAATAATGGGCTGAAAGGCTTGTCAGTGTCTGGCAGTTTAAAATGGCAGAACAAAACATACCAATTTGTCACAAAAGGAGACTCTGACAAGCGCAGAATCCTCACCAACACACAGACAGGCATGACAATGCCCCTTCAGGCTATTGCCTACTTCTTCTCACTCTCGCTCTCCCTCTCTCGCTCACCTACTCTCTCTCCGCCACAGATGGCTTCTTGTGAGTGCAGGGGAGGGCACGGCTGTTCCACAGTAATCCCCAGCCACACAGACGGAAAAGCTTGTTAGAGCACTTGCTGATCACCACAAAAAGTCAAACCAGAGCCAGGGAAAGGTCACCAGGAATTAGGCTATGCTCAAACTCCAAAGGCTTGCCTAATTCCCCTGATAAGCCCCTTTGAAACTCAACCTGTTCTGGCTGTGCCATGGGCTCAGCCTTGCCTAGAACTAAAACCCTCCACTAAATCTAGCTGGAACTCATTTACACAGAGGAACACACACACACACAGATACAGACACAGACACACACAGGCTCACAGCTGCACACACCACTGACGGAACAGGCAAGGCTTTTCCCGATGACTAGACTAGAACAATCGACTAAAGAATCAATGATTCCCAACGTGTGTGAAAGGAATTGAAGCTGTCTAGATGAAGCACAAGGGCTTTAAGTCTGAGCTCCTTTGGACGCGAGGACGCTTTGAAGCTGGAATGGGCCTTGGTTCGGACCTCAGGCCACTGTTGTTGTCAATTATCCACTTTGAAAAGGACACCGGGGCAAAAAAACAGAAACTCCCAGAGAGCAAAAAGCAGCGAGTGAAAGACGCCTTTTGGGCCATGAATAGCAGAGTTATATGGAATGTCAGAATTCAAACTGTCCTTAGCTTTGGCAGTTCTCAAACCAAACACATCAAACAATATGTGCTGGATTTGTAGAAAATACAAGCCCTCAGGCAAACAAATGTAAACTGTCTCACCATGTTGGAACAGCCGAGTGTTTTCACACTCCCAGACACTATTTACATTATTTTAATTTCCACCCTTGCAGAATAATTCCAAGTTATTACAGAGGCAGTATTTGCATACTCCTTCCTCTCTTTCATTTTCTTTGGAACACATGTACACATGCCCCAGAGGTAAATAAGAAACCCTCCTGAGGTTAAAAAAAAGAAAGAAGAAATATTTAACAAAAGAGGACTGATGTTAATATTCAAGAGCGACGTTACCCTGATTCTCAAAGAAAAAGCTCTTAACAGTGACACTGAGAGAGAAAAGTGGAAAGGCCTTGACAGTGCAGCGCCTGTAAACATTGAGCGTTTCCCTTGATATGAAAAAGCGTTGGCCTTAACTTTCTATTCAGCCAAAGCAAAGTGCCCAGGAGCTCAGAGTTTTAACACATCCTCCGTAAAAACTCGGCAGATCCTGCCCTCCAGATAGAGCTAGTGGTAGGCGTGCAGTGATAGCATTGCTAGTCAACTTGTCTTTTATTTCGGAAGAATGCCTAACACTGTACTATTGCCATTTCCTCATAAAAAAAAGGAGTGCTGAAATACAGGGAGCAAATTGTTGCTTTCCTTGTCAGTTCACGTCTGAAACTTACAAGACGAGCACTTATTTCTGTCAACATCTTAATTATATACTATAAGCCCAAGTGAAGAGTTTACTAGGAGAACTATGGCACCCACAGCCAATAATCTGGCTGTTGTGATCATGTGACGTGCAAGCTGTTTGGCCCTAGGCGCCTGTCTGTGGAATGATGAAAACACTTGTTTTATTGTCACTGCTGTGAAGTATCTCTCCCCCTGTCATGTCGGACCTGATATTAATCACCACCATGGAAAACTCAGCTTTGCCACCAACTGACATAACAGTTGTGACAGGACTGCTGCATGCAGGTTGTATGAGACGGGCACAGACAGGCTTTGATTACTTTATTGCCTGTTCCAAAGCAGAGAAGCGTTCAGTGGGTTACTTGCCAAGAAGCTAAAAATCCGCCTACAATTTAAAGTGTACATCCACGTTTGGGTTTTGACTGGGAAAAGAAAAAAAACAAAACCAAAAAAAAAAACACCACATGTAGTTTAATAACCTTCAGACCCTTTGGCAGTTCCATCCATACAAATTCATATGGTGCAGCCTAGTACTGCTCAAACCCACGGGACATTATTTGAATTTCAACTAAAGATCCAAAAGAAGCAAAAGATACCAGATTTGGATCGTCAAGCTAAACTCCAGGAAAACATGGATAACATTTTGAACAAGGTTTCTAGAATACTAATGAAGGGAGTGCAGCCAAAACGAATCGCACACAGTTCATTCTACCATTTAACGATGAGGTGTATTCACATGTAGCATGTTGAAGTCAAGAGGTCGATTATTCTCTGCCTTTATTCGATAGCAGACTGAGGGCCAAGAGAAACTGGGAATGACATTCAACAAAGTTCCCCTGCCAGACGCAAACCAGGCACAACTTAGTTCAAAGTGGGTGCCTTAACACCTTGAATTTCCAAGTTCAATGCATCACTAAATCAACAAAAGCATGTGACACTGCACTGAAGACGACGCATTTAGTCTCTCAACACAATGCGATGCAACAGTGTTTGCTTTCTCAACCAGTGTGAAGGTGGATGTGATCGTTCTTAACTCGAGGTGCTGCAACAGGACCTCCAGCGTTAAGTGAGCGTCAGCCTCTCCACAGCTCAAGGGCTGTTTGGTGTTGGCACGTGAGAAAGGAAAAGGCAGATGATCGCATCTCAGAGGCACAGAGCATGAGAAGCGTGCAGTCAACGGTGAGGTAACAGACAAAATAAACAAAGAAAAATAAAAATAAAAAATAACATCAACAGAAGAGTGAAGCAGCAAAGTGATTTAGGAAGCACAAGGACAAGAGAGGTTTGTTTGCACTTGTGAGAGGGTGATGGGGGCAAACTATCAAATGAAAGCTCCATTATTTGATATTATCATAAACAAAATGCTGTGGAAAGGCAAGCATCCTTAAGCTAAGAGGAGTTATTATTAGTATTTATAGCTCCCAAAATCCTGAAGCAAACTGAAATGTCAATGATCACTTGCTGTCTTAAAGTGAGATTTGCATTGGTGACATAAAAAGTGAGCAGAAAGAAGGAGGGGGGCGTCCTCACTGTAGCTTTGTGTTTCCATCCAATGGGAGTTATGGCTTTGTATGACAGTAAGCCACCAGGGCAGGCTATGGCTGTAGGCGCCTGTGCCAACCTGGAAAGAGAGAATGTGCTCACAGCATTGCTGCAACCTGCCCTTTCCGTCACATGGCCAACAGGTTCAGCAGACACCTCTTTCCCAGCCAGGAGCAGGTGAAGCGCACAGCGATGGCTGACAGGGGCTTGGCCCACAGAAATGAACTAGATGTGAAGGCCATTATGGTAATAGGGGAGTAGCCTGCCAGGAACGTGTCAATAGCAAAGAACAGAGGACTCCTGCATGAGGTTGTGTGAGGTTAGCCAACCAAACATGAGCACATCACCTGGGAAATAGCTCATTAAAATATGCTGCCTTGTGTTATGCTGTGAGGTGTGTAAATACACTGTCTCTAGAGGTGACAACAAACAGCCAAATTTAATTTGCAACAAATAGAATTTCATTGTTAGTAGATGGTATGTATGCACACGTAACAAAACTGTCTGCATGTTTGTATATGTACAGTAGGTGTCTGTGTGCAGGAGATAAAGGCTGCAGTAGCTGATGGCAGCAGGCCTAGGCCAGGGCCTTTCTCGAATGCTCCTCATTAACAGCTCATAATGGCTGGCAACGTCCTCGCGCCACCCTGGCTCACTCTCATTAGCAGCTGGCAGCGAGGTGGGGAGATGAGTGGACGTTGGCATCAACCCACCTGCACTCAAGTACACCAACGGAGCGAAGCAGTGAGAGGGGAACGAGGAGGGAAATAGGTGGCACGAGAGGGAGAAATCCTCATCTCAGTAGATTTAATTAAAACTGGGGTGAACAGATGGGGAAGATGGAGTGAAGTCCAACAGGAGACAGCTCATCTGTCTGGGTTTCCACATTTCTCTTTCCATCCCTCTCTCTCTCCCCATCCACCTCCCTCCCTCTCTCATCTCAGCTCTTTTTTTAAGAAAAATTCTTGGCTTCCAGAGTGTCCCGATTCAAAGCTTCCACAGTGTGACAGATGACAAAAACAAGGAAAAAAAAAAAAATCAGACATACAGCTCACATGGGCTCTTGAAGGAATGTGGGCCTTTAGTTTGCTGTGGATAATTATGGGCTGGGCTAGTGCCGGCCAGCCCAGCACTGGGCCGGGTATGTTGTGCTGAGAGTGGCTAAGCCCTTATTAAAAGGTAATCCAGGCAATCCCTGTGTAAAATAAAAGAGCTATTTGTTTAAAATAGAGAACCGCCAAACCGCAGATCCAGCCAGACAGAGGGGAAGGTCACTCAGTGTAGGGTTTTAGATCAGAAAAAAGATCAAGCCTGCCTGTGGCTCTTTTTTCTTCTCTCTCCCAGAAGAAGTCGCTTTTCATTCAAATGTAATCATCACCGTGCAGTAATATGACCTTCATGGCAGCATGTTAAAAGGAGCAAAAACAAAGCATCCAGCTCCTTCGGTCCCTGTGGCCGTTCCAGAGTATACAAAGGGATCATAGAGACAAGCGAAAACCACTAAATGGATTCAAAGCACCGTAGAATAATGGCCCTTTCACTTTGCACAGAAATGTAAATGCACATGCACTACATATGCGTTAAACGCTGCTACATTTTCTGACACATTTACAGTGTTTCACATACTGTATCTGTGATTGACATTTACTGCCGAAGCATTATCATAATATCCTAGCAACCACAGAAGGTATCACACAAACATAAATCACAGAAGGAAAAAAACCCTCACATCCAGCTCATGCAACAATGCCACTAGTTTTGCATTTTCTACTGAAATTTTTCTGCCTTAGCTCAATTCCCTGCTACATTAACCTCATTATCCTTTGAACCTTTTCACTGTTAATGCCAAATGCAATTTGTATTCTGAGGCCAGGCAAAAAGCTCTAAACTGATTATCCCAATTTGAACCGTGGCAGTCCTAGATATTGTGGAGTCTGAAAGGGCCATCTAGCTGGTGAATGGGCTTCTCATATGCCTTCTGAGTTTCATGACACAATGTTGCGTCTGCTTTGCAAGGGATAAATTAAGCGTGTGAAAGTCTAAGCAAAGCCCTCATTTTCCAGTTAATCAAATCTTCCCCTAATCAAATTAGCGCACATAATTCCTCTGGATGCGTGGTACAAAAACAGCATTATCCCCCTCTCCGGAGCTGAAAGGCAGGGAATCAGCGTGGTGCCTCTCTCTCCTCTGCATGAGCAGCCCTCAATGGGAGAGGAGGGCCAGGGTGAGGTGGGGGGTGGAGGAGACCAGGGGTGAAGGGGGAGGGCATGGCTCTTCCCAGTGGCCTAACAGAGAAAGGCAAGGCCGGGGTAAACTTTGGCAGCGTTTAAGTTCCCAGCTCATTAAAAAGCCTGGCTCAGTGGCCACCTCCAGGGAGCACTGGAGCGTTGGCTAATGAGGTACTTGTTTAATTTTCTTTCAAAGGGCTGGACATCTGTGACACCCCCCCCCCAAACCCCACACTCCCTCCCATTTCTCCCCTCAGCCTTCAACCCCCATGCCTCATCTTTTTTCTTCAAACCCCACACAAAGCCCATCTATCAATAGGCCGCAGGGCTCTCTCTGGTTTGATGAAGTGTCTCTCATTGAATAAGGCAGATAATACATTTGGAGGAGTGCAGAACAATCACCATTAACTCTGATCTCTCCCTCTGAACAGTCAAAGCCCATCATGGAAATTCAATAGTGGTCAAGCTAAATGGATAAATGTTCACAGTCCACTGTAACGTTCTAATTGATTTCCCTTCATGAGATAACCCACTCTCCTCAACAGTGGTCCTCGCCACTCCCTTTCACCCAGCCACCCCTCTGTGGAGACACTGCAGACATCTGAGGACTGAGAAAAAGGGGGACAGCTGAGCAGCTGGTATGTATTCATCTATGTGAGGAGTGGCAGGTTCATCTCCTCATTTTGACGTAGTGGAGAGACTTGAGTCTATTTTCCGTGACCTGCCAACCTCTGCCACACTGACCTTTATGTGAGGCTCGGTCTCCATATCTGAGCCCCATAACACCTCAAGAGACATTAAACGGCACCTCTCTCTCTAGCGGTCTCTGTAATTGGAATTCAAAGCAGCGAGTGCCGCGTCTCTCTTCATTGGTCACTTCCACTTATTTCATAATGCGTCTCGATTCTTTCATTATGAGAGCTGTCTGACTCATATTTGCACTTTGATGCCCTCCTAATGTCTAAGAACATGTGCTGAATACAAATTTGCTCTTTCTTCGGCCTACATTTCCTCCTTGTCTTCATACACAGTCCTTCCATGCAATCTTCCGCTAACTGCTAATCTTAAGAAAGGATGAACTAGTTACAGAGGCAGTGAGACAGGAAGAGGAGGATGATGAACTGAGCATGCCAGAAACTTGTTGGGAGCCAGTTAAAAGGCCCCATGAAAACATTTGTCAATTTGCACAATGTAAACAGGCTGTAACAATGTGTCTCGGGGTCAGCGGGTCAAACCCATGGATCATGCATCAGCTGGCGCGTGGTTATTGTTCCACTCAGCCTGTCAAAGCAGGGGCAGTGGGTGTGAGCATGAGTGTGTGTGACAGAGGGAAGATGTGGAGAGGAGGCACAGAGGCCTTCGGGGTGATCATAACTAAAACACTGAGCTATTATTAGAATGCCACTAGAAAGCACCATCTGGGTTGTTTAATGAGCCTTTACCACAGTGTTAAAAAGAGCCTCAAGTTAATTTCCTCAAACAATATGCTTATAAAAGACCAGAACTGGTTGTAAACCAAAGGCAATGCCCGTTAATAAAGCACAACTATTTCTAAAACACAATAAAGCAACATATAGCTTTCATGTACATCAGTCAAGCAGCACTGCTCAGCAAATTTCATTTTAACTGTCAGGAAGTGTCTCACTTTTTGAAAAGATAGCAGCCGCTGACATAATTCAGCATCTGCTGTTAGAAACACACTGTTTCAGTTGTCGGAAGTCTAAGTAATGAAATTAATTTCAAAATTCAAAACAGCAAATGTGACTTTGTAGTGTACACTGTGCTGGCAAAACTGGCTCAAAACACAGAGAAGCATTCAGCAACCACTCATATGACCAAAAATCATCTGTTACATTAAATCTTTGGGGTATTTCTGTTCACTGCAAAATTGCAACATCATTGAAACTTCTGTTTTCTGACAATGTCACAACAAAAAGAAAGGTTATAAAATACAAATGATATAATCTAACATAATTTGGCCTTTGTTTGCAGCGGCGTGTGCCCTTAGCCAATGGCCAGAGTTGGTAATGTGATGAAAACCAAGTGCTACACGGGTCTTGACAGAGGGGGTGTCGTAAATGTCTGCTGGACTGGCTCATAGTAACCCTTGGCCTTGGGTTTCACTATGCAGGCTGTTTCACCAAGTGGCCTCGCCTGCAGCAGTGTGGAGCAGCAGCAGCAGACAGCCAGGCTGAGATGCTGGCCATGGAGGCGGAGGTCAACACTGAGGTGATGGCGTGAGGGCAAGGGTGAGGGGTGATGTTATCTATATCCGTCTGACAGCCTACAGGGCTTTCTATCAAGAGGGTTGGCTCATGCGGGTCAGACTGTGGGGGAACAAGATTTAACCAAAGGTGCACTGCACACTGCGCATCACTGTGTCCTTAGACATTCCTTAAAATGTCTGAGACTGCAGGGCTGCAGAATGGCGCTGTTCCAAAAAAAAAAAAAAAAAATCAGAGTCAAAAAGTTACACACTCAGTCTGTGGATGAGGTGAGGATGAGTGGTTAGACAAGAAGGAGGTTTTCAATAAATCCCCAGTTTAACCCACAAGGACAAACAACACTGAGTGACTGATCGATGTCTGCACACCTACATGTTGCTACACTTGTCGAACAGTAAGTATATTCTAAGTAACACCGAGCAAGGGAAAGCACTTGTTTGCAATGTGTCTGAGTATATCCGATGGAGTTGTCAGCAATTATATTGTGTCGAGAAAGTATAAACCCATCAGTCAAGTTAACAAAAGGTCAGTGGCTCCCAGACTGCAGTGCACAGCCTACAGTATATCTCTGTCAGTGCGGGGGATGTCAGACCAAGACCATACTTGATCAGGGCATTGCCTTCAGCTAGACTGCTGCCCAGAGCCAACCCTGGTGGTGGGAGGATATCAGTTTGTGTTTTTTGGGGGCTTGAGGGGTGGTAAAATTTGCTCCTGGAAATTTGCCAACCCTTCTACTGACTCATCAGCAAGAACCCGGGAGGAGACCTTGAGACAGACAGAGCGTTCTTCCTCTCATGCCTCAGATCTCCCTAGGTGTGGGGTTAAGCCTTGCCAGATTGTTGTACTGTGTTTTGATGCTGCCTCTTTCCAAAAACTCCTGTAGGCATCATGTAAGCAATCATGCATGACACAGCCTGAGGCGCAGACACGTGGGTCCAGCGCTGGCCCATAAGCCCTCAGAATCCGTGTCTGTGTTTGAGCTGACTTTATTGGACCAGACACGACAGGAAAGCCTTGTCAGATACCTCAGGAAAAAAACAGATGCCGCATGAAAACAAAACACAGTCCAAAACAAAGCTAACCACTTGTGCAGAGATGCATTAAAGATGTATTATAGTCACATCGTGGTTGAAAAGTTGGCAAGGTACGGACTGAAAGCCACGACGCTGAGTTTCAGAAAATATGTCCTCAATTATGTCCAACCAAAGCCAATAATCAAACAACCTCAAACACGTCATTTCATATTTGTCTTTTTTCATACTGAGTGACAGGCAGAACAATCAAATTAAGTTCCTCTCAGCAAACCCACAAGTGTAATTATGCACTTAGTAGGAACAAATCAACACATGCAGTGCAGTCGTATAGTAATATTGACACACACTACTTAGCAAAGTGAGGGTGAATAAAACTTAATAGACACTGCAGAGAACAGTTGTCTTTTCCTCTGTCAGCTTCATTTAAAGAACAAGCCTCGTTCCATGAATAAGAATGATAATTAAAAACTGTTCAAAAAACTCCCATAATATGAAAAGAACGCAGCTTTGCTTTCTACTGTGATTTGAGAGTGACGTTTCCTTTTTAAGGACCCTTTGTTTCTAATTTTGTTATATCTCATTTGAATTCTTATGTTTCAGGTTGGCATTTGTACTGTTTGTAGTGTGGTGCTAATAATGAACATGAAAAATGGTAAAAACTGCCTTATTTCAGAGATTAGGGTTGTATTCAGCATAGAAACTGCTTTGTGCATAGAACATGGTGGCAATGGGAGACACACCCGGCTCTCTGCAGGGGTGCACAGAAAGTGGGCCTTACCAACCCAGCTCCAACTTAGGGCGAACTCAATTTGATGGAGCCGGATGATAATGTGATACTGATTATGTTTGAATTCACAGACAACAATGTAACAGTGAAGATGTACTGCAGAGTGAGCAGAGAGTAACCCAAGCTCCAGTCAGTGCTACTCAGCCAAGTGACTGAGGCCAATGTGTGGATCCGCTTGCGATGCCTAAAATAAAGCTGGGATTTTAACTATACTAAATTATAATTCAATGAAGAAACAATAGATGTTTATAAGCTGATGTTTCCTCTCTTTAAGCTCTTAAACATCAATTTTCTGCAACTTGGAGATCACAGTAAATTCTTACTCACCCTGTAATTTTCCATCATGAAAACCCCTGAAATCCACTGTAACCAACACGAATGCATGCTGACCACAGCCGCTATGCTCAGGGAAGAAAGCTAAAAACTATGCACGGCTATCTTTCAAGCCTAGAGAGTGTGAAGTGATACCCCATTCAAAATCGAGCTGATTATCAAAGTATCAAATTGAAGCATAATAGTTACAAAATGCTAGTCAGGAAGAGTAAGGGCTGAGTTTAACTAGAACAGAAGTGGTTAGAACAACCATGTTGGAAATCAGAAGTGTTAAGACCTGATCTGAATGGCCATGCTGGAAGGTAGGGTAAAAAGACAGACGTCACAGATGGGGGAGACAGGACATTTTTTAAATACGGGAATAACGACACACAGTTTCAGTCTGGCTGTCCTGGAAGACATTCATAGTGTTTGACTCAAGTTGTTCATGTGAGAACAAAGATTTGTGTGACAAATGAAAAAAGAGCACTAGAGAGGGA
This sequence comes from Chaetodon trifasciatus, assembly GCA_037975065.1. Taxonomy (NCBI): domain Eukaryota; kingdom Metazoa; phylum Chordata; class Actinopteri; order Chaetodontiformes; family Chaetodontidae; genus Chaetodon; species Chaetodon trifasciatus. The sequence goes on from JBBMOE010000011.1 coordinate 8,694,145, forward strand.
GTGAATGTCGGATTGTCTGTTTCAGAAAGTTGCCGAAAATGGACAGACAAGACCCCACAAGTACTTCTTCCATTTTTAATGTTAGATAATTAGATCAAATTCTGTTTGCAGGAATTAAGTCCATACATGTATCTACTGCAACAGTCCATCAGAAAAACAAGATTGTCAGTACAATCACTGAATAAATATGGCAGTGATTGGTTCCATGTTGATAAATACCCAACTTGTGAAAGAGTGGAGGTAATATCTGACATATACACAGTTAGATCAGTGCTTTTGAAACAACAGTCCACCATGTGTACTTGACAGGCTCTCAGGATTGCAGCAGCTTGTCGGACAGATTTGCCATCTGTACTGGGATACGTTACTTAGCTGTCTTGTTCCTACTGTTTAACATAGCCACTAATTGCAATGACACTGGGATCTCAGGGTCTCTTCAAATACTGCTGCACATCAGGATGAAGACTTGTGACATCCTTCAAATGTTATTTACATTAGCTGACAGTAGAATTGTTATGCAGTGCTTGTTGTGGCACAGATCATTGTGAGCATGTGTTCAGAGATGCAGCTGTATTTACAATATAAATGTAGCATGCTAATTTGTTATGTATGTAAGTACTAAGGTTGGGCACTGGTACAAGTACCTGGAATTTGGAATAATATCATTTTCACTACTTTACTCACTCTGTAAAACCAAAAATGAAATTTGAGTTCAGTTCAACTTCTCTGTTCAACTTGAATATTGTTATTATTTCCTCCCTACCTCTCACTCTCCTCCTAACCCCATCCCTACGACCTCCAGCCTGTCACAGTCTGTCACCAGGGCACATCGCGAGCACGCTATTCTCACATGGTGTTTTAGTGCAACATACAGCGTATTGGTAAGGAATTCCGAATGCAGCCAGCGGCCGATTGTTGGCTAACAAAAGTAACAGTGGGGGACTTGACTTCATCAAACACGGTACACTCTTCAGCTTTTACATATATTCTGTGTTTGACCAAGTTTCCTCAGGTTAGACGCATCGCCCTGGCCAGCTTTGAACAACATGAATTGGCACTCGGTATTGCCAAATTCAGTACTCAACTCTGCTGAGTAGAGTATGTTTAAACACTACATTCAGCAGCAATAACAGGGATATAACAGGAGCACAGAACACAATTTTAAGTACAAGCACGAGGATTTTACCCTCCATTTTAGACTACTTGTACATTAAGAATGATTTAAAAAAAAAAAAAAAAAAATTCAATTTCTGCTTCAGATTTTAACAGATTATATAACTGCAGTTTATAACTGTCTCACCTGCATCGAAAGGTGGCTGCAGTGACAGGAGAGGGTAGTAGCATGATGAATCAAGCGGCGGGTGTGATCATTTGAAAATTCCCCTGGCAGATGTGGTTGTGTGCGCGTCTTTGATTAACTTCATTAATATACATGCCTCGCTCTGATACACAGGCAGTGGCATATGGTAAAAAGCAGGAACAGGAAAGAAGTGATTTGCTGTTTGCTCTGGAAAACAAACAAGCCAACAGGTCCTAGCAGATGGCGCTGTGTGCGATGCTGGTGGGAGGCAATGTGCTGCATCGGCGCTGCCGCCAAGCAGGAGCTCTCCTGTGGATGAAGAGAAGTCTGACTATCGCCCTCGGCCTGCCGCACGGTAAACAAATAAAGCGTCCTTCTGCTTTCCTGTGTGTTGAGCTTTTTATCCCATGTTGATCTTACCTCCTGATTTCAAAGCACAAAAAAGAGCTCGTTTTTGGCAAGTTAAAGTGCTCTAGGCTTGATGCTCTTCAGAAAGCAGCTTAAAGAAGAAATGTGTTTAATAATGGCTTGTTTGTGTGCAGCTCTCATTTCCCTCTTTGCTCCCTTCGTCTTCCCTCAGCATGCCTGCAAGCGCACTTTCCACTTTGTTCCCATTTAAACAGGAAAGTTGGCGGCTCATTTACATTGATAATAGATGTTGGTTATGCATCAGGAAGAAATCACAGTTTAAACCAGTTTGTACCGTTTCCTTTTATGTCACATGTATCACGCTGGGAACTACCGAAACAACAAATATGCAGCAAATTCGTAAGTAAAACTAATAAGTCTGCAAGGGAATTGTGCATTGAACGAAGGTATGGTTTATTTTCCATCAGCTTACATCCACTCAGCTCTGAGGCAGCAAGGAAGAAACTAACACCAGAAATATACTCTAAGTAAACAGCACACTGTGCTGAGGCATCACCACCAAAGTTGTCTCATTCATGAGGGCCACTTAATGACCAGTGACTGCACCATCAGGGATACTATTCTCTACCTCAGTCCAACCAACTATGACAAGTTTCCTTGTAGAAAAATTCTTTCATCAGAATCCATGATTTCACAATCTCTGCCAAGAGACACTGAGGATGTCTCACCGTCCTGTATGCTGATGTTTACGGAGGTAATTTCCAGTGTGGCTCACTAAAGCAACCACTGACCAACTTGAGTTCATATCAGTGAATCTTTCAGAGCCAAAACAGGATTCATAAGAATATCACATTATACAGTCATTGCAGTTTCATTAACTCTGCTTCAGTACAGCACATTACATTCCAACAATAAGATTAAAGGCTCAGAGCACGAGTTCGTTTGCATATATTCTGATTCAACTACATTTCACCTTTGTTACCCAAAGCAGAGGATGGACCAGGTATGTGAAAGGATCAGAGGGAAAAGAGGGGAGAGAGAGAATAAAGTGCTTAGTTTGCCGGTTGTTGAAGAGCAACTATTATCATTAGTCCCAGGTCTGCAGAGCCTGAGGCCCAGTCCTCTAATGCTCTCTCCTTTTTGCCAACCTGCATATACCTTGCCCCAAGCCAACACGCTCTTATAGAGCATAGGCTGCAAGTATTGATGTGCTGAATAATTCAAGGAGTGAAGATGGTCGAATGGGTTGACTGTAGTCCTAACATGAGTGGGTCATTACTATGTGGTTGGAGGTGTCACCACCTGTCTCAGGTGACATCACATCAAGGAGATCAAATGGCCAATAGGGAAGAAGATAACTGTTGGTAATGTTGTGACCTCTTAGTAGAGATGATACCAAACCCCACTTATCTGGATGAACAGAAATATGCCTAATGCCACAATGTTTGAAAATGGTGAACAAAATAATGGAAACACTTCATGAAAAGGGATATTAACTTGAAATTTAAGCTTTAAGATACAGGATAAAGTTTGGAGGAGTGCTGCTGGTTGTCTTATGTTCAAATTTGCATAGACTGTTGAACCTCCTTTACAACTAACGGACAAAGCTCTTGTTATTTATATATAAAATTGATTCAAGAATCAAAGAATGGATTCAGGAATCGTGAAAAGAAGAAACACAATACTTAAGTGAATTGATTTTTTTTCTCACCCCTAGTATTTATAGCATGAGGTCATCATCATCAGATCATCAACATAATACTCTCATGTGGTATACTCAAGTCAACTTGAACCTGGGATTATACTCTTAAAAAAGAATAATAAATACATTCTGAAAAATCTGAAAAAGAAAAGAAAAACAGATGTCACTACTAGCTTACTATCTGTCAATAAATATCTATTAATATTAAGCATTATTATTGAAATCTGAGAAATGCAAAGCAGATATTTCTGCATATAATAAATTTGCTGATTATAACGTTATGCATCTTTAGGGCTAAACTGGTATCTGATGCAGGCAAAAGTGGGACCAACCACAGAATTCCATATCACTTCTTCAATCTTGGGTTCAAGCCTGTGTGAAATAAGGTTCTTTTGACGACTAGCGAACTCAAGGGATTGCTAATTTTGTTTAAATCATGCTGATGAAAACATGTTTATATGTACATAGCCCCATCTATGTTTAAGAGCAATACTGAAGATTAACCGACTGGTTGCACCATTATCTTCCACAGTGCTGACTACATATAAATGAGGAGACTGATGGGAATAATGGGAAAACACAGTGTTATCCCATCCTGACATCACATGTAAATACAGTATACTAATCAGCTGTGTTAAAGAGGAGTGTGTTGTTTTGTTTGTGACTGTTTATGAACTACAACAATTGTCTCATCATCCAAATCATCTGTTGTTCGTGGAATTGAATGGTTTGTTAAGCTCTTCTATATCTAGTGCATTGCAAATGACAACTTGTGAACAATGCACAGATTTCATATTCTTATTTTTACATAATGGTGCTGCTTTCTTTCTCTGAACTCCATTTCCAGTACAAATACATGAAAGGCTGATCTCATCAGCAGGATGAATGTGGTTTTCTACAACATCTCATATTTTTTGCTTTAAACTGTCTTCTTTTCATGGGTGAGGAGTAGTTTTTGTTTTATGTATGGTGGAGTGGAATTCATGCATAGGAAAAAGCTTTCAGAGGCTTTTATGTTTCCTGTGTGTTCGATATCCAAGGCTGTGATTAAGATGCAGTTGCTCTTTTCTAGAACCTTGATAGTGGTAATTTCATCATTTGCACTTAAGACTGACTATCATCACCTTGCACTATATATCAATTAACATACACCGTTTGCTAATGTTAATGATTAAGAAAGTTGCAGTCGCTGATTAAAATATTTCCCCTTGATTAGTAAACGGTAAACAACTTAGTGCGGGCCACTGCTGATGAATGTGTCGCTGCAATCAGTTGCTGACAGAGGAGGAGTGATAGAAATAGAGAAAAAAAACAGAGGGAGGGAGGAAAAATAAGAGCAGGAGCCACAAAACTGAAGGTTTGGAGTCCATAATTAGGCAGCAGTTTTTCCTTTCTAACCATTTTCCCAAAAGAAAAGAAGCCTGACTACTTAATTGGAGGAATCAAATTTAGTCAAGCGCCCCGTCGGCTCAAACCTACATCATTAAAGTTGCCAGCTAACAAACATCAAACACGAGGCAGCATTAATGAAGCAGATGTATTAATTTCCCATTTATGAGCAGCTAAGCAACTCACTGCCGCTCCCCGCTCTCCCCCCCTCTTCGCTCCCGTTCTCCCTCTCTGTCTCTGACAGCACTATTAATGATCTTTAATGCCCCACAGGCAGTAATAGGCCCCACTGGGAGAGCCGAAACACTGCGATTTGTATTGAGGATTTAGACATAACGGGGGAAAAGGGAAAAGAGTGAGATCTTGGGGACAGCTCCGAGGCGCTTGATCAGGCCCAGGCCTCACAGGGGCGGCTGCCGCTCCAGAATAATAAATGACAGCCTCACGATTAAATCAAACCCTCTGCCCAAAAGGGCCAGAGCGGCTGATTGTCACTAACAATCGAGCTGCTTTTTTAAACACCTCTGGGAAAAGAAATCAAAAGCAGACAGCATGGAAAAAAAACTTCAACGGCAGTCTGGCTCTCAACACCTGACAGTTAACACGCATAGGGAGAGACAGACCAGAGCCAAGTCCAGGGAATGAAGACCTGTCACTGGCAAATATCAGACCATACTCATTATGCCACTACCCACAATGCACCAGCCAGCACGATTGCTATGATTCGACATCATGCAGTATTAGTGCCAGCGATATGCATATGATAAGCAAATACATTTTACAGTCTAAGTGGTTATTTGTTTAGGATTTGCAGCATAATATCACATCCTTTATTAGATTCTTATCTTTCCAAGTATTAAATTCAATGACAACAAATGAAACAATAATGAAAGCCAGCCATGGCAATCTCCTTCCAGTCTAATGTTAAAATATTGACAGCAGCTCTAAAATATGCTCCCATGATATAAAAGGCCAGAAACAATAAAAGTTACACATGCCAGACATAAGCAAGCTCTTGGCTGACATCGTCCCTAATGCTACATGTGCACATCTAATTATCTGGCACGGAGGATAATCCAGATAAATAAGTCTGCACCGACATTAACCTACAAATTAGATATGCAGCATGTTCCAGACCTGCAACTTTCTAAGGCTCACCCTTAAAGACATTTGTTTGTTTCTTCATTAAGCTCATTTACAGCTCTCTGGGGACTGATCTGTGTGCTGTCTTGTTATAAGAACTTGTTTGTGAAGGAGACAAAATGCTGATGAATTTAACCTACACATACTGTATATACTCAGCTGTGGATAGAGTTTAGTTCAGTAAGTAAACTACAACCCAGTCTCATGTAAAATTATGTTTATGCTGTATTTTGTAGTACATGATTTACTTACAAGTCAGTGTTCAGTACCAATGCAAAAAGTAATATGGAGTTTATGTAGCATGGCGAAAAAGAAGGGCATGAAGATGAGGTGAAGGGTGGGCATGTAACATGGTTGATTTTGATGACAGAAACAGGCTTTTTCATTGAGCCGATGCTGCTGCTGCTCCTTCAAATGCTGGATTTGCCTGTATTCTTCTGATGTCGATATAAATTCAGATTAACTGAAGTCACATTCAGGGTGTTAAGTGATTAAAAACTGAGGAGAAAAGCTGTTGTCAATTAAATTTGATTCTTTCACATCCAGCAACATAATTTAAAATGCTAAGAGTTAATTCTATAGAATGTAAGGCACCGGAGAGGAGCCAAAACCAAGCCACACACCGAATACTTGTGATGCCAAAACATCGACATCCACAAAGGTGCTTTGGGGTCTGTCTTTCTTTCCACTCACTCTCTCTTCAGACAGCAGCATCATCATTTCCTCCCCGCTTGACTGTGGCAGGCAGCAGTGGGGTTAAGCTGCCAGCGATGCAATGATAGTGAGAGGGCGACTGCAGCTGGGGGTTGCAGATAGCACATTCTGTCAAATAGCGTCAGGCTGCCTGCATAATGAAATGAAGAGAACGACGGTGGGAGAGGAAAAATAGGAAAGGGGGGATGGTTTCATTTGTTATAGCTGAAACTGATATGCCTCCACCACAGTCTCAAAAGCAGCAGGAGCCTCAGCTTATAGGCAGGAGATGAAACATTAAGTTGTGGCCTGATTAATTATCAGTGCACCACACACCACTTTTTAATGTTTTCCCTGCAATGTTTGTATTCGGTGTGTGTGTTATGGTCTCTATTCGACTCTTAGACTATGCTGGCTACGCTGTGCAAACACATCAGCAACACATTTGTGGTGTCTGTTCACAAAGATTCTGAACAAATAATAGTAAGAATATTACTGACATGTATGATTCCAGTGAATAATGTCCAGTGAGAAACAAGCTGTCTTCAATTAGAGACTATTTTTCCAGAGGAGGACAGAGGACTGACAGAGAGCTTCATCACATGGTGCAACGACAATCACCTGAAGCTCAACATCAGCAGAACCAATGAGGTTGTGGTGAACTACAATGCTTCAAATATGGATGCTGCTGCAAAGACGCTACAAACCGTAAAACGTGGATGCTTCACACACATCTTCAACTTGGCAGCACAGTTTCAAGGTGGACACCCAAGATTAGAGTCACCAATTCAGTATCTGACCAAATGTGAAATATAGTCACAGTCTCTCCTTCTTTGAGTTATGGTGTTGAATAATGGCCAGAAAAGTGTATTTGCAGATCATTATGATGTCACAGTGAAGCTGACCTTTGACCTTTTGGATGCAAAATGTCATCAGTTTATCCTAAGAGACATTTGTATTGTATTGTTGTCGAGTTGAGTAAACGTTTATGTCAAATTTGAAGAAATTCCCTCTTTATTCCTGAGACACTGTGTTCACGAGAACGGGACAGACATGCAGACAGATGAAGCATCGTGCCTCTGACCATGGCTGTCATGGAGGCATTCAAATAGCAAAACTGAAACTGAAAATAACACATGTTGGATGAAACTGGAATTTCCCTTTAAAGTAGAAACAGATTCTTAGAAATACGTTTTAAGATAGCAATGTTAGATAACATGAGCATTTCTGTTCTGACTGAGAAGTGTTCACAATATCAAGTTTAAAAATATATAGTAATAATTTTGCGTGATTTATAGCATACACAATTTAGAGTTGATGGACATAAAAGGTGCAAAAGCATTGGTATGGTCTTTTAAAAAGTTTTAGTAAGGTGTAAAATGAAACATTTATTGCAAAGCATCAATTAAGCTGATACCTATTGACAAAGTGTGAACCACATGAGGTGGCCACTTTCAGTGGAGGCAGCCTTGAGGACACGCTGGCTGATAATACTGAAGCACATTACTGTTGCTTTAGGCTGTTTATCTCTAGAGCTGTGGCATTTGTCATCATTGGACTCCTCTTGATCAATGCCTTCTTTATCATGATATGTTTCTAAATGACTCCCTCCCCCTTCCACCACACACACACATACACAAACACACGCACAAATGCCTGCACGCATACCTACACTTCTCCCCTCAACACCCAATGATTTCATTAGTTTCATATTAGGATTGATGGGGCTCTTCTGAGGGATATAAATCAATTTGAGAACACTTTTCTAAACCTCAGCCTCAACCTCCAATGGAGTCATCAAGCAGAGGGGTGGCTGAGGGGCAAAAGGCTGGAACAGCCACATCATTGGTTTGCTTTTGCTGGGGTGGGGGAGGGGCACAAGAAATTTTGCCTTCAGGGTTTATGATTGAAAGAGTTCCCCCTTCATGCTCTATCTATCCACCTTAGAAGGTTCCCCCTCTATCCATTCTCCTCTTCTGCAACCACCTTCTCCTTTCATCCCTAGTGCCTTCCATCCACCCTTCCATACCGTCATGATTTACAACTACTACTCATGTGCTTCCTGGGAATTGATTTCCAGGGAACTGCGCCTTGTGCCCATCCTTTCTGTGGGGGCCATAACGATCAGGCTGTGGATCATTAGTCTGGACCACTGTTTTCCACTGCTCTGCTGGCTGGGTGCCATACATCTCCCCCCTCCTCCTGAGTCACAGCCACTGTTAAATTGCCTGTCCCCTTCCCTCCTCTTCTACCCCCACCTCCCCAGCCCCAGTCACACCTCATGATCCTCATTTGTCCTCCTTTGCACCACAGCATTTATTGAAAAGCAAGCTGCGCTTGGAGCCAAAGCCAGTGGTGAGTGTTTATAGGCCATTCAGGACTGAGGCAACCCCCCCCCCTCAGGTTTCTCCCATCCTCACATGCTGACCTTTACCTCAGCAGACAGACAGACGACGCATCCCTCATGTTATTTGTGAAGGAAGTCACCACGTGACAAACAGGGATGCCATATCACCACGGACAGCTTTTCAAGATCCAGGCTGACTGGGGTAATATGAATAAGAAAGCGATGGAGTCAGTCACGAAGAGGGCATGAGCAGAGCAGTGGAGCTCATGGTTCAAAGGCTCTTATTACGCCCCCTGAGGAACAATATGTTCTGATTTGTTGCATTTGCTTCTTGACAATGCGCCAAAATTGAAGGCCTGATTGAGCTTCCAGGGGTATTTTGAAAGACCAAAGCCAGTATTTTTCCTTGAGTGCTCTGCAAGCTGCTGTTTTTTCCTATTTTCGCTCATTCTGCAATCTTAAATTTAACAGAACAACAGAATACCACTCAGGTTTACCTCTAGGGCTAATCACACCTGTTCAGTTCCACGCAGGCGATCATCTGCCACATTCACATTTAACACTCCAATTGTTTCTCATGTGACAGATCTGGATCGGCTAAACAACAGCGTCCTGGTATTCATAAATGTTTCCGTGCCTTGAAGTTGAAGTCATCGTTACTCATGTCTTAAGAAATTACAGCTCAGAGACAGAAATCATCTCCAGCTGCTGTCTAGTGGTTTCAACCTCTATTCAACAGGATCAGCTTTCTCAAACTCACCCACGTCTCACAGCTGCTTGATTAATTGCATTTTCATCTGGTAAATGAATCCAAAACTGGATAAACAACCATTTTGCTGTATAAAGAGGCCGAGCTAAAACAAACAGCAGCACAGACCAACAGCCTCAGCTGCCTCTCGTGGATCTACACTGTGCTCTGGCATTGGCTGTGGAAGCTTCTCGAACTAGAGCCTGGGCCTGGCAGCATGCACTGGCAGCAATGATTTACAACAGCATTTAAGTGAATCTAATAAGCGGAGTGAATGCTTCCCGTCGCTTTGGCATGGCCCGTGCCTGGGCCCTAATCATTCAAATATTTTGGCAAAAAGCAATGCCCTGCTTCTCTCCAAAAGAGAATAATGAGACACGGAGCTCTTAATCACAGCAGATCAGTTCAAATAAATGAAAAGAGAATCAAAAGCATTCTTTGCCGAGGCAGCCCCCGTCTCTGTCCAAATGAGCTGACAGAGGGCCAGATCTGGGAGATGGAGATTTACCCAGGAGATAGAGCAGATTTTCCATGACTCGTGAAGCAGTGTCTCACTCTGGCAGACTAGAAAGTAGTTCTGGAAGGAACAACGGACAGCTTTTATACAATTTTCTTGAACTTGGATGTTCAAAGCAATTATATACAGCGTGCATGCATATACAGACATACTACAAACCTAAATATTCTGACCAGCCTCAGAAAATGATGCCCCGCGATCTTCGCAGCTTTTTAATCAAGCACTCCTCCACACTTGTTCTCCTATCGCACCTCAGATGCTTTCTGGAAACCCACGCAAAGCAACGCAGTAGCTCTGACACCTCATCCAAACTCAATAATTCACCATGCCTTCACTTGCCAATTCTTCCCTCTGCCAATCTGAAAGCCTTCCACACACTCTGCTTGCTGAGACAGCGCTCTAACAAATGATGCTGTCAGTTAACAAGATGGAAAAACATTCTGTTAATTTTTTCTCTCCCTCCTTCCCTCCCCTCCTCGGCGAGGAGTCTTGATGTGCAGAGACGAGGGCTGGATCACAGCTTGCCTGGGGGAAGCCTGACACAAGACAGGCTGCCGCTGACATGATGAGCCTGGAGACTGCTGGCAAATTCTTGTGATGTCACTTCCCGCTCTCGACAGCTCTGACACCCTGGCGTGGGGTAGAGGGAAGACGAGGAATAGAGGGAGCTGCTGGAGCGCTGGTGGAGGTGGCGTTCGGGAAGGAGTGGGGGCTTGATGAGAAGGAACACTGGTGCGTCGACTGTGCGGCTCTTCTGTTTTCTTTAATGTTCCCACTTTTATCAGCAGTCGGAGCTGTCAGCGGTAATCACGCTTGTAGTGAAGAGCTGCAGAGACGATAAGCTCGGCCTGTCAGCGCCACATCCACCGTGGCAGACATATGCTGCTGCCGCTCTCCGTGTCTTTCTTTATGCATGATGGCATTCTCCCCAGAGAGAGGAGAAAAAAAGCACAGAAAGGTGGATCATCCTTACCGGGAAGATGGAGGGAAAACTATCATATCTTGTTCTTCTTTAAACTGGGGTGTGTTTTGTGTGTGTGTGTGTGTGTCATTTCTAACTCTAAAGTGATCCTGTAATACATAGTAGTGGAATATTTCACAAACAGTTCAGCATGGGCACCAACATGTCCCTTATGGCAGTATTATATGAACATTACAGTCTAAGACAGCAGGCAGATCATCATTCAGTTCTCACTGCAGACCAAAAAGGACTGATTATTGACATGATCATTAAGGTCACAAACAAAAGTGTTCCTTGAATATTGTTTAAATAAAGACTGTTGAAAGAAAACACTGAAGAACCTTTGTTCAAAATAAAAACAGTGAACCCAGAAGGACATAAAGCCGAGTGGCACACAACATTCAAATTAAAGGGATCCTGCGATGTTTTTTTTTCCAGTGGCAGCTTCATGTGAGGAGACTGGTGGGCCACTAATAACTGTCACATCAATCTACACAGATGATGACAAATGTGGCCCTGTGTCAAAGCTGGTACGGTCTATTTTATGGCAGCAAGGCATGATCATTACAGACATGAATAGTAATTACATGCGCAGAAAACATGGGATGCTGCGGCCGCACCATATGCATGACAGGTGGCGTGCAACATAAATAATGGAACGTGCGGCAGTCAGAAGTCGCCAGGCATTCGGTTACCAATTATCCTTCTCTTGTGAGCTTTAAAGCTCTGTGCATTGTTTACCGTTAACAGACATAATTGAATAATAATGCCTTGGCCCCACCTGTTCTCTGTGTAGGGGAGATAGCTCTTTGGTTGGAATAAATGAGCTATGCTCTCCTTCCTCCCTCCTCCTCTCTCTCTCTCTTGCTCTGACAATGGGGCTGAGAGGCTTGCCCTCGCAGTGGCCATTAAAATAATGTGGCCTAACCTGAGCAGGGGTTAACCAGCTAATGTCCTCAGTACTGCTCCTCTGTGGACATGAATAATGCAGATCAGGTTCCTAAACAAGCACACAAATGAATCTATAAATCACCCAGGTCAGGGCAATCTTATTAGGCCCCCCACCGCCCCACCAGCTCACTACCTCTTTCCCACTTCTCCCTCTGTTTCGTCCCTGTCAGGCTCCTACTGAGGGAGCTTATTTGTATAAACATGCAGTTAAATGTCCTGTTGGTTTAATAAATAGGATGTGGACTAACAACACAGAGAAGCTGCCATGCAGAATTTCATGCATTATGCAGTAGCTTACCTGCTCGCTTTTCATACCGACGTGTTTAAAAATACAACATTGTTAAACAATCAGTTGATGTCACTGTAAAAACTAATTCTGGCTCATGTCAAAGTATGGCCAGTCTGGCATTTGCCTCCTGTCTCTCATTAAAGCAGTTTGACGTAATGGTCCACATGCGCAGGGTGGGTCATCAACACCTTAACATCATAATGTATGGTTATATAAATACATACATTTTTGTCATATGGGAGAGGCCTTGTGTCAAACTTGGACTGAAATTTGAATTGCATTATTTTTTTAGATGATGCCTATATTTTAAAAGCATGTCTTATGTTCTGCCTCCTAACAGAAGCTAAACACTGTATTCCAGGGCTTCTCTAATAGATTACATTATTCCACATGGGTGTTCTTGTTACTGCGTCCATTCCTTGCATATGCAATGTGATGCAAGGTGACATTTTGTTTTACTTTTATTTGTGTGGTCATTTCTCAAAACATTTCTTAAAATGATTTCTTGGCATACTCTGTATTATCAGTCCAGCACCAATTTTAAGAGAGCCATTTCTCTCAGTTTTTAAAGCATTTATTGTTATTGTGGTAAACGCATGCTGAGCTAATGTTTTTTCCACAATAGCACTTATGGTTATTCTAATCCTCCTGGAATTGGGGCATAACAAGCAAATCATCACCAAAGTGTGGAGCAACACTGCTGGGACAATGCAAATAGAAAACAAGGAATCTCGGCTAATTAAAATAATGAGAAATAGGAAATTAACCTCAGCAGTTTACTTCCTGCTTCTTGCTGAAATAAACTGTGAGGAAAAGAGATAAGTTATGAGGTGAAGAATGCTCTGCAGTGTAACTGTATGCAGTGAGAGTGGATCAATCTCTCTGAGGCTTACTCTTGTGCTCTTGTCCCCTAGTCATAACTGAATAACTTGCTGAGGGATCAGCATGAGTTTCACCATTAATCCCAAGATTTAGGGGGTGACACATCCCCCACCCAACCCCAACCAGTCAATTTCAACACTATTATCACCTCTAAGAAATGTATTCTTTAATAACTCTTCCTACACGTCCTGTGGGTCCCCAAGATTGATTGTCAAACCCTAAAGCCCATCTCTCCCATCAAAAGAGAATATGAGCAGGCTCCTGTGATTTAAGCCACTGCTGGACACAAGTGAGAGAGGATACTGGTTTTATGTGTGTGTCTGCATGTGTGTGTTGATCAAGGAATCCTGCAGTTTAGTTCACACAGACAACTAACCCTGTTTCATTTGTCAAATCTAGTATGCGCTCCTCCATACTCCATCAAACAAAGCCACTGCTAGCTCACAGAGTCATTTCCCTCTCTCCCAATTACAAATGAGTCCATTAGTGTGTCTGCAGTGAGCCCTGTGCTGTCTCCCAGTAATGGCTTGTGAGATTTCCATCATAATCATAATGGCTCCCAAAGCAGCCATGAGTGCAGATGGAAGGTCGCTCATAGGTAATGAGCTATCTCACCACCCAAAGGGCACATGTCTTTTGCTTTGTTATTTAGAAATGTATGCCCATGACTTTGTGAGCTGGCACACATGCTCACACACACTCTCATGACATTTTTGTATGTATGAAGATGAGGAGGCAGATTAAGGAAACACAGAATAGACATGGGCTGGGCTGAATAAGTGAGACGGGGTGGAGGGGCGTGGATGACCAGGGGAAGAATATGGAGAGAACCTACAGTGAATGAATATGATTTATGGAGAGAAAACAAACAAGAGTTTGCTGATGCTATCATGCTGACCTTTATTTCACTCACATTCAACTTGGATCCTTCTTTAGTTGTTAGTTTAGCTGTTTCCCCTTGCATCTTAATGACTGATCAAAAGTGTGGGGTGGGAGGCCAGGACTTTTTGAAGCTTCTGAAGGGGGGTGGGGGGGGGCATGCCAGAAAAGGTTTGAGAACCACTGGACTAGATGGTACCTGGCACTGATTAACATCATGAAATTGGTGTCTTGACTGCAGCTGTGGCGATATCGCATAACTCAAGCCAACGCATGACCGCTTACACCAAATGCCATCCTCACACCACCATTTTGCACGCTGACATTCTTTCCACCTCCCTCTCCTGGTTGTGCAGCTTTACCAAGCAGAAATATCATTATGGCCAGCAGTGTCAGTATGACTCACCTCCACTTGCCATTCAGAACACATCATATTCTTTGCTCTGGCCTCGGATTGCAGGAGCCAGCACATCTGCATCTTTTGCCAATTACTCTCCGAATGCTGGTCTTGGTAACATTTTCAGAGTGTGTCGGCTCACTGTACGAGTGAGCTGGCTGTCTGCTTAACCACAGGGCATGTGGGACTGGGTGGAATGGGATGGTGCGGTGTTCGCTCTGTTCATGTTTAATTGAGCAGAGAGCTATGTGTTGTTGTGTTGGGTCGTATCAATGAGGTGACCAGACATTTTCATGTAAGAGTCTGGTTTCATAAAGGCCTGTCTTTGTCTGACGCTTCGGTATCGGCTTGCACAAACTTTCATATGAGGAATCAATGAAGGTCAATCACAGTAGGCAACATAGGTCTCCAGAGTGTGAAGGAGGATGGTGGAGCTCTGTATGGAGCCATACAATGATGCTCAGTGAATGTTACTGGTAGCCTTGACATATGCCTGTATGGTCTTTACTGTGTTCCTGTAATGTTATTTTCTGACCACACACAAACACACAATACACTAACTTACATATGGTAGTAGCCATGACTCAATAACTGTCTACATAAAAGCAAGGCACAGAAACAGCTATTAGAGCTAGAGATAATAGATTTCTCCAAAATAGCCCTGGATTATCCACCATTTTACAAAATAATATGCACAATTATTAATGGTGGTAAAAATGATCCGTGGGCAGACCTCTAGGATTGGGCCTGCCCCCACAGTCTGGCAATTCAAAGACAGTTAACATCCCACTGTGCCCTGCTGAATCAAAAGGAATAGAGTATTTACTGCTTATGCAGCCTTTTCTTACATTAGCTGTTAGGGTGTTCAAATGATAGAGAAATATACATAAGGGTCAGCCACAGTTCTATACTTAAGTTCACTCGTTCCTAGGAGGTCTGCCATCTCCCTCCGCATTAATTTGAAATCATTCAGAGGCAAAATGGTAGCTGTTTGATTTATCCCTTATTACATTGCTTCTTAAGAATCTGTCAGGCAGCCTCATGAATTCATTCATCTCCATAAGCTTTCTCAGCGCCACTTAGGCCTTGTGTAATCTGGGTGAGACCCCTTATCACTTCATTTGCACAAGCAGGAGACTATCAATTCCTGTCCGGTATCTGGGCCAAGGGAATTAGAGCAGAGGTGTTTGGAGGTGTCCAGACCAAGCTGCAGTGACAAGAAACTGATTACACATTGAAACACCATGCAGGTGTTCTATTTCACACCCTATATTTACAATATTAGTGAGCATTGGTTAAATACATTTGCTGCTTTAATGCTTACACTCTTTTCAGTGTAGATCACAATCGACAGGCAATTTCCCACCACGAGCCATTGATGTATTGCCACTGTGAAACGAAAGACACTCAAAAGCATTTAGCTGGTGCCTAGCTCAACACAGCAGCCTCATAAAGGCAGACAATGGCTGAGCTTAATAAGAAACAGAATGGATCCCATGAGTGTGGAGGACCCATCAAGCTGGGGAATTTCATTTAATTTCCCCGGGGCCGGGTATGTCTTGTACACATAATTAGAGCCCAACATGCAATGCTCCTTGTGTTTTGTCAATAATTCCCCAAGGAGCAATCAGGACAAGGGTTGGACATGCCTCTGTGACCTGGGCTACTTGCAACAAGCTCAGCCACCTAATTACACTGCCTCTAACAAGCAGTGTGGTGGTTGCAAGGGAAGGATATGGGGGGAAGGGGACCGGCCTGAGCCCAGGAGCCGACAGCATACAACCCCTCCTCAGAGCCCCTCATGTCATTAGGATTGTTTGTGGCTGCCGCCATGCATGCTGGGACAGCGTTGTCATTCTGACAGAGCCTGTTCTCTATTTCCCTCATTTAGGACCCTCTTCTGTCGTGACTCACTGCCTCTGGTGGCTTACACAGCAGGAGATTAGGGATATGGTCTTCTATAGTAGTTATTTGCTTGTGAGATTTATCCAATACATTTCTGTGGCGTATAATACTTTATCTTATGTCCATGACTACAGATATTGCTAGCCAAAATATCCTTAGATGACTATTCTGGCCAATCCAGTCAATTGGTCAGCCCTGTTGCACCTACAGTATAATTTACTGGAAAAACCTCCTATAAACACTAGTAAAAATATTAGCCAAAACAGGCATTAATCTAACGTCTCTGTCTGATTGATTACTGACTCAGCAAGCAGGAGGTAGAGGTAAAGAACACAGTGAAGCTCACATATCAAACCCAACAAAAAGAGAACCTGTTTGTGTGCATTATCTCTGCCATAGACTGCATGACAGTCTGCAGCCCAGTTAATTTGGTATAATTAACAGTCTTTGTGTTAAGTGCACTTGGTTTGCTTTTGCCATCTAACAAATTGAGATAGAGAAATCCTGCCTTGGCTGCAGGGATAAAGCCATTTTCTGTGGGTGAGCTGAGGATGCTGTGGAGAGTGGACAGACACAGAGCCAGGAGCGAGTCAATTCTGAAGCAAGTTGCTTGCAGAAATCATTGGCTTGACAAAAGGGCAATGAGGGGGCAGAGGGTTTGTGAGAGTCACTGGCCCAGCTGCTGGGGGGGCTTATGTGCAGGTGAGCCGGGCCTTGACTGACATCCGCCGAGCGCAGCGAGAAAGTTTAACCTTGGCGTGTTGGAGAACTCACTCTCAGCAGGGAGAGAGGGCAGATAGACAGTCAGGGATGAAGAGAGAACGTGTGAGAGAAAAGAGAAAGGCGCTGCGAAGGCTTTTCTGCATAACAACAACCAAATTTTTTTCATAAGCGGCCTGTTTCCAGAGACACTGGTTTGAACCCAAGGTCTTACTGCATGCATTATTAAAGACCGGTAACTGGCAGCACTGCCTCATAAATAGAGATGAGGACAGACACCCGAGGAGCCGGGGTGCTGCTCACTCTTGATCGGCCACAAATCCACCGGCCTAACATGACCCAGAAGGTTCTACATACACAGTACGCCGCAGCATGCTCTTCTACCCAGCAGCCCTCCGTTTTGTTTCTGTCACTGCACCTGACGAATGGCACCACATGGAGTGAGTTCATTACTGCGCAGGTCAATGGTATAAAAAATGTATGTAATTTAGTTTGACTCGGTGTGTTTGGCAGCATGGGTGTTATTTTTGGCTTAAAGCTTAGACCAATTCTAGCCGTGCTGCTAAAACAACATTCGTGACATTATTAGAAATATGGGGAGAGCTAATGATGTGCTCAACAGATGGCCCGGAAAATAGTTCAATCAGTTACCAAGAATAAGATGCCATGCCTTCGACATCCTATTGATAAAGGCTTCTCGCTGCAAGAATACTTGTAATTATTTTATCACTCGTGCGCAACTTCAGCAGTGGAAAATATCTGCCATTATATTCTTTTTTTCTCGATATATACTGGACATAACATTTTTTTCAACAGTGGTTTTGTTTCCACTCCAAAGCCTCTCTGTATGTGGCCAATCTTATAAAGTCTTTGATATATGTACACAATTTGCCTGAGACATTTTTCTTTTCCAGGTCAGGAAAGATGGAAATGGCTTTTTCTTTCCACAGGAGTGAACATCTCAGTCAAACAGCATATTTATGGTTTTTGTTGCTGATTGAATTATTTTCCATTCCCTGTGTTCTCAGCTTGCACTGGGAATTCAATCATTGCCTTTGAAACATGATTCACTGTTGTGACTGTTTTTTTTCCCCATTCAATTTCAAGGACTTGGCAACCTTGTCCTATTCAAACGTGTGCATTATTACCTTTTATTGTTGGCCATAAATGAATGGCGAGGTTGAGCACTCTAGAGGCAAGTGTAACACATTAGGGCTTGTATAATATCACTTCTCAAGGCAAGAGTCAAAGCTTCTACAATCCTGTGTTTCAACACAAAAACCGCCCTGCAGGAAGCTATCAAACAGCATCAGGAGGCATTTTACAAAGAGATAGCAACGCCTTTTATGGATGCAAAAAGTGTAGGCCTGCATTGCACATGCTTTTGAATAAAGTTACATGTGAGTGTCTGCCCCTTTACAAAAAATAATCACAGTACGGCTGTGTCAGTGTAATCAGTACGGCTCCAAATACTTCAACTGTCAATTTAATAACTTGGCTTCTTTAGATCGTTCAACAAATATTTAACAGACACATACCAGAGTTAGAGTTTACATAATCCTGAAGTGCCTGGGAAAGGTCTCATATAAACTCAGACGTGTCTGATAAATGCAGAGAAACAGGGTGCTTTTTTTAAACCGTAGATGCCTTATCAGATTGAAACTGTTTCAACGTGCAGACTGAATGCCGGTTGTAAGCAGTTATGCAAATCATGAGTTTAGAGTTTCCGGGAAATGGTAAAATTAGAATAATAAAAAAAAAATCATCGTGCTCCACAATGATCCTCCTCTCCTTATTTTCATCATATGCATGTATGCAGTCTTTTTGTCTGGGGGGGTCTCTCTGAGGTCTCATCTTTTTACTCAGCATTCAGTTTTATGAATGCTGACATGGAGGGGCCTTTCCATCATTTTTCCATTCAATTTAAATGTTACATGCCATAGCACATGAACAGACAATGGATGGTGCAAACACAAGGTTCTTGACATGTTGATACTTGTCCACATCAGAGGCTGTGAGTGTTCGCAAGTACAGATATGCTTTGACAGAGTGAAGATTCACCTGCTAGGACAATGAAGGGGCACAAGCTCAGGAGCTAGCGACTGTAAATGGGTCACAGTGAATGTAGAGGAAGATGGAGGGGGGTCAAAGCCCCAGAGGCAAGCCAGCCTGCTGACTCTCAGTTCAATATCACAGCTCCTCAAGTCTTCTCTGATGTAACACTGCCACTGCTTTTGTGTGTGCTGTGTGTGCGCTTCAAGATTTGTCATACTTCATTCATATAGAGCACTGTTATATTCAAGAAAACAGGTAAGGACGACCAACAAAATGATCACACCGAGCTTTAGGGAAATTTCACCAATGTATCTCAACATGTGCTCAAGAAGTCTAAATACAAATCACATCCACTATGAAACATATCAACACGCACGGGCACGCTGTGAGTAATGGTGTAAAAAGTGGTAATTAAGAAAAAACAAGATGGAATCTGTTGGCGGGGCAATTTAACAGACAAGCAATATAAATAACCTGTGAAGAGCATCGACAGGGTGACATTTTCACCTTGAGTCACCATCTTATTTTGGAGTAAAAAGGGACGTGGAAATTAACCGTGCGTCAGTGGAGGGGTGAAATGTCCTTCCTCGGACCCTGCTGTGTCTTCATGCTCTGTAGTGTCATTACTGTACTGCTGCGTGGAGGGGCGGGATGAGCTGCACTACGAGGGAGGTTGGGAGGGGGGGGTTACAGGGGGAGGACAGGCGTGTGGGTGTGTGTATGTTTGTGGATGTGTGGGACTGTCTGGGGAGTGTTGCTGCCTGCTGACCTGGTCATCCATCAGACAGGGTCCATCTATCCACCCTGCTCCCCAACACCCCCTCCCCGCCCCTCTTCTCCCACCCAGGGCCCATCAGCGTGACTCTCTGCCAGGCCTGGAATCTCCACATTAATTTCTCATCTGTGGCGCCCTAATGAGCTCCGCCTGCTCGTCCACCTCTGAGACCCTACTGATTATCAGACAGGGGGGCGACCATTTGTCAATGGCAAGAGGTGGCATTTATACTGCTGACCTTGCTGCCAAGGAGAGAAGAATCAAAATGGGGGAGAAAAGACGAGAGTAGGTAAGAATAGAAAAGAAAAGGAAAGCAATCAACAGCTCTGGAGCGCCACACTGTTTGCTGTCACGTGTGCTGCCATGTGTAAAGACAATCTCTATTCACGGAGGTGGAGCTGGGGTGGTGTACACATGTCCAAATGTCCATCTATCTTTCTGTCTGTCCTTTCGCGAAAACTGCATTAGGAGACAAACTCGAGGTGTAATCATTTTTTACTGACTAAATTAACTTGTTAAACGACATCTCAAAGGGGAATAAGCTTGTTTCTTTTCTTTGTATCTGTGTATGTGTGTGGAGGCGGATGGAGGCTTGTGGTGGTGAGAGGTGGACCTATGTGTCTGCGCCTCAGAGGGAGCAAGGATTTGCCGGTTATTGGATGGAGGGGAGCGGTGTAGGTCTGTGACACCCGCTAACCTTGGCCAGGGCTACTGGGACTCTGGGGGTATCCATCACCGTGGCAGCCTCAAGACCCAGACCGGGGGAAAAGCCACAGAAGTTGCCGGGGGAGGGAAAAAAGCTAGTAAAAATTTAATGCACTCCGCAGAGCGGTCATGTCATACTTGGTTATGGAAAATAATCCCAGATGCCTGCAGTGCTAAAATGGAGCTGTAATGTGCTCGCCTCCTAACCCGGCCTGACAGCCATGATGTACGACTACCATTACCGGAAAATATCACTTCAACTAACCCGTGATCCGGCTCCGCTAAGGGTCATATTATCCATGAGGAACAAATTACACTCCCCCAAAGTAAATACAAATTTCCTACACTGTCTGGGTACAAAGCACAGAGGGGGGAGGGGGCAGGCGGGAACGATACCTATGACAACGCTCTGCAGAGTGACAAGGATGATAAAGTACATGACAAATCACTGGCTGACAGGGTACTCTAGTGCAATCAGCCTCAGCCTCGGCCTAGCGAGCACCCACTCAAGCCTGTAAACACTACTCTCTTCCTTTGGAGGGGGCAAAACACATAATCTTTTAACGCTGACAAGTTGCTCTCTCCTTTTTATTACTCATCCTTCCCACTGCGGTGGAAGGGGGTGGGGAGGTGGGGGGGGGGATATAAAATGGTTTTATGTACAGTGCTGCCGAGTGATTGAGAAACTCAACTCTTCTGCTGTAATTGCCTGAGGGCAAACACAGCAAAACAATAAAGGAAGAGAAACAGCAAATATATTACCAGCTCAGATCTTTATTTTATGTCAAGGACAAACAGGTTCTCTCGGCTGCTCTAAAGCACCCACTTAGATCCCTCGTCTCCAATAAGAGCAAAGCACAGCAAATTACAGCACTCCGTTGCATGGCCATTAATAAGACGCAAAGCATTTTCAAAATGGCATTTACAGCTTGTGGCTGCTGATAGAGCGAGTAAATAACACTTAGGAAAGGTGTGGCCTCTATAAAAAAAAGCCCAGAGGCAAGGGAAAGAGAAATGAAAAAGCTACAGAGTGATAAAGTCCTGCAGATTACAGCATGGAGTCATTGTCTTCACAAAAGGCCTAAGTAACACGACTGATGAACAGTTAAGCTGGAAAAAGCACTTCAGTGCTAGCAGATATTCATACTAAAATGTTTGACTGGCAGTTTCAAGGTGCCACTTACTCGCAAAAAATCACTTAAGCATTTGCAAGTCCAGACAGAGTGAGTGCCTGAACGCTCTTGACAACATTACAAAGACTGGCAAGACGAGGTGCAGAAATTTGCTGCTGTTAGTCTAATCAAAAAAGATCATGTCAAGTGAATGTTTCACTGGATACTTTTTTTTTTTTTTTTTTTAACTTTTCGAAAAGAAAAAGTAAAATTAAAGAGTCAGTGTCCACTCACATTTATAAAAAGTATTTTGCTGCACTTGGGCTACTTTTCCCCAAAGGATTCAGAAAGGTTTTTCAGAGCTCTGGATCATACAATGGCTTCAATATCCTGTTAGCCTCACACATACATGTGGCTAAGGGGATGCTTCACAGCCCCCCCTAAAAGGTCTCAGATGGTGGAAAACCTGTTGGTGTTAACTGCACCATGAAACAAGCAATGTTAGTGGTACTTTGGCAGATGCACGTGAAAGACACCTGAGGCTATGGAGCTCTTTTCAGCCAGTAAAGCAGAGTATCGTAACCGGAAACAAACTGCTCCATATCAACAGGTCTGGCCTAGACGTAATAAAAGTGACCCTGCCAAGATCCGCCAAGGGTGCAGAGTGTGAAGTGGATAAATGCAAGAGCACTTTTTACTGTCTGACTGTGTTTCAGAAGAGGAAGATGTGCCGTGCCACATGGTAATGACAGACAAATGTGGACATCCTCGCCAGCAAAAGCTTTGAGAGGAGGATTTTGGCCCCTCATCATGTTTCTGTTTGCATCCCGCTGCCAATTTAGTGACTGCATGAATCCTAAGTGGTCCACAGTACAGTATAGCATGAAAAGAAGGCAAATCATCCCATTTTACACTTGCTGAAGACTGAAATGAGGTGTAAATAGTGAGGCACAAATGCATTAATTCAGTTTCTGTGGGTTTGTGTGGAGATAAGGATGCAGACATGGAGATATGCACTAAGACAAACAAATATTCAATCCACACAGAAGTATTTCTAGCACATTTTTCACACATGGCATTCACCTTTTCCTTCTCATTGTCTGAGCTCTGACTGGCCTGTTTGGTACTGGCACAGAGAAAGGAAGACCGGTGTTAATGGGGGCCTTGGCAGAGAAGCTAATGATAACGCATAAAGAGCTAATAACACCAGTGTTGTGTGACGAGTGACGGCGGTGAACCTGCCTCCTACCTGTCTCCCTCTATTCCATTAACATGTCATGTCGGAGAGGGCCCATCCTACAGGTCACTTTATAATGAGCAAACTCTCTGACAGTTTTCAACACATGCAGATACACACTCACACACAAGCACACGAGCAGGATTGTGTCCACACATACTCTGAGATGCGAATAGCTGTCTCTTATCAGAGCCAGGCAGCTCCCGCCGACACGGCAGAGGCCTTCTACACCAGGCAGAACATGATTTCTCCTGGGAACACTTTTTCCATTTCCTGCTTTTGAAGGGAAACTAAATAAGCCACGTTTGTCCTCATCTGAATACATTTGACCCATTAAAACGACTCTGCTCTCCCGCGTCCTTCTCCGCTGTCGTGCATTAAAGTAGACTACGTCGCCCACAGAATGCAAATGACAACAGCGGCAGTGGGCGTAGTGTGCCCGGCGCCTGACAGGACCAGATAGAGGCAGGGGTGACATGGACTGAGGAGGGGGCAAGAGTGTTGAGTGGGAGCTCCAATTACTCCCTCACGTTGAGGAAGAACACATGAGTCAACCCCTGTCATAGGGGTCCGCTATTTACTAATTCACTCCTCTGTTACTTTAACACACAATTAATCAACGACAGGAAGGTGTATTTGGCGCTGTTCATCAGGAGCGTAACGTGAGCCAGGGTGAATTAATACAGTCACTGGGGGGATTACAGCTTACCATGCTCTCTCTCTCTTCCTGAAACAAAAAGGAATTGCCACAGAGACAGGAGCAATTTAAATCGACAACACTGAGTAATGACTCAATTTGCTGCACAGTCTAAACACCACAAGCAAATGGTGTTACTAAATCATTAGAGTGGATCTAGATCTCTAGTTAGAAGTCGTTGGATATCATGGCTGCTCTTGCAATCTATAAGGCACTCGCACACTGTGAACACCTGGATATTACAAATGGAGCTGCGCTGAATACTTGAGAAAGGGCTGAAAACAAACTTGTAGATACTGAAAAGTAGTGTGATACTGTAATTTGCTTTGACCAAAATGTGGCAGCCATTATTAAAACAGTACAACTGTACTTGAACGACCAACAAACAGTGTAGGTATACAGTACTGTACAGTGAAGCTTCATACTTTTACTCTTATCAATATCCATCGTGCTCTAGTTTGAGAAATAGGAAAAGTCTGGTGGCCTTGTTAGAGTGGCCAAGTAATCAGGCTTAACTCACATCTTCAAGAGACAGCTGAAATAGAAAATGATGGAGTGCACAACATCTGTATTTTCCTGCATTTTTATACTTTTGCCAACACAAATGTTTTCTTTCTCAACTCTCTCAAGCTGTTCAACCTTGTTAATCCTGTTGTACTAATTTCTAGAATTACGCTTATGCTTACACTCTGACACGATGTCATTTTGTTTTGTCATGATCAAGTGTCTCTAATGCTCATTTTCTGAAAATGCATGAAATCAGATGCTTTTACAGTCCCAACATGACAAGAACTAGGCGACACTATAACCTTCCCTAAAGCGCCATCATCAGCACAAACTTTCCTCTCAGTGTTCTGAACAGTATCTCCTGGTCAATTACTCACGCAGACATTTCCTGCGCAGATTCTGCTCCAGACCACAACAAACCTCTTGAATTTGGAGCTTCCACTATCTTTTCCAAGCTGCCACCATCAGGCCAAACTTTGATCAGCCTTACAAGCCTAACATGACCATTTCTAGTGAATACTTTCATTTCTTCCATCTGTAGAACTTGTTTGTTGTTGACCTATGTGTTTTCCTGCAAATGCTTTTTTAGTCTTTTTGTGTTAATTGCAATTGTAGCAAAAGCGATAAAACTGAAGGCATGAACCTCTCAGCAAAAAGACGACCCCGTTACACCACAGGAAGAAGGTATAAATCTTGACAGTAGGAGGTGTTGATTGAGATTAAAGGAACAGAAATAAGCAATGACAACCTAATTATCGTGACTGCGTTACTTCTAATTAGCAAAAGAGTGCGTCTAAAAAAAAAAGACAGGCAGATAGAGCGGAAGATACACAGATGGATAGATATGGTACAAGATATACTGGCACAGGCACTTCATACTGTGGATATGCTAGTCAGGGCGAGGCTTTAAGCAGAAGACAAGCAGCACCCTCAGCCCTGGCTGTCACAGAGAGTCTCATTTAAATGTCATCTAAATCCTAAAAACCCAGAACAGTTCGATTTAGATTTTGCACATCATTAAGTCATTTATAATTAATGTGCAGCTAATTAAGGCTTTCTCATAGTTATTAACAGGATGTTTAATTCTAATTACATTAAATTCTCAGCCTTTTAAGAAAGTCTAATATTTGGAACCCGATAAAGGATGCCTAAAATGACCCAAGGACATTTAATAGTATATGAAAAAGCACAGTGAATGGCTGGCTTACCTTGTCATCTTGGTCACTCGCGGTGTCACACTGCAAACAAACAAACAAAAAAAAAAAAAGAAAGAGGAAAGAAAAAGGAAAAAAAAAGAAAGGTAAAGCTGAATGAGGAAAAATGAGGAATAACATGTCTACATCCTTGTGTTATAACTGCTTGGGGTTGCATTCAGTTTCAACTCCTGTGAGAGCCATGATCTAATTTACCTTTGCAAATGGCAAATCTTATCAGCTTTTTAATGACAAACTTATCATATACTCATAGTCAGTGCCTGAATATTATCGGATCACTTCATTAGCTGACACTGTGAAACATAAGCACATTTTTCATGAGCAGCCGTGTCCTTGTTAACACTGAAACCTATGTGAAATTCAGACAGAGCCCGAATCTCAAAACACTAACCGCCACTAGAATTATAATTCCATGATGTCTGTTCCTGCTTGAGGCTGGGAAGGAGAAATGGCAAGAGGAAGGGAACTTTGTAATGGAGGGAGGAAAAAGTGGTTAGATTTCATTTTTTCTTTCCAATTTCAATTTCAAGGTCCACTTAATTCTTTATCAACTAATTAGTGTGATGCTGGGTGACTGGCGGCCCTCAACGTTGTGCATATGGCTGAGGTGCAGAGAAGCACTGGAGTCGGTAATGAAGAAGGCACTGGGGGGGAATATGGGCTGGGGTTGGCACAGTGAGTGTGTGTGTAGGTGGGGAGGGGTTGGTGGGTGTCGATTAAAGTAGGGAGGGAGTGATGGAAGGGGGTGAAATGATTGACAGCTCAGGGAGTGAGTGCCCTGCCATTTTTTCTTTCTCGCCCCTTTTTTTTGCTTCCATCTCTTGTTTTTTGCTGATCTGGGGCCCTGCAGAGCTCAAAGGTAGCTGGCTGGGCTCGTAGCTGCTCTGTGTCTGAGGCTGGACGGTAAAAAGGGGCCTTGCGAGCTCAGCAGGAGCATAGCATCCAATTTACAGGCCTGTCCCACACGGCCCCAGGGGCCGCCCGCGGCACACTGCCATGATGGTCAGCTCCAGCAGCTCATAAATTATGCAGAGGCAATAAACGCACTGGGCAAACACTCCTCAGACGTTTCCCTGCTCTCCATCTCTCTCTCACTCTCTTTCTCCACCACCCACAACATTCCACCCCCCATTTTAATACAGTGTGCAGAGAGCCAGCAGCCCTATAGACTGTAAGCTGGAAGAATAAATAAAGGTAACACAAGACGAGTGCAGATTGTGATTACACACAAATGTCTGAGTAGTACAAAAAGCCACACAACGTGTGCATTTATGCGCATCTATTCTAGCTTGTGAATAAATAGGTGTGTCGGCCATGTATCCCTCTCTCTTGTGGCCTCCTACTCAGAACTGACTAATGTGGCAGCAGACAAGATCTGATGAGCAGTATTAGCCATCTCAACTGCTTCCATGTATTGAGGCCTCTCAGAATGTGACAACGGTAATGCGGCTGAGCACTCATTAGCTGCTTCTCTGCCTGTGCACTACTACACACCCGGGAACACAGCCATGCAGGGGTTCAAATAATGGACATCATTTTAGTTTTTCCACTGTGTTGTGATCCATAAAAAAAAACACTACTAGCCTTTCTTTCTCATGTTCCATTTCTTTTGCTCTCCCTCCTTTCCCCTGTTCCCTGGCTGTGCAGCCAATTGCTTTGATTGCCAAGATAGAAGCCGGCTGGAATGACTTGCCCTTGCTTGTGAAGCAAATGGAACATGCTAATGGAACTCATCGTATTACCCGATGCAAAAGTGCCATAGCTCATTACTTTAAGATAAAAGGATATCATTGTAGACGGCAAGCAGAATTGACTTTCTGTGCTGCGACTTGATGATGATTTAATCAACTGCTCTCTTTCACTTCTCATCCCTGCGCCTGTCGCTTTCGCAGGTGCCACTAAACGAAGCACTCACACGGCTAGTGGGGGAGAGAAAAGAAAAGAAATTGCTGTCATTATTTTTTTTCCCTAGGAATAGAGGTATGCAAATTTCCCTCAGCGACAAAGGGTGGAAAAAAGGGAAAACTTAATAAAATGGAAATGCCTCTATAATGAGCAAAGTAAAAAATCCTGAGATCAGGCCTGACAGGCAAGGGCAGGCAATTTGATCGTCCTTACAGTGCAGACGTTAAAGCTCCCCCCAAGTCGCTGCTCAACTACAGAGCAAAAAGTAACAAATAATAATATCTCTAAAAGATCAAAAACACATCTCAGGCATACAAACAAGTCAGAGCTGTCACTCACTGATAAGTGATCATAGTAAACTAATGCGTTGCCTCATGCTTAAAGCAACCCGAGGCAGGGCAGAAGAATCCCTGCATATCTGCTATTTGTTTCTCCTCCGCATTTCGACTCGCTGACTCTTCCATTAGAAGCAGAGACAGAAAGCTAGAAAGTCTCAGCTTTGCACTTGGTAGCTGGAAATGCCAGGAATGATTGGTAGACCTCATCCTTAATACCTGAGGTAAGGTATTGTTTTAGGAGGTAAGCATGAGCTCAAAAATCTGGTTATTGCTACTGACGGGCGAGTATGAATAAATCTGCAAAGCTATGTTAACTGTTATGTCAAAAACATTTGCAACACACTCCTGATCCTGGGAGGCCATGTCTAATGAAAAGACATATGTCAGAGGTTTAAAATGACTGACAAAAATGAATATATTATACCAAAGAACGAAAAAACACAACAACAATGGTGCTATTGAGATCAGTGGAGCTAGCTCTATGACCAGCAAGTCATGTACAATAAGGAAACCATTAGCCTTGGGAGGGGGCTGACAAAGAAAAGTGATACTTTACTCAGCCCGCTGCTATTTACACAGAACCAGCATTATACTGTACAGCTAGGCCTTAGTGTTAAGTTTAAGTAACACAGGAATGTCAAACATTAGCTTCAGCTCTAAGAGCTGTTGATGTTGGCCTGTATCCGGAGCACTTCTGATTGCCCCTCCGCTCTCACTCGGGCCTCTCTTTTGGCTGAGAGCTCTTACAAATTTCCCTGCGCTCTGTCCAAGCATCGAGCCTTTTGTTTATATTAGTCTGAAATAAGGAGTAAATTATTCTTGTCCTAAATCCTTTCCAGCCATACTGGCCCAATACAAGGGGAACATAAGGAGCCATGGGCTGAATGCTAAATGATGCAGCTATGCTATTGTCCGTAGCAGCAGGGCTCACTGATGTCTCCTGCCAGAGCTACCCGCAGAAAAATGTCTGCACTAAAGAGGTAACCACATCACACAAGGATGCGTGCAAAGCAAGTATGTCGTGTTCCCCTTTTCCAAAATAACCTTCTGGAAATCCACTGGTCCACAAATACTAACAGATGTTAAGTCAATCAAGAAAAAAAATGACATATCTAAGCAATATTTTTAAAGGCAAACACAATGTGTTTAACAGGTTTATTATAATGTTCGATCTGCCGGTGTCAACAAGTTGTCTCTAATATTTTCTTAAACGGCATCCTCTCAGTTCTGGATATGTGATGCCTGCATACTGTCACCCCCATGAGTGACATTAGCCTCAGGTTATGCTGGTTGCTATCCATGACTTTAGAATTAATTATGGTTGATACGGGCTTCATTAAAGCGCCCCGTTGCACAGAGGATGGTGTCTGTTTATCAGCCTGAGCCAGGTTGTCCTGCAGGATGGCTGAAGGGGTTAAAGCCCAGGGAAGAAGCCAACCTGCCTGCATGCCTGGGAGCAGGAAAGACAGCATGAAGGATGGCAGCCATTGCCAGGGTCAGCTCTGACAGTGCCAATTTGATGTGCTGTTGTCAAGGGCTCCTCATTCCCTCCTCCTAACAGCTCCTTCCTGATATATCTGCGCGTCCTGATGGTTTTCTGATGCAAACAGTCACATGGCAAAATGGTTTTCTCCCCTTCCACTGCATCCTCCTCCATCTGCTGCTGGGGCCTGGGTGCCGCCGACCGCCTGCCTGTCACAGCGTGCGTGGAAATTAGCTGGGGAGGAGGTGCTCGCTTGTGCTAATTACATTTTAATCATTGGAAATGTGTTGGCAAATCAAGCCTTGATTGCCATCTTGGAGCCCAGTGCTCCCCTCTGCAGGTTGGGGATGGGGGTGGGGGGTTGTGGGGCTACAATGTGGCTGAGCCTGCAGACTCGCCAAGCTGGATGCCTTGCTCTGCACCACAGCTTGTTATGGCGGCATGCCTGGCCTACCGCTGGGAAGGGGCTGTGCCACATTATTCATGGGGAATGGAGGAAGACCAGGATGGTGAGATGGGGATCTGTGCCATGCTTATTCTCAAATCCCCCTCTCACACCTCCCGTATCCCTCTCTCTTTCTCACCCACACATTACACAGTCTGCCAGTCCCGCCACTGTGAATTGAGGAACAACAAATAGAGCCGGGCAGGAGGAGACTGATGAGCTCAGGGTTTGCTACACAGCACCTGCTTTGGCGCACAAAGCTGGAGCAGCAGGCCCATCACAATACGCTCACAAATGAGTTTCTTACAACACAGAAATTTAAAAAAGGAAACTGACTTAGCAACATCAAATGTAGACTTTTTTTCAGAAAAAGTGGGAGCAATGTTAGTAACATAAGTACAGTTGATACATTGGATTGACTGGAGGTGGTGATGCAGTGCGGTTCGATGAACTGTACCAGAAAAACCAACATGACTGCTCTGCTTTAATGCTGGCTTCATGCAGCTCTGTCATCTGCTGTGACTTATGATATTAATCATGATCTTCCATGCATAGACCTTCTGTTTAAAAGCATCTTTTCCTTAGTCACTGCTACTCAGTGCTGATTCATACTCATAGTGAGCCCTACAAAATAGTGCCAAAGACAAACATGCCCAAATGTACATTGTGCTCATGCGACTTCACTCTGGACTCAACCTCAAATAAACTCTGGGCTTACTTTACATTAGAAGTAAGCCCAGCAGACACGCATTTCATAAAAATGTATCCAAAAAAGACAGTTGAGTAAATACACCTAAAAGTTCAGTGAGTGGAAGGAAATTCAACATGACATGCCTGACTGGGACACATCATCAAAATAAGCAGGGTTCTGCAGTGATGACATTGAACATATAATTTCCACAGCATCTGCTTGATGTCAAACTGTCATATAAAAGTACGGTAGGAAAGAGAAGACCTAAAAAAAAAAAGAAAAAAAATCACAAGAAAAAGAAAACGGCACAGCTTGAGTGTTTAAGACAGTCTATATAGTCACATCAGGCAAACGCCTCTTTGAGCAGCCAAGAATGTTTCTTCAGGGAGGACCAGACTTCTGTCTGGACTAATATAACCAGGTCTGATCCACATGTGCAGCACCGGCCAAATGCAGCAGGCCAACATCTGAATGCAATTTCCCTTTAAATGTAAAACTTTATCCAGAAGATATTCAATTTGACCGCAAACTCTGGATTCCAGCCACTGGGATAGGGGAGCTAAAGGGGCATGATGGGGGAGAAAAATTAAGCCTTCCATAAAATAATAAGAACTTTACAGTCTGTGACCTCTTTTTTTCAATACTCTGGAGGAAATTCTTTTTATTATCTTTTGTTTTTTAAGCTGGACTGTGACCAAACTTACAGAAAACAGAATATTTCAGAGGATTTTCTTTTATTAACAATTACATATTCTAAATCTCTAATAATTTACATCATGAAAGTTGGCTTTGCAGTGTCTGCAACGGGACTCCAGCGAGCGGAGAAGCGGCAAGGTGCGCTGTCTGAAATGCAGACACACATACACACTTCTGGATGCCTGGGATGAAAAGATATATCCATGCAAGGGGTGTATGTGTATGTTGCTCTCTCTTTGAGTGTGGAGGAAGGTAGGACATTTAACTCAACCGGAGATGTGGCTGCGTACTACTGAAGTGATGCTTGGCAGAAACAGATGTTGCCGCAGGGTAAACCTCACTGTTGATCAGTACCTTCCACCCACCCAACACACACACACACACACACACCTGACAAGGACCAGGGTAGGAAGGAAGGAACAGAGAGGTGCAGCACTTTGCTTTCTTAAAAATCCATTTGTTACACAAGCACCAAGGTCAGTATCTCTCCTTCTAGAATCATCTCAATGCGTTTCTCCCGGCTACAGGCGCCTGGGGGTGGAAAGCATTTACTGGTTATCTGATAGAAATGAAAAAACATAAGACACAGCTGCAGAGTGGGCACATACACAAACACCCACAAACACACCCCTTACCTCACCCCAACTCTGCACTCTGTTCCCATAACCCACCAGGGGACTGAGGCAGGAAGCAGACGCTGGACTAATCAAAGATTAATTGAAGGATTCTGAGGTAATTACATAAATCAAATGGCATTGTTTGAGCAGTTATGGTGACCCCCTCCTGAGATGAGTCCACTTGGTGTGTATCTTAAGACTTTGCACATCCAAATATGTAGATGCAGGTGCACTGGAAAGTATCATTTCAGCCTATTTGTGGAATACAGTGTGACAGATTGAACTGTCCAACTCCTGTGACCACAGAATGGGTGGAGCATTATCTATTTAAGCTCATTGTTTTAAGAATCGTCTAAAGCAGTCTTGACGAAGGTCCAGAGGGCCATGATCAATAAATTGTGATGCTGAGCAAGAGCAGCGTGCACCTTCATTACAGCAATCAGGCCGCACATAAACAATCAATTTCAGACTATTTGTGGAATGCTCCTAAACAAGCAAAACTTCCTTGTACTGTGAAGACAAACTAGATTTCGGAACAAGAGGTGGGAAAGTGCTGTGATGGGGGAGTTTTGTGCAGAGCTTTTGAGTAACATGAATCCATTTTGATCCTAACTTTAAATAAGACTGGCTCATTTCATTCAATGAAAAGAGGAAATATTTCTCCAAATAAGACACCAAAAAATCTTCCATAGGTTTTAATAGTGAAACTGAAACCATCGTATTTTATATCATATTCTATCATCACTTAAATAAAACAATCCTTTGTGAAATGTGATGCTATTACTCACAATGGAGCAAATATACAGAAAGCAATCTGTCTGAAACATCTTGTATTACTTGGAACATTCATAGCTTGCATGCGCCTGACTGTATGCTGAACAACAGGCTGCAACCCACTGTTGTCAAGAGATATAAACCTCATCTGCCCCCCCTCACCGCCCACTTCCAGCCCTCCCTCCCTCCACTCTGACTCATAAGGGGGAGAAAAACATCAGGATTAGGTTCTGTGCCTCTAATCACTTAACTCCTCACACCTGATGGCACACTATTAACTTTGACTGTCTCCAGTGACCCCGCGGGTCGTTGCCCATCACATCAAGTTTTTATTAGGGAATTTTCCTCATCATTAGCCATGGCCTGGAAACGAGCCATTAATATTCATACTGGCAAACCAAAATGAGGTCCCACTGATTTTCCATCATCCAGACTATCTGCGCAGCTGCTGCCGTTAACAATCACCCCAGTGCTGCACATTCACCACGTATCATTATAGGGCTCCATAAAGCTCTTTCTCTTGGTCTGCAATGATGGGAAGGAAAGCAAGGTGGAGGAGGAGGAGAAGGCTCTGAGGCTTGTATCCAGCTGACGCCCATCTGAGAAACTGGCCAGCTCTGCCAACAATCTGCCTGGAAGTCTCATGCACAAAGGCCGGTGCTGTCAATGCTAACAACCCCTGCAGGCTCTGCCAGGGATGCAGCTGAGATACACAGAGTTCCCTCACATTAGAGCACATGCTGTTTATCAGTCTGTAATGGCAGCTAGGAAAGGGTCGCTTCAGAAAAGTCTGAAATCTTATACGAGACGCGGATGTACCTGAAGATCACAGCTTCACTTAAACAAGAATTCTGTTATTTTCCAATGAATACTAAATATTCTACATGCAGACTATGATTCACCACTGTGTGATATTTTGAAGGGAAATAGATCTGCTATATCTTCAAATTAAAAGGCATTTAACTCTGCATATGATACCAGAGTGCCAGGAGTCTGAGTAAACACGCCCCATGCATCCAAAATGGCTGCCCACATTTCCACAGACAGCAGCTGATCCTCAAAACAACTGCCGCTGTTTGTGTCTCTGCTTCTTCTCAGTTACCGGAGGAGGGCATCTCACATCTCTGCCGCCCGCAACAGCAGGTGCTCATGCTCCACGCGGTGTGAACACGGGCCTGATAAGGTGCTTCAGAGCAACAGTGTCCCAGGCATCTCCTGCTGATAAGACTCCTCTCCCTTCCCCACTCATCCGAGCTGAGGCTGGCTGGCCTTGATGCAGGGGAGGGCCTCCTCTGTGTCATAGGTGGGAGCAGCAATTAAGTGGCAACACCCTGACAAGCAGAGATAAACTTCCTCCTTTTGCTCTTACACTACACCACATCCCACAGATGCAGGGCCGATCCCTCAGTGCTCCTCACTCATTTAAACACGAGAATTAAATCCTGAAGTCAGACAGGCAGCACCCTAGTCAACGGTAACTTTCTGATCAGATTTACTGACAGGTAATTTTGTTAACATATTATATTCTGAGTGAATGCTGGATATTATTAGTCGGGAGCTGTTTAGTTACCTGGGTTTAAAAATGGTGTCTTGATTTCATAAACAGATTGCACTGTCAACAACTTTCAGTAGAATGAGGACATAAGGTGAGACACCAAAACAGATGCAGCCGCTTCAGCACTGTCTTCCAAATAATTAGAGCTGCAGTGACAAAAACACTTTGTTATTCTCCTACTATGATTTGCTAGCTGTCGCAGTGTACATCTGAGTTGCCTCATTATACAGAAAGTACTCAAATAAAAGCCGACACTGCACACTCCTGTCAGGATTCTGTCTACCGCACATGCAAACAAGCGAAGATGAATAAACATTAGTTGTTGTTGAGGGCTGGTCTTTGAGCCTCGCGGCTCACAAAGATTCGCTTTGTACAAAATAAAAATATTTAATTTGAAAGACTGATGCCAGGCAAAATGAAATTAAAAGGAACCCATGCTAACTGCTAAAACAAATTACTCGCAGCGTGCTAAATTACATTTGCTCCTCCATCAGCAAGATCAAACGAGCCTAGTTTGACTCTCCTGCGCTAATGATTTCCTGCACTCACCTCCTTTTACATCCCAGGGGTGTTAATAAACACTCAGTCTGGTTTTTTGTTTGTTTGTTTGGTTTATTTATACATTTCCCAGCTCCACGTCTCATCTCGCTCCCTCCCTCTCTCGTTCACTTTGCCCACGCCGGTGGCAGGCTGGGTGAATTAGAGGGATCTAATGTAATCCCAGGGATAGCGGGCTTCTGAAAAACGTGCTCAATTAAAGCAGGATGAGCCCAGTGGGAGCATCCCTGGTGGAGCGTGGGGTGACTGACGCAGCCCTTTGGTTGGGATTAATTAGCATGCTAAGTGGTAGAGCACGATAGCAGACTGAAAGCCACAGACCAGACATCTGACATCCACCACCTCCCACAATACTAGCAGTACAGTCATGGTTCAAACTACTCCAGCCCCCCTTCTGCCCCTCAAAAGCCTGATTTAAGCTCCTGACAAACACACAGGTATGGACTGGAACCACGTGTTCCATATCTGCACATCAAATAAATGTCGACTTTAAAAAGTCTTGATGTGTTTGCAGGCTCCTCAGTTGTACTTCTTAAAAATAATTCCAGGTTTTGTCTGTTGCTCCTCGGCTGTAAACAGCCTGTCAACACACTGGATCACACCACGCTGTCACACAGGATGACATAGCTGTGGCTAAACTCGTGCTTCACTAACGGATAGCTGCAGGACGGCCCAGTTGGCCCGAGATTACTGCAACAAAAGGACTTGTAGTGCTGTAGAGGGTTTTAAGTTGTGATGGCTTGTTTTGCTCCTTGAAACCATTAGCAGTATGCAAACACGAGGTCAAACTGTGAGCCGTGATGTGGAACTTCGATTTTGGAGCTGCGCTCTAACAGAGTTTCCAGACTTTTGTCAAACTGTAATGTTTTGCAGTGTTTCATGTGTTTTCGGTTTGATTTCTGTACAGCAGAATACCACAGAGCTCAGGCCCCAAGGCTCTATGCTCATATTGACTGGCCCAGCAGGGGGGTGGACTTCAGAATGAAAGACTACCCATGGATAAAAATGTTTGCCCAGCATTCTGGGACAACCAGTGCAATGTGAACACAACAAAATGCCAACATCTGCATCAAATTCACATCTCTGACTTTGTCAAAGGTTTTCAATTCTTTGGTGGAAATGATTTCTAACTGGTGCACTACGCTGCCAACACTCGCAAAAATATCTGACTACACAGTACTGTTTGCCAAGGTTCTCATCTTTTTAAAAACTTGGTTCTGTAGGCGAGATTTCAGGGCCAGCTCCTCAAACATCTATGCTTAGTGAATTACTGTTTGGGCGCTGTGGAGCTTCACAAAAGGGAACTCAGCTTAAAGCCTTTTTTACTGCCAATTTAAGACTGTTATCAGAAGAAAGAGAAGACTTAATCCATCTAAAATCAAAAGAGTTTGAGCACACAGCTTTTCTGGGAGACTGGTATCTCATCAGTGAGTGAGGGTCAGCTGTCATGTGGTGCACAAGTGTTTTTCTAGGCCACTGGTTACTGCTACCCTTGTGTGTTGTTACAGCGTCTCTGAATAAGCGATCGTGCTCCAATAAAAACTGACCTACCCTCGGCTCCACTCAGAGCTTTCAAGCCAACTCAGCACACAATATCCCACATAGTTTATGACAACCCCTCTCTGGGCTTTCTTACAGCCCAAAGACACAGAGAGGGAGGGAGAGAAGGAGAGAAAATCACTGGAGTGTTTTGTCAGCCGTAATTACTCTCCAATTATATGGTCAAAATATGGCATTACAGGGCACTTTGTTGTCCAGGCAGCCTGGCTTTGATCAAGTTGTGGTGAAATGTGTTTCACATTAGAGGCCCCACTATGATGCATGCTTCCTGTCACGGCAAGGATAACAGTGAGGTCAGCAGAGCAAAGACCCCACCCCCCACCCCACTGGGAGCAATAGCAGTCCGGCGTCCATCCCTGGAGCACACTCCCCTTCTCTCCAGCCACAGGGAGTAAAAGGATAGCGAGGAAGGGAGAAACAAGGTAGAAAAAGAGAAGTGTGGCAAAGCGGTTCAGAGAGGGAGGTGAGTGACTCACACATGGTCAAATGGATCTTCTGCTGACAAAAACAGTAACAAATTCCCTGATATCTTCAATAATGGGTGTTAATTCTGCTTTTTACTATAGGTCATCACTATCAGCCACCTGTTATATCACTAGCAGGACACATAAGAGACATTTCAGCTGAGAATTAAGTTGATGATGATGATGATGATTGTATGTATCCTTAAGGCTGAAACAGATGTTGAAATTTCAGCTCTTTTATTACTGGCTACTTTGCGGTCTTCTGTTTTGCAAGATTGCATCCACAGCTCTGCAGCGACACTAGTGGTCAAAATCTTCTTGGGGTAGATTTAAACAAAGTATATTTTCAGAGCAGTGTGAGTGCAGGATATGTTAAACATGATATCATCACTGTGGGCAATGTCATGGTTGAAGCGAAGCCTGCGGTTCGCTTCAGAGGTGTGAAGTTGATGGACCATTCATCACTTTAGCACACCGCCAAGGTAAGAGACTGCTGCCCTGGAGCACTACAGCTGGCATAATATATTAACACTGAGTGTTCAAGGAAAATTACAGTGACTTTGAATGCACTCGTTTTCACCCAGCACATTCTCTCTTGGGTTGGTAGCGCTCTGAAACATCCTACTTACCCGTGTGGGTAAAGAAAAACATTTCACCACACCATCTCAGAGCTGATCAGAGCGTGCCAGACTTCTGCTGGTCGTCTGCTGAGGGACAGTGAGAGCTCCTCCTGGGGGATATCAGTGACATCCCAGGCCAGGCATGGCATGTGGTCTCTCCAGGACCCCCCCCCCAGGCCCTGATGTATGCTGGCCTACACTGCGGACACCACCATCTGTGCTGCCTCCGTTGGTGAGTTGGCAAACGAGGCTGCACAAGCAGCCCTCCCCTGATTTGGGCGTACGGCCCGGGGGTTGGAGGAGGAGGAGGGTGGCTGTGGTGCAGTGAGGGATGCTCCCTGGTGTTTCAGAGAGCCACTCCATAACACTTTCCTCATGAGCGCTGCTCCGGAGGGCTACTGGAACGTCTCGGAGCCATCTGGGGAGAAGTGGAGCGTGGCAGGGAGCAGCTGGACGCTTACAGCTGCTATTTAAGCCCTGGCAGCAGAGCTCCATATCAGTCAGTCAGCAGGAAATGCAGGGAGCACAGCGGAGCAGAACCTAGCAGAGGAGAGCTCACAACACAGTGCTCCTGCTCCACACTCCTGACATGAGCTTGTTCTGTCCTTTACTCACTGAAAAAAATCTGCACAAAATTCTGAGATCAAAATACTGCAGCTGATTTAAAGGGCTGATTCTGTACAGGAAATATCAGCTGTAATTCACATCAGACAAGAAGGTTTGTTGCTAAAAAATATTGTTTCAGTAGATAATATAGGTATTTCCAATTAAAGTTACAAAAAATGTATATTTAAAAAAATGTGTTTATACAAGGAAAACAGTGAACATTTACAGAACTTGAACATAAGGAACTTAGGTTAGGTTGAAG
Source organism: Chaetodon trifasciatus (assembly GCA_037975065.1). Lineage (NCBI taxonomy): Eukaryota > Metazoa > Chordata > Actinopteri > Chaetodontiformes > Chaetodontidae > Chaetodon > Chaetodon trifasciatus. The sequence goes on from JBBMOE010000011.1 coordinate 8,732,213, forward strand.
TGAGTGTCATATCTAATGTATAGTATTATGGAGATACAGATTTCTTAGAGAGAGACACAGACACAAAGCCAGGAACATGTCATGTCATCTTAAATGAACAATGTAAAATATGGTTTGTGGAGCAGTGTACATGAGATGTTATCTCTGGGCAAAGACAAGTGTGAACAGGGTCTGGTCAGATAAAGTGAGGTGGGTCACATTACACTCTGGGAACCAGCCTCAGCTTACAGCTTCACTTCTACAGGTAAACATTCTGGGTAGTTTAATGAAAGCAAATACAGACAAGTGCAGCTTGATGAGTAACAGACTTCCTCCACACATATTCAGTATGCACTCTAATATTCCACTCACACCCAAAGTAACACAATACTTTTATTTCTGGAACTGCAAGCTCTGTAACCATGTTATTTTAGCCCACTTAGGTTTGAAATCAGAGTAAGCATGCTTTCATTAAAAGTCCTGGAGTACAATAATCCAAATTCTTATGGCTTGCTTACAGCTCATCCAGATTAATTTGAGTGTTTTCATGTCTTTGACAAAAGACAAAGTAAAACGGGAATTTCAAAAAGTGCATGGACAGAGTTGTGTGATAAACAGAAAAACTGGCCTGGCTAGCATACACAGAATGCCGCCCTCCTGGCCAAGTCTTGAAAAATAGATTTTAATCTCAATGAGATTTTCACCCAGTCAAATAAAGGATGTCTATCTATTTGCAAAATAGATAATAGAATACCTGCACAGTTGAAAACCAAGAAAGTGCAAACTGATAATATGTTTGTACTACAAAAGTTCAGACAAAACGTTCAGACAAAAACACATCAAATATTTGAAAAATAAATTATTTCACTACACCACTGCTTGTGGCTACAGCCCTCATTCGTTTGAAATGTGCCTCACAGCATCGAGATCAACCTGCTCTCACTCGCACTCTCACTCATCACATACAGACTCTTGGTTTGGACCCCTTGGTGTCACTTTTTAAAGCACTGGGTACCCCTTTAGCATCACTTTTTAACATGCAGGGTAGTCCGATAGACTTCTATAAACAGCCTGTTCTTACTCCCAATGTGTCAAACAACGGAGTATCAAGAGCAAGAAAAGTCCGGGTTTTGAGGAAGGTGGGGTGGTTGAATAGGTCAAGGACAGGACTTTCCCGTTTCACAACGTTAACATCTTGTTCGTTATTGTTGTCAGCAAGTTTTAGTTTGTGTGTGAAACTGGATATTGCTCACCGGACATAGTATATTTATTATTGCTAACTTGAGCGCAGAGCCCTGCACGTTGAAACATGATCACAAGGGGTAGCCGGTGTCTTAAAAAGTGATGCCAAGGGGCCCTGACCAAGCATCCACATGTGACGAGTTGTGAGTGAGAAAGAGTTATCTAGAGAGGCTTACAAGCAAAACACAGATACACATAAAATAGAAAAGCTCTCAGTCACAGAGACACAGGCAGAAAAATGTGCACTAACAATCAAAAAAAAAAAAAGAACCTGGATTGTGAGTAAATGTCGATTGGCCACAGGAGACTGCACAGGAGGTTTTCTCACAAAGCTGGACACATTTTGATTCCTGTGTGGACCCCAGAAGCTCAACACCCATGCCCCCCCCCCCCCCAAGTGAAGCAACGGGAAAAAGAAAAAAAGAACGGCTTGTCAGGAGAGCATTAATTAAAGTGTTAAAGGTAAAAGAAGTATTGACTTCCTCTCTTCTGCAACCTCCCCAACCACTAGCAGCTGACAAACCCCCCCCCCCCCCCCAAGGTAAAGCCAGGCCCGGGAGCTAACTGGAAAAAAAGCCCCACTAAGACCAATTAAGGCCTTCACTAGGAGACTGAAAGGAAGACAAATGGAGGCAGAAGGCCCGATTACAAGAAACCTTTGTACAGATGTAAAGCAATTAGAGCGGTCTCAGGGGCCAGACAGTGCGGTACCTGTGAGTCATGGATCCTACAGCCAGTCGAAAGTTGGAACAATCCCTCTTTTCTGTTTAGGGCCCCAGTCAGCCAGTGTATTAGTGTCATATATCAGCCGATAGGCCTGGTATTGGTTTCTCTAGTGCAGGGGAGAGGCAGTAGTCTGCCAAAGAGGACCACTCCACCCTCCATTATCCGTCTGTTGGGAGAACAGGGGCTCTATTATCCATTCAGGCGGGGCCTTTTCGATAAAACAAGGGCAGATAGGAAGTGTGGAAGCTCTCAGGTGTCTCCTTCCACCAGGGAAGTTTGTCAGAGAGGTCATTCTGATAAAAGCTGGGGTAATTATACTGCACAGCACCACCGATTACCAGTCAGAGCACATTTAACCAGGATGGCACTGTGACCTCTACATCACAATGTGGCAGCAAATCCACACTGAGGTAGCTTCAGTCTGAAGCTTCAGACATCACCATGTCTAAACACATTTGGAATATTTTATCTGATTATGGCAAGGTGTAATATTCCAAACTGTTCCGAGGATCGATGTGCCTAATGACTACTTTTTTATTTCATTATTTTATTATTTCATTTTATATCACATCCCATTTTTCAACAAATGCAACATGCAGTCGTTCCACATTTCCCACAGTCCCTGTCACTATTGCACATGTCTCTGCTCATCTACATGTGCCATAAATGGTCACAACAAAGAGCAGATAGGGTCAGAATCTGCAGAGTAACAAATTGATTGCTAATGGAAATTTATGTTCAGTGGTCCAATCTACAATTAACTAAAGCAAAAACCCTTCTCGTGACCTGAGATTATGAAATAATTTTGACAAATGGAGGCCTGGTCTATAATGACCTTTTTCCCTTCCTCCAAGACACGGCTAGCTGCAGCCCTCATTATTTATGGGTGGCTTTAAAAAGCAGGTATAGGAGAATGAATGTGTGGCTGTCAGTGTGTGTAATGGGGCTAATAATGGTGTCCTGTGCGCTGCATAATGAACCCCACCCCCATAGAAAAGCTATCTGCTCTTCTCTGCTGGTCTGACGAGCAGCACACTCTTCCTGCTTTAAAATCCTCAGTCTGCAAGTGGCAGTGTGGCCCTTATAAACTCAAAGGTAGAGTTGGAGCTAGTAAAGACATCTTTGGGAAATGACTATTGCAACTGTTTCAGCTATTTGTCTGCACCCTCATTTGCAGATACTTAACACTTACCATCAAACTAACACTAACAGATTTCCTGTCTGTTAAATGTTATTTCTAAAAGTGATTTAGATGGATTCAAAAGAGACTGCTTTGTCTAATTTAGCTATAATATAATTTTAACCACATAAAAACAGCTGAGGGAAAACCTGGCTGTCATTAAGAGCAAATCCCATAAATGCGACTATGTGCTGCATAATAAAATATATATGTGATTGCTCGAAATTGCCAGTGCAGTAAATCTGCACAGCAGTGCCTAGCTTGATTTGGGAGCTGAAGAAAACCATTTGACTTCACAGTTCAAGCTTGATGAAGTCCCTGGATGCTGCTGGTTAAAGACTTAAGCAGATGGCCAAATACTTGGCGCAAGAAAAGAGCTGCTCTGAATATTTTTTGGCAAATCTACAGGCATATGGCAAAAGTTCATGCCAAACACTCCATTTCACAAAAAAGACCCAGCCTGCGGGAAAGCAAAAGCATATTAGGAAAGAAATAACAAGAGAAAGAGGAATGAGAGAATGACAGAAAGATGTTCAAATTCCAGAAATATGATACTGTTTGGTCTATACACATCTAATTTACTGTGGGCCCAACCAGATCTTCTCAGTCTTAAATAATCACTGTCATAATAATATCGAGTGAAGAAGAGAAACAGGGTTCTGCTTTAGATCAGGGTAGAATCTACAGCTCAGAGGGGCCGAGTGAGGGAGAACGTGCCCTCGGCACTCTGGGAAAATCAGACTCCACTATCCTGGATTGGCCGGTGCTCACATCCTTTAGTGTGCGGCCAAAATATTAGGTGCAAGGACATTTTGTGATGAGTGGATACACATTTAAGATCTGAGGAGATCACTGGCGGGATTTGGTATCAATAAAGACACAGATAACAGAAGACTAAAATCCACAATGCAGAAAATCAAATAAAAAGCTCATATCCTGTGTAACCCCACCCGGTATAAAAGTCGACTGTATGATCCTGGTTTCTGCTGTCTAAGAATCTGTATAAATAAGAAAGTCGCATGCACTTTTAAAACAAAGATATATCGAGGAAAAACGGGAGAGCTGAGAGCTTGGAGCTTAGTAACAACTGGAAGACAAAGGATGATTGGCAGCAGACACAACATAAGTGGGAGGAATATCTCTCTCAAGGGCTTGAAAGGCAGGGAGAGAGAGTATCAATCATTCTGCTACAGAAGGTGCTTCCAACAATGCAATCCTCAATCACTTGCTTTTGTTCAACTTGTGGTCCTGCTGCATCGCGTTACACAACACACATTTGTTTTGATCTGGGACAGCAGCCTCAAGCATCACGGCACTGTCAACGCAATAACCACTTTTTCTTCTCTTGTTCCTGTAAGGCCTTGAAAACGTCATTGCCAAAATATGAGCTCTATCAAAACTAGGTTGACATTCATTCAAATCCTGTTACAAAGGTGCACTTTGTTTTAAGGGCGGATTATTGTTGTTAAAAGGATTCAGGAGAAGAGGAAACTATGATTTTTGTCTTCCTACTTTTTGCTCTTGCTTTAACTTGCCTTTAACGTAAGGAAGAAAGCCATGTCGCCTTCAGTCATGTGCACCTGTGGGTAAATATATAGTGTAGCATTGTTAAAGACACAAAAATCACCTTTGAAAAGCTGACAAATGCTACCTTTCATTTGCAAAAAGCTCATGAAGCAGGAACAGCACCTGAAGAAAAAATGTCTGTGAACCTGACATGAAAGTGAGGCCAAGGACGCTGTATCCCAAGCGTTAGATTGCTTTCACATCAGATGATTAGCCTCATCCATGCTAATTACAGTGAATGGAAACTAATTAAGAGGAACTACGTGTCAGCTAATGAGGATTTGGGGCTGTGTCCATCTTATAACATCATTTGCACTGCACTACCCGCTGGCTGCTTCCACTCTCCTTTAAAACATCTTCTTTAACTCAGAGAACCACAGAGGCCTTTTATATTCAAACCGAGCAGATGAAACCATCATTTGTGAGTCAGTCACAAACTAGCAGTAATAGGATGAGCAATTAAAACCTCAGTTAGAAGAACAGGGGAACTCTCTATAACGACGACTACCCAGGAAGAGTTTTCCTTGAAATCAAGAGAGCGCTGAATCCCAGCACTGTGTTTGGGTACAGATAGTTCCCTTCTGCAAAATATCCCATCAGTTCTCCCACTTTTCTCTGTGGTATGTCCTAATGACGTGCATACTGCTGACGTGATGTTAATAAGCAGCCTAAGCAGGACCAGGAAACTCTCACAAAAGCACACCAATTACCTCAGCGGCACTTCTTCCTGTCAGGTCTGCCTCTACCTGCCTCCACCTGACGATGCCTGAAGGTGGGGAGGTGGGGGGTCGATCAGGGCAGGACCCCTGACTTTAAACTGCTGAGCTGTTACATCTGGTTCCACCTACCTTGATTGAGGCTTTTCTCACCCCAGGCACACAGGAATTTAATTAGGTTATGAGGACATGGCTAATGCTAACTGCTCAGCAACAGTCAAGACAGAAAGCCAGGGACTCCTTCCAGAAAGCACTGCCACACTGACCTGACTGACAAGGTTGTGAACCTTCCTGAGACTTTTCTAATGACTGCACTTACTGTAGAACTGCAAACACTGCAGAGGAACATCAGCTTGTCCATGTGACAGCTTGTGGCCTCAGTGCTTAGAGGTAACGACTGAATAAACCACAAAGAAGTCTTTGAAATATGGTGTCATCATGTGGGGCGTTATGAAGCTAGCTTATTAGTGATGCTAATATAAAGCTACAGCTTGACAAATTCCCTCTTCTAGATTAATCCCTATCTAATACCATTAATCTGAAAGCAAGCATGCTGTTCCTCTTCAGCCAGAGCCAGTCCTTGACGTTTCCATTACAGCAGCAGTTGCTTTGCCAGCTGCAGGTTTAATTCGCAGGTATTTACCACCTCATCTCAGTTCTCTCTGTTTAAGGTGGCAAATACAACAACCCAGCAAATTCACTTTGCATGTTGAACAAATGAAAGGGGTAAGGTTGGTGTCAATCACGAGGCGAGCAGCAGTGAGCTATGAATGCAGCACACTAGGCCACAGGAGCTTGTTTGAGCACATGTACTGTACATACAAAGTCAGACAAACTCCTGTGTACCTAAGCGCTGCCTGGCTTCACTATGGAGCTAAGGCTTATAATTAGCCCCACGAGCTGCAATCAGAGCCCAATGACAATACTTCTCTGATGGCTTGTTTTCCTAACCTCTGCGAGACCTCAGGCAGAGGTCCACTTACCCCGTCAGAACCAGCCCACCGCTGAAATCAAAACACTGAAATCACTCCATTCCACTGCAGCGCCACTGATTAAATGTGCAGAGTGTAGAGTGCAATTTGCTAAATTACAAGTATTTTGCACATGTAAATACAGTTTAATTACAGCAATTAAAGAAGATTATGGGAGATTGGCAGATGGGGAATGTAATGTTGTTTTAATTAGAGTTTGAATGCACTGTAACACAAACAGAATGTTAACCCCCTCAGAACAGAATGGGCTGTTAGGCCCTGACAAATTGTATCCTGATGCAGCTTTCTCAAAGCTTATAATCACCTGCAGCTACAATGTGTGTGCAACAGAAAGACAGAGAGGCTGGGAATAACAAAGACTGGCTGTGAGATGGAAAAAGTGAGAGGCACAGAAGAGCGAGATGCAGAGACAATGGAAAACAGATGTAATGTTCCTTGACCGTGCTGTTCTAGGAGTAGCAAGCTGAATTAGGATGACAAGTAAAAATATTTTGACAACAGTTAATACGGCATTAGAGGCAATTAAATCAGATTTAGACCCTGAGATCAATCACAGAAAATTAGAAACAGCTCATGCGCCTGGATACGAAGAACCTCGGAAATTAAGACTAACAAAAGGTCTTGGAGCAACATCAAAGCTTAGCCAAGAAAAAGAATGAGCTAAGCTGACATGGAGTTAAAAAAGAATCCTGACCACAAATAAAAGGATACAAGGATCAAAAGCCTTTGCTGAAATTACCATAGATTACAAAGGTGGGCCAACGTAATGCTGTTTAAAGTAAACACCTCCACATCTAGCAATTACAATAAGAACCATGTGAACTTACAGAGAGAAAACACATGCTCAACTCAATCACCGCACACATCAGGTGACTGTGGTGAATGTTTGTGTATCTCGCTCGGAGGGATTCTGAGGTCATGTACCCTGGATCGAGAAAAATCCCCTCTCAGGATCTATATAGCTGTGTAGCAACATTTAATACATTCCAGTCAATAGCCTATTAGAAATTCTAATTGAAAGTTCAATGACCTTACTTTAGGGCTTGCAATAAAGATTGCCTTTGGAAAGCCATTTAAACGCTTAATCTCTTTATCATGCAGTATTTGGAAACCTAACTTTGTTCTTGTTAGACAGATCAATTGCATTAATTTACAAAACGGGGGAAAATGTCACCCTTCATCCTTTAAATCTCAGTTGGGTGAAGGAGGCACATTAAAGAGAGGCACCACTGCTTTCCCCCTATATCAATAGAAATAGGTGTCATAGGAGACGTGACCTACAAATTTTAATTACCACATGAAATATTCAGCCTCTGAGATGAATCGTGACATCCAGAGAGCCCGTCTCTGCCAGTTAACCCTTTCAGGGCCAAGTTAACATTTGCACACATGCATTCGGATGCAGACACAGATAATACAGTGTCCTCATACATATGCACACAGGGATGTGCCAAAAAGCTATGGTACACAGTCATGCTAACAATCGCTCTGTGGGAGGAAAAGAGGAGCACATGTGTGACGTCCATATCTGTGTACCCTAGAAGGTGAGCCATGTTTGTATTACTGAGTGACTTCTCTGTAAAGATATAAAAACATCTTTGTTTACTTGTCAATTATGGGGTGGAAGGAGGTCTGTAATGCAACACTGAAAGTCTCTGTAAATCTGAATAGTGTAGCCTAAATGAACATCACAAGTTCAATCCCAAAGACAATGTGTGTATTCAAGTTCATGTATCCTTGAATGAGATACTAAAACCTGGATTAACAGCTTGTCTTCTGGCTCTTTTTACATCAATCATGAGCAAAACTCTGAATCTAAAACTTGGAAGAAAGCTGTTTGGCATGTTTAACTTAATTCACAGAGAAATCAGATGTGCTAGTTGTTCTGAGAGCAGGACATTAGCATTAGGAACATGTTGTATGCTTTTCTCACCTTGCATGTGTTCCATATTCACACAGTTTTAGCAGACCTTACTGCTTATAGAGAGCCTAAACTGACTAATGTTAACTCTCTTTGCAGGTTTGCCTGACCTCCTACGAGTCATATGGTCACACTGTCTCCAAATATCCATTAGAAACAGCTAATAGAGATGTGCTGCTACGCTGACAAATGTGATCCATCATTTTAAATGAGACAGCTGTGGTAGGCCTAATTCTTCCTAATATGACATTACAACATTGCCACATTCCTAATGGGGACAATTTTACTTTTTCCATTTGTCTGTACTGAAATGTTGTAGTAGTAGTTTGATGTAGTAGTAGTTGCAGTAGTTTTAAAAACAACAGCAGTTATTATAGCATGATCAAGTCATGTGAGGAAAGATATCTTACCCTTATGGATCATAGTTATCAGCTTAATTTGGTAACACTATCTGAAAGTGTGTGTGTATATATATATATATATACACACACACACACACACACACACATATATACATATATATATACATACACACACACACACACACACACACACACACACACACACATATATACATATATACACACACACACACGTGTGTGTGTGTGTGTGTGTGTGTGTGTGTGTGTGTGTGTGTGTGTGTGTGTTGTATTTCACTATATAACCTTGTTTGATTTGTTTTCATTGACGTGTTTTAAACCTTCCATAGAATCATCCGTGATTTCTGGACACTGTGAACTCCTACATTGTTTCACTGTACACTACCTTACCTTGGCTCCCTGTTCATTTCATTTCAAAGACATAATAGCTTTTAACAGTTCACTGCACCTCCATTGTGCGGCTCGTGTTCTGAATGTGCATCGGGGACAGTTCTATGGTTAGCCAGTAATAATTAATCAAAAGCCAGAGAGAGGGACACGGCTCTGTGGAGATGATCCACATTTCACACGTGTGAGGTCACTGTATCCATGTCAAGATGCATGAATGCACAGGGACCCTCCTCAATAACTGTTATTGACTATCTCATTGTTAAACATGGAGAAGGAGGGGGGGAGAATAATCTCAATTTTAAGGCTTGACACTGAATTATAGCATGATGTCACCTCTGGGACATTTACTGACACTGTTTACATTTATCACGTGGAAGTGAATACAGCTTTCATTCTTTCATATTTGGAAATAAGTGTGGTTATGTGAGACCTAAACGTGATGTTTAACTATATCATGAGGCTGTAAAGAGTTTGCATTTAAAAACATGGCAATTAAATTCAAGTCATAGTGTATCAGTAGATGTATGTAACTGAAACACCTGCCAGCCTGAACAGGAATCAGATCATGCTTTCCTGTACAATATAAAAACCTGGGCATGACTCGCCTTCACCATTTTAAACAAAGGAGATAACTGCACACGGTCGGAAATCAAACACAGGACGTAAGGAGGTAACAGCTTACATTCTGTCGTCACAAGAGAAAAACTCTGCTTTCCCTGTCTGTACATCAACACTGCAAACTGAGTTTCTAAATATCTTCACCATGGAAGGAGTTTTCCAAAAGCTCCATTTTCAGTGACCTACAACTGCACCTGTGTGTGGACAAAAGGGCAAAATCCATAGAAAAAGCTACATTTTGAAAAATACCTGTGGACCAGGGATAAGACTCACATCTGGCTCACTTGTAGTGTCAGTCCAGTCAGTCAGTGCTGCTGAATAATGCATATACCTCATGTGGGAATGGACACATTTGCTGGCACTAACTGAGAACCTAATCCAACCTCGTCTACTCCACTAGTTCTCACTCTTTCCATGGAATGAAAGTCATCTGTGCCTCTTCAAAGTGCCCTGGTCACCTGTGAGGAGTCCCGCCATGGGTGCCCTCTCTGCAGCTTTCAACTTCTTTTTGTATGATCATGTGATAATGAGACACACATCACAGGACAGGACAAAAAAAAGCCATTCAGGAGTCGGTGGGTTAAAGAAAATTTTACATCCAAAGTCTTTAAATTGTCACATAAGTCAGCAGCTTTTAGACAAATTGAACAAAATGGACCCTTTCAGGAGCCCCAGTGAAGTAGCATGTCATCTCCGGGCACAAAGGGGGCCCCTGGTAGAGAGAGCCTGAATGGCTGCATTATCCTCCCTGTGGCTGCCCTGTCCAAAGGCCCATTTCACATCTACCGCCACCTGCTATTAGCTTTCTTACAGTCCTTATGAGAGGCTGCTGATGGATTCCATTGCTTTAACAAAAAACTAAACAGGCGTGGTAATGCTGATTGAAGACAAAAACCCGTCATCCTTCCCAACCCCTGCTCCGCTCTCTCCTGATCGACAACCGTTACAGCAATTTGCCTCGTGAGCAGGAGGGGGAGAAATGAGAGAGCTCAAAGCATGCAGTCACTGGGGAACAAATCACATTTTCTTTTCAAATCAGCCTTTTGCTCCCACCACAATGTTGATTCCTAGGTAGTCACCTCAAACAAAGGATGAGGGATTGTGAGAATGGCATGTATGCATGTATAGAGTAACAGTATATACAGAGTAAGTATATATAACAATATAGCATCCACACAATTAAAGGTCCAGTACAGGAGTATTTTGTGTGGACAAACAGCAAAGAAAAGACAGCCCATATGATCAGCAGCTCCTTACTTACACATAAATAAAGATGCAAATCTTTGATTCCTTAATGTTTCACAACAGCTTCTTAAGCACTCTACTTAACATGGAAAGCAGCGCTGCTGGCATTTCAGGCCAAGCAGGAGCTGGTACATGTCACTACAAAGCACAAACAAAAAGCGCAAAAATACCCCAAACATCATCATTATATGACTTCACCATCACTAGCTGTGTTTGAAAGCAAAGCTCTTTTTTTATGCATTTGTTTAGAGGCTTTAAAGCGGATCTTGGTCTTATTCTGCATGACACCAAAAAAATGTCCACTGACAAACAACGTTCCCACGAGTCAAGCTCCTGCTTCCTGCTAACTATTGAAGACTTTTAATTAGGAGAAACTCTTCATTGTTCTCATTTTGTTCATACTTCTGAGACCAGGCAGAGAGATATTCCAAAGTCGTGTGTTGTTTTTCATTGTATTTCTGCATTTAGTCTTTATCACTACACAGGCTATGGGAACCAAGTGGGTTGGGTTAATGTGCTTTAAATGTAAGCCTTGTTTTATCAGCGTTAGAATAAACATCTGACTCCTTCTCCAGCACGTAAGAGGAGCAGTTATGAGCAACAGCTGAAAAGAGAATGCCTCCAGCTATGAGTATTAACAGAGAAGAGACTGCTGAATCATAGCTGTCCAGTTTACTGAAAATCAGCCACATCCACAGGCAAATCACAACAGAATATTCCTCATGTCCATGGTATAATTGCAAATCATTTCTCCTCAATAAAATATTGGAAGCCATTAAGCCTCAAGTCTATATCGGGCTTCAAGCTTGTAGCTGAGTTTACCCATGAGGTCTATGCTGTCTCAAATTATTCTCTTCCTAACTCAAGGTGATTTCTTGGTCTTAACAAGGGGCCCTTCATGGGGTTTTAATGTGATTATGCTGCTGTATGTAGCATGGTGGACCTTTCTTCCAACCCCAGTCCTCCCATCAGACACCGGCTAATTGAATCCCTGGCTAAATTAAAAAAAATTAGTCATGTGCGTAATGGAAATGATTTATCATGTCCACTTAACCAAAACGGATTTTGAAAGCATTAAGCATCTTCAGTTGACTCAAGCTTGTTTTTAGTCACTTACTAATGCTCTCCCCCCAAAAGACACGCATGCTGAAAATTATGAAGGTGGGTGGAGGCCTTAATGAGAAGTGCACGGATGGAAGCAAGTTGAAACTACAGAATTAGTGAAGAGAGAAATGTAGAAATAAACAGACGTAGTGTAAGTTCACCAATTACTTGGAGAAAGCCTGGGAAATGAGGAATAAAAAGCCCTTCAATACATTTCAGATGTGCAGTGTTTATTTTTTCACTCCTGCTATCAGTGCACAGTTTATTTGATAAATAAAAATGTCCTATATTATATTTTTGACATTTGATATACAGAGGCGTCCTGTAATTCCATGTGAGATGGTCCAAATATTTGTCACAGAAATAAAAACTTTGGCTCTTCCCGCTCTGATAAGAGCATATCATTCAAAAATTGAGACTGTACTGTATCAAAGCCAAAGCGTACGCTATCATTTGCTCCATGGCTGTGGCAAAACATTTACGCCTGTCATGGTTAATACTCACTTCTCAGAATTCTTGAGAAATTCCACATTGATGTCTGGCGGGAATTCGGCAGCATGTCAAAACAAATCCCCAGCATGGCCGTCTCCTGGCCTGGTCTGCCCAGGAGGCAGGCTGTTCAGGCGAATCACCCTCACCGTGACAGCACAGCTCAGATGAACAGGGGATGAAAGGGGCTCCTTATCTAGCAGAAATCACTCCCTGGCCGTCAGGGCCATGGGACCTACTTTCAACTTCAAACCATGGAGATCAAGGTCCAGCCATGGGCCATGCACACAGAGGCTGTTCTTTAGGTGCAGGGGTGAGGAGTGCTGAGTTTTCATCTGGTCGCTCCTCCTGACATTCTCTTAAGAGCTCATCTCTATAACAGTCCATTCCGTCTTCAGGCTGACAGGAGACCTACAGGCGAAGGTCAGGCAGCATGTTGACGCTACATACAGGTATGCCAATAAACAGAGAATGACAGAAATGATACTCCTCACTGGCCTGCCGTATTGGAAGTGATATGGCTTCTGCTCACTTCCAAAGGCTTTAATCCTTTCAGCTATGTGTGAGGGCCGCAGTACACAAGGGCCTGTATTCACCGAAAAGGCAGCACAGCAGACAGGAATTATTCAATGACCCTCATGAATTAGAGGGCTGACGGAGTTAACCTTACATCCAACTCGATTCCCCTGAATAAAAGATGAAAAAAATAATGCAGGGAGTGGGTGATAAATCTCTCCTCTCTGCCTCATGTCTGTGGTTATGAATTAGACTGACATCCAGGCCACAAGGGGAGGCCAAGTCGATGTGAACCACGTCCAGCGCCACTTTTTGGGGGCAAGTACTGGCAAAAGCATGGAGGGAACACAAGTGTCTCAATATCCACTCAAATGTACAGAAATGGAAAAATCCTTGGAGTTCTTGTGAGTGAGACGTCACAAACTTGCCCTGTGCTGCACCACCAGACCAATTTGATGTCTCTCCCCACAGACAAACACCTCAAGGAAGTTCAGCCTGCAGTTACAAGACATTTGTACGTGTTAACATCGTAAGTAATCTGTGTGTGTGATGTGCACTGTGTCTGTCTACACACGTGTAGGCACATGCTGGGTGAATTTTCCAGCCGTGCTGCATTAGAGCAACAATCACACAAACAGACAGTCGTACTCTCAAGGGAGTCTGCAATCAGGCTGTGCAGAACTGCCTCTGTCCTTCAACAGGCAATTAACAGTGAGTCCATTATAGCTCCCAGGGGAGCTACTGGCCAGGGAGGCCGGGAAAGGCATCATCTGAAAGGTCAGCGCCTGGAGAGGAAACAGGAGGGGCAGGGAGTATGACGGAGGCTGGAGGATGGAAGCGGGGGAAGACAGGGAGGAGGGTGTGAGCTGCCTCAGACCAAATGGAGTGTAAAGCAGGAGCTATTTGTCACCCACAAGCAATTCACCGGGGGAGGCTGCAGTATTTTCCACTGGACAGGAGTATGCGTCAGCAGCAAGGGGTATAAATTAAGAAAACCACTGAGGCTCCTGGTCTAATTGTAGCCTTTCCAAGCATCTTGGGACCCAGCAGATCCACTCCAAGTTCTACAATCAGATCAAGGATGTTTTCCCCCAGGTCAGATCCGTCACAACTCATAAATGTTTCAAGGCCCTTTACTCCTGTTTCTTTTGAATCCAGTGTAAGCTGAGGAGAATTTCTTCACACTATGCAACGCAATACCTGGTTCCTTCATAGGGAGTTTACATACAGCATGTGTTCAAGACCCTGCTCATTTATGTTTCACACCACTTCTCCAGGAGTTCCACTGCTTTAAATAAGGCAAAAGACATTCAGTAGTGTTTATTCTTATGATAACAGAATTTCAGTCTCACCCACTAAAAAGAGTTAAGATAATTAGAATAGTCATTGCTTATCTATGACAGGATGGGACACAAAGCTCAGTGATTTCACTCCTGGCGCTTTCTGTAGAGAGTGAAAGACAGAATGAGAAAGAGAAATACAGAGCAGAACATAAAGACTTGGATGGGTTGCAATGAGGAGCTTAACTACTTCACCATCAGGGCACCAGGGAAAATCCATTCTTGGCAGCAGAGATTGCCACTGCTAAGCCTGCATTTTAAAATGTGAATCTGCACTTAGTCTTTGGAAACTCTCCCAAGAGCCGATCATTAAGCATGTCATTAAATCAAAAGTTGTGAGGCTCGGAGAAGAAAGAGGTGAACAAATGAGAAAAATGAAGGAGGGAAAATAGAGGAGATGAGGCTATTGTATGATGACTGCGTAAGGTGTGACAATTATTCATCTGTCCCCATGTGCATGAGGCGGGCATTAGACAGATCTGTCATGGAGGATATTGACGAGTTGACAACTTCATCCTCTGAATGACACATATGTTGTTGCTGCTGGTGGTGATGATGAGAGATTTTGATTTAAATATTGTGTAATGAATACATATTCCTGTGAGTTAAGTGAGCAGTAAAGATTTTTTTTTTGTCGAGCTGAAATCTCATAAAGTGTCCCTAATATCATGAAGCATTATGTCTGTCATTGCATTACAATGCAGCAAGAAAGAGACATTTCCTTTGTACAAAACAGGCTCTGTTAATGCTCTCTGCATGATTACTTAGACTGGAATAATATCACACAAATAGAATCTGTAAGCAAATCAGAAAGCAGTAAAATGCTGCACATATGTATGTAATGTAAAACCTCTACAAGATGTTGCATCCACAGTGAGACATAAACAAAGGATTGTCAGTCCTGGCAATGGTTCAGCCGAGGCTTGATTTGGGTTATGTGCTGCTCACATGGTGTTTGAGAGTAGCCCTGGGTAGAGCCCAGGGCTGCAGAGATGGGAGTCAAAGGTGATGTTCAGGAAAAAGAGGTGTAAGGTAGGCTGATGGATTGAAAAGGGTTGAGTCTGATCACATCAACAGAAAGATTTCCAAAATCATTGAAGAGATGACAACAAGTTATGTCTTCATGGAGCCAAAACACAACAGCTCTTTGTATGGCTTTTAAACTGTGTAAGCCTCCAGCAAGAATCCAAAATACACAGCCTATTCCCCATCTCCAGTATTCATGAGAAACTAGAAAAACAATACCTAGTGTTGACTTTACACTCAGCAGAATCAAGTGTGCTGTGCAAACTAAGTGTCTGTAAGCTAGTTAGCAGCTTTGAGCTTGAACTCTGAGGGTGTCTTTAAATATTTCAAAAAAGCACTTCAAAAACAATTCGAAGGAAAACCCGACACACTCAAATTTCAAAGCTTTGTCAGTCAAACAAGGAACAACACCTACTGCCAAACTATACAGTCCTGCAACTTCTATTTCACCCAACAAGACATTTTCATACTAAAATACAGGTTTGGTTTAGGGTTTGAGAGTCAGGCTGTGTCCAACTTAAGCTCTGAACTAGAATTATTGCCTTGTGGGTGCATGCCTCTGCCAACCAGTCAAGTTGTGGTTTACATCCATGTCTGTCATATAATATATATAGTGAAGAATTTGAGTGAATTTAATAAAAGCTATTAAGTGTCTGTTTTGGCAAAATGGAAATCACTATATTGACATGTATGATTCCAGAGAATCATTTCCAGAGAGAAACATGCTGTCTTCACTTGGAGACTATTTTTCCAGAGGAGCTCAGAGGACTGATAGAGAGCTATTAACCTTCTGTATGATAGACTGTAAAGAGCCGACTGAACAGGACTGTGCCTCAGTTTACTGTACTGTTCACTGTAAAACAGGAGCAAGTTGGGGGCCACAGAGCCTTGCTTGTCTATTGAATGGCTGTCAGCACTCATGGTGCAGATCAGAGTTGCAGTTAAAAAGAAATATCTACCATAACTTTATTTTGTTTTGTTTTCCCCTCAAGTCAGATGTTTTCAACTGTAAAAATTATAGCAAACATCTGTCTCTAGAAAAAGAGCTGAATATTCATCCTCCATGCTACATTGGCATCCCCCTCTACTATTGTTTATGTTTATTGCCAGGCTATGTTTACAGCTGCTTCATGATGCTCTGCAATAAAATTTTACTCTTCAAATAAATACAATGGCACTGAGAAAGTTTTATTGCAAAGCAGCACAATGTGGACAGTTTTGCAAGGTAATACGGTGAGGAGGTGGTAAATGTGAACAAGCTGCTGTGTCGTGTGTTGTTCACTGCAGAGATTTGCTCAAGTCCTGAAACCTCCATCATAATTTCTGAACCCCAACTCCACAAATGCATTAAAGGCACATCTACACAAAAGCAGACAAATGGTTTCACACATTTACAAGTTTTTACATGAAAAAAATCCCTCTATGCATTAAAATAGCTTAGCTGTAACTCTACACACTTGTCTTTATATAGTATGTGGCAATCTAAGCAGTCCCCGCCTCATCTCCACCCACCCCTCTGCTGCGTGCATCCAGCTCAAGTGTGACTGCTCACCTTCGACTCTGCTCATCAAACACACAAACCTCTGCTTGGTTTTTTTGCTAGCTACTGTATGCTAGACAATGGCAAGCGGTAAAATCGGAGTACATCTGCCATACATGCTTGAACTGGAAATAGATTCCAAAGAAGAAGGACCCCAAAGTCATGTGAAGTTTTCAATCTGAACTATCAGAATGAATATAGCCATCAGCTAATCTGGCTGTAAAGTCTGCCATAACTTTCTTCATCAACATCCACAAACCATATAAAATGCATCTGACATGAATCATCATGGAACTTGGCAGGCTAACAATCTTTAGCACGCTGCAGATTTGTTGGACACAGTCAATGGATAAAACAGTAGAAAAATAAACTTACCAACATGTTGGCTCTTGCTCACGGATAAATGGATGGAACACCATCAGGCGTCAATTTAAGTTTTGTGGCAAAATCTGTTTTTGTGTAAAATTTTCCAAACTGCTCTGGAAAATGGTTACTGCATACCCATGCTTTCTCTGGAAATTTGGCTCTCAAATTAAAAATCCTTTGGTAATAAATGAAAGCTCACCATTTCAACTTCCCAACTGAAAACAGTCTTGCCATCACTTTGAAAATAGTGAAATTTAGCTTGCAAAATAGCAATATGTATCTGCAAAATGCCTCTCCGCTGATATACCTCATTTTACCTCAGATCCACATTGCAAGTTGATGGGATTGGTTGCTTAGATATGTTAGATATGAAACCATAACCATAACGACTGCAATGCCAAGACGCAGTGCTCAGAAACACAACATTACAAACATATATTAACTTAGAGCATATTTGACCTTACCATCTTTCGTCTAAGTTGTTTCTAGTACAATTTCCCTGAAGAGATGGAAAGTGTAGCCAGGTTTTAGATGCCGCTTATGACCCAACTACCCAGGCGAATTCACAGCAGCCTTCAAGAACTTCCCACTTTGAAGAACATCACAGTTATCTCTGTGGCCTTGAGCCCTAAAACTCAAAGCAGGTCCTGCTACCCTCCTCCTGCTCTCTGTTGTACCACTTACACATGTCCACATGCACATCCCAACCTGCACCAGTGTCCCACACATGTACACAGAAATGTACAGTTGAGTGGAGAAAGAAAACTGTCCTGCTATCCCAGTTTGCTAAATATCCAGGTGACGCTGTGGTTACATTTCATTCCTCACAATTAATGGCAAACACACAGACAACCTAATGAAGCTTGTCTGACGTGGAGTGGAGCCTTTGTTTCCTGAGCATGTCTGCCTCCCTGATCAGTCATTGACTATGAGAGACGGCAGGACACGGTTTAAAAGCTTTTAGGTAAATGTTACTTATCTCCATTGTCAGTGGTGACCCCACTGCAACCTGAACAACCTTAAGGTTGCCATCCTCTCTTAATGGCTGGAACTGCAGCACAATCTATGTTCACAAAGCATGTTTACTTGTAAATTCAATACAACACCCCCGCATTGAGCTCACTTGTTACTGACCCCCATTTGACCCTGTAAAGGGGAATGTTTTCTGCGCACGAGTCTAGCTGAATGAATCCATTTATCGCCATGTTAGGGCCTTGAAAGCGCCGACATTATTGCTTCAAAAGCTTTGATCAAATGGATTTAAGTAATTAAACAAATGTTGCCAGCTGGAACTTTATAACCCCACAGCCCACTCAATACATTTCGGCCCAGGGAGGAAGAGCAAAAGCAGGCAGAGAGGCTGTGATTATCTGAGTGAAGCGTGTGGGTCCATTTTACTGACAACTGCAAAATCTTTAATCTTTTTTTAAGCTGGTAGACAGCAACTTATTTCCTGATCAATCCTCACTGGCTAAATGTTGGGTTCCTGAACCATTGACATGTAAACCCTCCAGGATAGAGACAGTGAGGCACTCCATCGCTCAAATCGGACAAGTATGAAGTCAAGTCAAGTGGCTGCTCAGAGGCAGGGAAGATTGTCGCGACTCATTGATGACAGAGATGGCAAAGACTGACGACGTTTCATTAGCTGCTGTAACATTAAAAAAGGATTGTGTAAACTCACATAATGGACGAAGACCTGAGACCATTAGCTGTTTTTGGGAAACAAGTCAAGCAAGTCATCTTTAGTCCTTTAACATGCCGCTTAGCTTCCATTCAACACTAGCCAACACAGGTGCATTGATTAACGTGTGCATGAGGAGGATGAGAGCACAGGATCAATGAGGTGGATCAATGGAATCAGTAAATGAATGGACAAACAAATGAGTGTGAAGGTGTGTGAATTAGTACATACCAGCCAAGAAAAATTAGACACAAGCAAAGGGAGTGAAAGGATAAAGTGCTGAGGGTGTGATGACATGAGGAGACGATGAAGAGAAAGAGATAATCAATGAACTCATGGAAATGCATTAACAGTGAGTGAAGGGAAGCATGTAGAAACCGGCAGAGATGAATAATATTATTAGTATGTCATTAGCCAAGTGATTAAAAACAGCATGGGCATTGGTCCAGAACTAATTAAATTTACAGTATCTCATGCCTATCAATGTATGTTAGCTTGTGGATAATGTAAACAATTGCATGAAAATACAGCACACTGGGACTCAAACACATTATTTTCAACTGGCCATCTTTGAAGTGTATAAAATACGCAATGATTATTGAAAGACACAAAGTAGACAGAAAACTGTTACCAGAAAGAACCAAATATTAAATACTGATTAATTCCTGATCTCTTGTACTTTCAATCCAAGAAATATTATCTATATTAACTCTATGATGCATACACACATTAAGTCCTCCTAATCTGACTTTGATCTATACATTGACCTCACCAGTATTCCACGTTCATGCAGCATCCGGAAAAGGGATTTCGCTCTCCACCTATGTGCTGCAGATGGAATTGACATCTGTGTTATGAATGTTGTGGTGTTTACAGTGGGACAATCCCGGGATGGACCACTGTGCTGTACAGGACAGAGCTGCTAATCCACCCAGTTGGCCAGCATAGTTACATCCTCATCCAAAACCAACGATATGAGCCCTAAATGCTGGCAGAGCTCAGGCCAAGGCTGGCTTACACTGCTGCCACAGTCTGCTGGAGGGCAATGCGTTGCAAAGACAGTCAATACAACACAGTATCCAAAACAGAAATAGGAATTAGAGAGCTTCAGTGTGTGTGTGCATGTTTCTGATTTTATACTGCAGAATAAAGTTTGTCATCAAAATTCACATTTGTTTAAACATCACCAGTGTAGATGTGAGCTGCACCATTCCCCTCCAACAGGAATATAAACCTACATGTAACAGCAGACATGTAGAGAGCAGTGTTTGTGGCAGCAGAGAGATATTCCCTGTGGCTTCTTTGACAATAATATGGCCTGGCTTGCACCAGGGAACCTTTTCTCATTTTATGAATTATGGAGAGACAGACACCCCTGCTGAGTGCTGCATCCTTAACAGTGAAATATGTCCTCTGTCTTTGTCACGGGCGGGTGAGGATTGTGAAATAATGATATAGAATTCATTTCATCTCAACATGCCCTGGCTCGCTCGTACATACATCAGCCGCGTCCTACAGCAGGACTTGGAGTTGAGGAAAATAAGACAAGTGGTGAGGCATGGTGGAAAAGTACAAGCTGCTATCATACACCTGCTCTCCACATCCCGCCCTCTGTTTTTACGTCCCTCTTCCAGAGCTTGGACCATCATTCTCTCACCTCATATCCTGCTCACCTTTTCACGCCGTGGCATACCTCAACACATCCATCCTCCTTTCCTCCATCTTTCTAACTTGCCCCCCCCTCCACCAAACCCTTCCTCCCTCCCTGTCTCTCTTTCTCCCGGGAGGTGAGCACAATCTCATTAGCCACTGCTGGATGAGGCGTCCTCTCCTCTCAGGTTCAAGGTGATGGAAGATTAGGCCGTTTGGCCTCAGCTCATTCTGTATTCACACTGCGTTACTTGCTGCCCGTGAACACCAAATTACATTGAACCTGGGGAGTCCAACTCCATTAATTTTAAATGGAAGATTAATTTAACAATATGCAGCAGATATTTGTTACAAACCCATCATGTAAAAGTGACGTTTGGCTATAAATTTGCAGGAGGCTCAGTCTGGCTGCTGGGGCCGCGGCACAAATAAATCAGAGCCATTTATAGCTAATCTCTATTTTCACATGTGGATGGACAGCGACACACATATCCAATAGTATGCACATATGGAAGGTGCACATGCATGGACATAAACACTTTATATGCAGCAGGTCATAAAGAAAATGTTAATGTTTTCCAAGAATTGTTACGCACTGTAATTCTGAAATACATTAGTAGGCTTCATTTTAAGCTTTTTTCCGCAACACCCGGATGTAGAGTTCTGCCATGCTTTACACTTTTCATGCCTTTGGACTTGGATAATAGGTCACTGCGAGATGGATATAGAAGTAATGAAATAAATATGGAACTGCTGCTGTTTCCACTGAGAGAGGAAATCAAATATCATTTGGACATAAATAATTATGAATACTTGGAGGGCAATTATATTCACTTTAAAATGCTATCTAATGACATAGTATCCTTATACTCCTTCATACAAAAATAACTCACTGAGCCATGCATTTATGCTGTACATCTGACCATTTCAGAGCTGCCAAGCAAACAGACTCAGAGAAGTGACAAAGACAGAAGGCAGGCATCCATTTCATCTAAAAGGCCAATATTCCTTACTGGCAGCTGACTGAAGCTCCCCTGGAACGTCACATAAAGCTTATCCAAATGGCCTCGCTGCGGCCTCAACATGTCAGCCTGAGATATGCACATCAGTGCTCTGTGACAGTAACTCCTGATCGTATTACACACCTCAGCAGTGCTCATGTCCCATTACTGCCACCCAGCCCTGCCCGGCTGTGATTACCCCCCTGCACACACACACATCCCCTGATAGCTATAATATGTAAGTGAAACAGGCATTTTCAAGGGGAGAGGAAGAAGGTGTGGTGGTGGTGGCAAAGGTTGGGGTGTGGGTGTTGTATTAGAATGGAAGCTGGATGGTTGTGGGGGTAAAATGATTTAATGCTAATCCTCCCAGATGGGGTAAGACTTTGAATTTTAGCTCCAAACACCGTCACCTACTACCCCACTCTGTAACCCCCCCACCACCACCACCTCTAGCCAGACAGCATCCCTTGCTTCAGCCTCATCTTTTGGCTCTTTAATGTGAAATTTCTGTGGGGAGCATGCAGGCTAATTAGAGGAATTGATAACCTCACTGCTTATTAATGAGGCCAATACATTTCAAAGTCATTAAAGATAACCATGGCAATAAGTCTGGCTATAAGCATCAGTGGGTTTCACAGCCGGCGTGTCGATGTTGTAAAAAGTGGAGACGAAGAGAGAGTAGAGGACAGGGGGTTAGTGCGGGTGGAGGGGAGGAGCAATTCTTGCTCAGTCAACTGTAAATGCTTGGTTATTGGAATCTTTAAAACACCCAGTGAGGAGAAAATTACATGACCGAATCTCCCTTTTCCTCCGAGTTAATGAAGAATTAGGGTTCCCATTTGCCGCATTAGATGGTTCATGGGAGGTTTGGGCATCGTGAAAAGTGTGTTTGACAACGGTGTCAATTTAGCCACAGCACAGCTCACAGGTCCGTGGCAGAACATCATTCACAACTGTCACAACCACTTATCTTTCTCATTGTCACCAAACCAACAAAATTCAGGTCAAGATTCTTTTTTTCCCCTCACTTGCCTCTCTTCATTACGATTTTCCACACTATGCGGGAACCAAATGGCTGTGGAGACAGCCTATTCCTTAACAGCATAAATCTTGACCGATTTTCTGCTACTTGCTGCTACACTGATGTTAAATGCATGCATGAGTCTCTGTAAAACCAGCCAACTCGCTATCCACATAGGGAGTATGTGGAGTGATAATCGATTCTGTGATTGGCAATAATACTATCCTCTGTCATTTCTATTACTGCCAGTCAAATCTTGCAGGAGAGGTTTTGCAATGGTGAGTTAGCCTTCACACATTTAAAATAAAGCAATACATAGTAAATGCATAGCATTGCATAGAGAAATGCATTCATCGTCACAACAAAATGAGGCCATTTCTATAAATGACCAAAATCTCATAGAGAAAATCATCCTGTCATATTAAGGTGTTCAGCTATATGCCTGCCTGGGCAGCTCAACATAGATTTCCTGAAAATCAGAAAAGTGGCCAGGCACTATAAAAATCACGTTACTCACGGCTCTCCAAGTTGGGGCATGGAGTGTAACAAAGCAGATTTATGCAGCTTACAGTGGCGTGCCAGCTGTAATGTGCTATATGCTGCAAGGCTCAGCCAGGGGAAGTGATGAGGAGCCTGTACTAACCAGCATAGTTAATGATCCAGGCATCTAACACTACCTTCTTGGCGATGTGCAAAAACCTCAACCAAAAGCAAACGCTAACACATCTTACCATGCACTAGCTCATCAAGAAACAATCAAGTCATGTGGAAACTGTGTCACTGCCACCTGAGTATTGTGCAATAATATTTCCAAATGAACAAAATGTCAACAAAATGTCTTGTTTGTGAG
Source organism: Chaetodon trifasciatus (assembly GCA_037975065.1). Taxonomy (NCBI): domain Eukaryota; kingdom Metazoa; phylum Chordata; class Actinopteri; order Chaetodontiformes; family Chaetodontidae; genus Chaetodon; species Chaetodon trifasciatus. The sequence goes on from JBBMOE010000011.1 coordinate 8,755,758, forward strand.
AAGGAGCGAGTGTCATTTCTTAGCCAGCCATATGTGAATGCTCAAATGTGCAGGTAAACATCATCTGTGTAGAGAAATAGTAAATAATGAGGTTTTGGAAATGGCCTAATTTGTTAACTAACATAATAAAGTAATGTGATAGTCCTACTAAATGGTACTTTACCTGAAGCCAAAGAGCTGATGCGGAGGGTCTTGCTGTAGTCCTTCAGTATTCTCCTGACTGCAAGTCCTTTGCCACTTCACCAGTTAGTTGCGGTGCTTTTCATTTCCTGCCATTCTAACAGGCTGTAAGAGCAGCACTCACTGTGTTGTAATTAATCAAAGCAATCAAAAGAAAGGCCTGTCTGGATTGGACATCCACAATGGATAATTAGCCTCATTAGGCAGAGCCACCATGGGGCTTCACTACATTACCTTTACAGAGAGCACTTCCAATTTTCTTCCTTCATCAATTAACCGCACAAAAAACTGAGGTAAGTCAACAAAGTGAAACTGTTTTGTAGCCGAGGAGTAAAATGTCGATGTACACTAGCTGCACTCAATTTATCCATTATGGCAACTATTTGATTTGGGGGCTGTTGTTCTTGCTCATCTTGAAAGAGAAAGGATGAGTAGAATACGAAAAGCAACATTAAAGGAGAAGATACAATTCAAGGGGAATTATTCATCAAAGGAATCCGTGTAATATTTAGGTAACCACATTTTTGGAAAAAAAAAAAAAATCTCATGGACAGTGCTCTGAGACATGCAGTAACAGAACACATCCAAATCTAAAAACTTTAAGTCTTTCTTAAAGTGACTGTCCAAAGGTTACTCATACTATTAACCTACAGAATATGATAGCATATCTTATGTAATGGTACCGGACACAAATCCAAAGAGCAGATCTGATATAAGGTTAGAACTAAACTAATGTTAATTTCAATGTACTGTAAGATTACTGATACCATGAAAAAACATTCATTGCATTTTACTTTAATGCTTGGGTTTGGCGATCATGTTGCTGTTAGATTACGATTGCATGGTCAATGGTGACACTATTTTTGTTTGTTCTCATGATGCCTTTTTTCAATATTCATGTTCAAAAACTTCGGTTACTAACACGCAGTACCTTGTAATGAGGGTACTAGGACAAGATAGAGGACTGGTTGCAGAATAAAATGCACCTAACTTCTTTGTAACGCTGAGGAATCAATGTCACTAATATGCATATCAATAAGCAACCAAGTATAACGATTTGTATGAAAGGAGGAACACCCATGACGAAACACAACTTAAGTTATCTTGTTGCAATAAAACATCTATGAAAAATCAAATCATAGTCTATTGGCAGACAGACTCTAAACCCCATCACGTGGCTGATGCACAATAGCTCACTGTCTATAAGGCATTACAGCTTTAACCTTGACACTGCTGCACATCCAGTGCCATCACACGATAGCTCTTGTACATCATAGTCTCTGCTGCACATCATATGTGGTTTTTAGTGATCCAGCCCCACCTCCCTACTAATTTCCCTGATTCTGACATATACAGGGCGTCAAAGACACTCAGAGTGTTCGGCTGTGACACAGTGGATTTACTACTATGTCAAGCCACGGACCAACATGCAGTGAGAAAACTAATGTTGACAAAGTACATCAGCTCCGCCATATCAAATCACCATCTGCAGCTCAACTAAGGTAGATTTGTAAACAAGATAACAAGATGCTAGGGTGCTATTTATGCCATAACTGCACACATTTCAACATATCTATTACATATTGCATCAATCTATTTTTTAAGTTATTAAATTCTCTGTATTTAACTGAACTTACCCATGAAACTAATGAGTTACAGGAAATTGCTGTTAAAATTGTATTTCTATACCTGACAAAGTGCAGAATGAATACACTGTCTCCAAGAAAAAGACAAATAATTAGCCATCATGTCCTATAGTCTGCAACACTGAATTCAATCTATGTTTTTACTATAGCTTCATCGAGTGTGAACTGACACTCAGATTTAACTTACTGGATCGATGTGCTTTTTGAAAGTTTGTAGCTGATGCTGAAATATTTTCTGCATAAAGTACATACTATATCCCATAAGCATACATTTGGGACTGTGTCATTTACATTTTAATCTTATTTGTTTAACTGACAGGGACAATATGGTGTGCTGTATGCCCCAGATAGAGCTAAATGTTCACTCCCATCTGCAGTCCCTGGGCTGGTGGTGGAGCGGTATAAGGTAAACATACTAAAACTGCACTACGCTGTCTGCACCTCCAAGTGAAGGGAATATGTTAGCAGGAGGGAAGTGCCTTGTTTCATATTGATTAGATAAAGCCTGAAGAGTTTGTGTGTGATATTTCCTGTACTGTACATTTCAACCTGTGCATTAAAAGAGCATCTAGTTTAATATATTTGAAATAGATTTAACAGAGTAGACTGTTTTAAATAGACTGTAGGATTTTTCTTACTCATTAGGACTTTATCTTAAGGTCAGTGCCTTTTTAATGTCCTCAGTAACCCATTTATGGAGAGCTCTATATTAATAAGTTATGATGATATAAAGTCAAGGACATCTATTCATTACGTTTTTGAATGCTATCATGCTTATAGCACATTAAAGGACCTTTTTGCTGGGACTAATATATAAAAAATGGTTTCTCTCTGAAGTCTTCCTCCACTGAGTGCCAATTAACTGCAATTCAAAATGGCACAGCTTTCCTTTCAAAATGGGAAATAATTCGACTTCCGCCAAAGGTTCGGCTCTAACTGGGTCTCTGGAGACGCCATGGATCTTTCCCCCCATCCATAACTCACCAACACCTTCTGGGACTGACATTCCACTTTTTTTAACCTCCGAGCTCATTATCAGAAGTCTCTAGGGTGCACTGCTAACCAGAGACAGGAATTAGGAGTCACTAGAAACACTCGCAACCAGAAATGGATGATACCAGGCAGAGAGATCAGTAGTGCGAGGAGCCCACGGGAATACAGGAACTTGCAGAGTAAGGCACTTTTAATATATATTTAGCATCGCACCTGCTACGGTTTAGCCTGCTGAGGTGCTGTATGGAGGGTGCAGCTCTCCTTTTTGGCAGTCATTTAAAATGATGAAGAACCGTTGTGCCTCTATGGATTGATGCTATCGCCATCCAAAACTGAGTGGTGGAGCACAGTACCTCCAGTAAGCTGTGCACCTGTTCAAGAATCATCAAGATGTGAGAGCTGGCTTTGAAGTCGCACAAGCAAAATGGGTGCTGAGAGGCACTGCACAATTGCTGATTATGGGGAAATACGTGGACTTACAGCTTTACATAAAATAGGAGTGATCCATTATTATTAAGGTATGGTTGGAGACTAGCTGTGGAACAGGCCTTTGAAATTAGTCGTTCCTGTACTTCACTGAGATTTTAGTGGCTGCTGTGGTATTAACTCGATATACCTGCTTTTACAAGAGGAAACATCATCATGAGTTGAATATGAGTCTGAAAATAATTAAAGGTTGATTCAGAATGGCTGCAAATGATCTACTTTACCAAACAAGGAGAGGGGACTGCTGTCCTTCTGGAGGCTCAGACACAGCGGTCTTACTGCACATATCTGGAGGTGAAACACAAACCTCTCCAGATCTTTCATTCTTATTTAACGTGTCTAAAGTCACTGGGAAGCCTCTCTTTGTTTCTCCCTCTCCTTACAGTACAGTCAAGGCAAGAGACAAAAACCAGAGGGGTGATGGTGGTGCTGGGTTGGGTCATGATGTGGAATGATGAATTAGCTCCTACAGCCAGAGCCTGACTCTTAAAGTAAGTTAACATTATAAAGCTGTAACGCCACACACAGTGCTTTCATTCATGCCATTCAGCATGATTTCTAAAGGAAAGGTTTTCAGGTTCATACAATACCTTCATGTTAGAATGTACAGTTCAACTGAAGACGGTGGATGAATAGAAAGAGGACTCAACTTTGACTGTCTGGAAACATCTGGCATGAATAACTGAGCATGAGTGGCTCTTCATCCATGCTCTGCCTAAAGTTGGCTCAATTAATCTTCCCCCGTTGCTGCAGTTATTTTATTTTCATTTTTACTTGATTAATATGGAGATGGTGAGATTTGGCAGACCCGTGGTAAGACTTGTGTTTTTGATGGCACAGTAAAGCTCATGCTGGTTCTTTTACCATTTTTTAGTGATGCTTATCTGTCTGTCGGTCAGTTGATCCACGGCTGTGGTGCGGCTGAAAGTTGTACAGACATTCATTGTCCACAGAGGATGAATCCTAATAACTTTAGTGATTCCCTTTACTTTTCAAATGGCACCATTATCAGGTCAACATTTCAATCTGTCCAATACATTGGTTTATGATCAAAGGACTGCAGAACGTCTGACATTCCAGTCAGCCCCATTTGAACTTTGTGCTTCGTGCTAATTAGCAAATGCATGCTAACATGCTAAACTGAATAGGTAAACACAGTAAACACTGCCTGCTACACATCACCATGCTTGCATTGTCACAGCCTCATAAAGCTGCGAGCCTGGTTGTAGAGTCTTGGTAAAATTTTCATGGTGGACCGATACAATGTTAAACTTTACTCCATTGAGACTAAACCATGGTGGCTGCTTGGAACAAACGTTCACAACAGTTGAAAGTCCAAAACCCACTCGCACTGCCTAGAGTTTGCAGTGTTCATTACGCCGCGTGTCCTGCTGATTTCATGACCTCTCCTCGGAGGACCAAAATCCTCATACCAGGCATCAATTTGGTAAGCCTTTGGCAAGATATCTTGCTTGTTTGCTTGCAATGTGTTGGACAATAACGGGTTGAATAAAGTAAATTTCTAGCTAGCTAGTTACCATCACAGTGACTGTTAAACCTAAACTGCATCATAATTCTGTGTTTATTATGCACTTTGCTGTAGACCTCAGTGTGATTTAAGTGTCACCAAATGCACCATGTCATATGTTTACATCAGAGTATATGATAGTTTATCATTACATTCACAGTTACATTATATTGAATTGGGGCTTTACAGAGGACCACAACTGTGTAAAGCATGTTGTTGTCTAGCCTGAATGTATCCAATGGCCTCTCTCTAGAGCAACGTTAGTGGCAGCTAAATAAATAATTAAAAAGACAAATAAAGCGAGAGGCAAATGAGTATGAGGGTGAGAGCCTCGGAGGAGAGATCTGCTCAGATTCCCATCTTTGAATGTTGCAAATTAAATTCCCTCGTCAAGACTCTAATCATTCACAGCAGATGGGGGCTTACGCTCTGTTTTAGATCTGCGGGAATTCTAATGGTTATTGTTTCTGTTTAAATAGGGAGATTATTGCATTTTAATAAGTCCTCCTTGGGACTTGCTGCAACAATGGAGTGCTGTGAATTACTGTAGATAGCTGTTACTGCATGCAGGGGGAGAAATCAAGTTACTAAGTGTGACAAGTTGCTCTTCCTCTCTCCACCCGCTCCCACCCACCCTTCCGGAGATGGCTGTGAGTGTATTTACCACCAAATTAAGAATGTGCCGTGGGAATAATATTTTTATCCGACAGAGGGGAAGGGGAAAGGAGCTTGGCTGTGGATTTTCATTAAAATGACACATCTGTTCAGCAATTTCGGCAAAGTAATTCTGCTGAAAGTTTTATCAGCTAATTTTAATTATTCACTCCACTGACTTGAATACAGGATTCATCATGTTGAATTAATACATTCAACGAGATTATTTTTCTTTCCTTTTCACTCCTAAATAGACGAAGAGAGGAGGGTGGAGGGAGGGGGCAATCAACAAATTGAATTGTCATGCACTGCGGATTAAATTGTGATTTGTTAATTACAAAAACTATATGAGCTTCTATATTTTGAATAATTAAGAGGCTCAGGAATTCAGCAGGAGGGATTAAATATTAGAAATGCTTGTAGGTATGTTATGTCAATCATTTACTCTGCTGACATTTTTGTCTTTTATGCATGTACGCACATACATCATGATGTTTTTGTCACAATGGAGCCATAGCTCGATATTTCTGCGAGAGATTTTCATTTTTCATATCTCATGAGGTATTCCTCACTTTTTGTGACTGGGACACTAAAAGCTTTGTATGCATAACGCCGCTTAACAAGCATTTCAAACATGAAGAGTATCCTTCCATAAACACAAAAAAAGTGCCATCAGACAATACTGGTGATGGGAGCTGTTAGTCCTCCAGCATTATCGAGCCGGCCGTGCTGATAACAGCAGAGGAGCACAGGAGAATCACAAAGCCTTCAGTCGTCAAAGACCTCTTATTGAAGCAGTGCACATTCAAAAGACCCCAGCCATTCAAAGCCAATTCATTGAAGGACCTCTGGCTCTGCAGTCAAGTTTCTGCAGGGGTACTGCTAAACTGCTGCTACTGGTTTTTGCAGAAACACAAAGCTCCACAGGGCAGAAAAGGATTCCCCCCACCGCCCCCTCCCTTTACCGTCTTATCTCCTCAGGTAACTTTCCTTTGCAACTCGTCCCTGGAGACTATCACCTTGCCCTGAAGCCCTGATGCACATCAGCACACGGAACAAATGAGACGCCAGAGCTGGGAGACGGGCAGATTGCAAAGTGATACCTCTCAAGTATGGCTTTGTGGCTATGTTTCTCTCTTCCCCTTCCTTTCTGAGTTGTGTGAAGTGTCACTGAGGAGCCCTCTGAGGACCGTGAGGGCAGGGAGCTTTTCCTGGACAAAGGGAGGAAACTGAGAACAACACAGTTGTATTAAATAATAGCCTGGGGGAGTGGAGACTTGAGGTAGCCTCTTCGCTTGCCTGACACCAAACATCGCTTGTCAGCTAATCAATTAGCTTTCTTCCTCTTTACCATAAGGCCAGCCCAGGGGAGGCTCAGCAGCCATATTCTGTCCCTCATAGATATCAAGTATGGGAAAGAAGCTTTTGGTCTATACAAATCAATTCAAATCATTGACTCGCTTCTGTATATTTCAACCACTTAGAAAAACAAATCAGCTTGAACTGGATAGATTGGGCTGAAAGAGTTCAGGTATAAAATCCTTGAGCAATTTACAGGCTAGGAACTGAAAAGATACTGCATACCAGGGAGCCAAATGTTCAGCCTTTTAATAAAGTCTTTTCAGTCTGAGAGGTATGAGCAGTATCACATGAAATGAAGGTGGTTGTGGACCCAGGAATGCCTAACATCACACTGACTGGATGACTGGGAGGCTGTCTTTGATGGACCTCCACCATATTCTCTACTTCCTTCCAAATGACACGCAGCAGAATGTTTTTGCCTCTCTGGAGGCCTGTACTGGTTATCAAATTTAATAAATAAAGCAAGTGAAATCTGTCTACTCTTCATCTTCCCTGCTCTCCTAGGATTTGCTCGAGCTGGCAAATTACCATTTTCAGGCACAGTATTCCCAAGGCGGTGTGGTGCTTTGCTCCTCTTCCTGATGGAATCAGATGAGCACAGCCAGGGGACTCATTGTTATCCACTTGGAAGTCTCCAGCACAAAAAGTAAAAAAGAAGAGGGTAAAAAATGCGACAGCAGGCTCTGGCAGCTTCCCATATGAGAATGAGCGTCAGGTGGGGCTAAACTTGGACACTTTTACTTTGCTGTTAAAGAGAATCTGTTATATTAATTAAAAACACACTTGGTGTAGAATATGGTTTTGCACACAGTCCACAATCCACAAAGACCATTTCTACTGATGGATGAAAAACTTTTCATTCTTTACTCTCGGCAAAGAGAGATTTAATGACCAAGAATATGCAAGTAAAAAACGCAGACCCCTTTATCAAATCAAACTCATAGCTCAAACTTCCTTTTGACTCAGCAATGTCAAGCACCTATTTCACAGATTTTCAGAATGAATCCAGAGAGGAACACTGAAGTGCAAGTCCCTGTGAGCCTCCGCTACAAAGCAGGATGGGCAAGACTGAATATTCCATCTCCTAATGTGAATGGATGGCAAATATTCTTTAATGCATTCACTCACCACAGCAGCGACACATGGAGTAGTTCAAATTACTTCATAACTCATGATTTGATTGTTAAAACTGAGACATCCATTATCCAAGCAGAGTTTTCTGGAGAGAAGGGAGGGAACGTTTTTCAAGAACTGCATTTGAAATTCTCATGGATGACAACTGAATGAGCTCCTAGCGATGCTACACAAATGGAGAGACAGAGGAGAAAGGCACTGAATTTCATTTGGATAATGTCTTTCTAACTTGATGATGCTGAAAGTGGAAAGCAAAGAAATTAGCACCAGAGGAACCCGATTTTATTACAGAGCTGAATATGCATTGAAAAGTTTTGAATCTTTTGAAGAAACATATACTATGTCCTGCTCTTAACACCAACATCACCTAGCCTGAATTATGAGCATCTTTGATGAGCACTCCACCTATTCAGTATTGCACTTTTCTAAAGACTCACAAGAGTCAGATTAAAGTCAGATGTAACACAAGTCTGTCCACAATGCCACACTAACATCATATGAGATGAATGGTAAAAATGGGAAAGATTGTCATGTTTATGAATCGGGACTTTCAAGTCATCAAATCATTTGTATGATTACAGAGTTGGTGTGAAGATTACAATCCCGCGCACTGGTAATATAACACCATATCCATTAAATCTGGATGTAATTACCCTGAACATCAGACATGAGACGCCCATACTCGGTTTGTTTTCAGGTGCTTCTGTTTTAGCAAGTACAAAAGCTTCCAGAAAGACTTTATAACAGGTTGGAAAATTCTGGATTACCATAACTGCAATATGACTTGAACGTGGTATTAGACCCTCCCTGCCCAGTAACCCCCCACCCTCGGTTTATAACGCAGGCTTTCTATTACCAAGTGAAGTTTCGAGGCCAGCACGAGATTACCCAGATGAAATCTTCAAGGGCTTATTCTCCCAGACTTCAGTGAGCTCCCTCCAGAGCTGCAGAAGACATTATACAACAGACTAGTATGACTAGTAATCTAATTTTCATGGATGAAATTGCTGGAGTTTTCCTTCAAACAATTAAACACATTAGGCAGTCTGTGTTGGCCTTTAGGCGAGTCAACCTGTTGAGACACAGAAGATATGCTATGAATGAAAACCACAAAATACAGATGGGGAGGAAAAGTAGTTTCACACTTAATTAATCGACGTTGGTGTTGGCACTTGGGAGGGGAAGTGTGGTGGCAACAAGGAGAAAGTAGTGGAATTTTTTTGCTATCGCATCATGCTGTGAACATGACTATTTTATCTATGCGCTCAGTGGCTTAATGGTTTCTGGGAGCGCCAAGCAGCAGGATCCTATAGGCTTCACCTGGTGCACTGGAAATTGGGATAGGAGGTTACTCACTTGCAATCCAATCCAAAAGGATAATTGGGCACAGACCCAATCGAATACAGTCCCCTAAACTGCATGTAATCCACTCAGCCAAACTGTCACACCAACAATGAACCCTCCCCCTCTACCCCAAGGGCCCGCCAAGGCTATCTCAGGAACACTTCAATAGCTTGTACCTGGCCTGCTGCTGGGCCCATTATCCACTAATCCACACCCAAGCGGAACGTTTAAGTAGTTCTAAAAGGATTTGAGAGAGCGGCAAAGCTTTCACTGAAGCCATGCAATTAAGGCCAGAAAAATTATCACACAATTTAGATCCTATTCTCCTCTGTCAGGATGGGAGGAGGATCAGAGGAGGAACAGGTGAAACATTCAACGTGGAAATACGGGAAACTAAACAAACTTATCACCAGCAAACAAGCAGAAAATACACAAGGCTGAGGCTTTCAATCAGCTCAGGTGATCTAGCACCAGAATACCAGAACAGATACTGCTGGAAGTCCAGAGGGTGGAAACTGTTGTGACAAGTCTTATTACAGAATCAGTTAATCAAAAGGAAAAAATCTAATCCCTGATGTACAAAAACTAATTCCCAAAATACAACTGAGGATTCTTCTCTACAAGACTGCATGGTCAAAATAAGGATGTGAGGGAATGAGGCAGGTTTAATTACACCACTTTGAGTGCTAGAAAGACGGCAATGCTTGAAAACTTTACTGAATTGCAATATTCACTTAAAGTGAGTAAATGGCAGGAGGAGGAGTAAAGTTACAGCAAAGCGCTGGATTAGAGGTAAATTAGTCAGTACACTCAAACATGATGGATGTGGTGGACAAAAAGGGAATATAAAAACCACCACTAGGCACTACAATATGCTGGGTAACAGAACTGTGAAGACTGATGCAGCATAACATTATCATTTTTACAATTACACTCCTGTATATCGACATGCTAGTAAAAAAATATATTCTATTTCCTCAATCAAGCAGTCAGAGATCAATGCCATCAATGTGATTAAAGATCATTCAAGATTGAAGAGGAAAAATGAAGGATTTATAATCATGTTGAGAAGCACTATCCTTAGCTTTCCTAACAAATTAAACATTTTTCTACATACTTAACTTACTAGTCACTACTTAATAATTATTATCCGACAGAAAATACGTGAAAATCCAGAAATGTAATTTAGCAAGTTTTACGCATGCAAATCTACTATGAGGAAGAAAACACCCATTGAGATCTCAGTTTTGCATAAAGAAATTCTGAAATTCCTGAATTTCCTCATAAAGACTATGCTGCCTGACAATTTCACTCATGTCCTCTTCATTTTGACAGAAGCCAGACAATAATCCAGATCAACTGAGGAGATGCTGGATGTAATAAACCCTCTGTGACTGCTGGTAAATTGTGAGATCAGAATTGTAAGGATCCATCCGACTTCTTTTTATTAAACTTTTCGTCATATGAATGCTTGAATGTTACTTTAGGCTTGGAGTTGTGTTATTTTGAGGGGTAAAAAATATAGAAAATTCGTGGGTTTCACAGTTGATATATCAAATCTTTGATGCTTAGCATCTCAGAGCTGCACTCCACCCACACAGAACCTTATGATTCCAAGCTCATGAAATGAGACTGCTGTCTGCGCATCAGATGTTTGGAGTTAAACTGATTATAAATGTAGTTTGGCACGATGTGAGACTATTTTACAGAAGATCGACGTTAGAGAAACAGAGTCCTGCTTTTTATTAGGAAATGAAGTTTGGGTACTTGAAGGGGATGTGAGTCATATAAACAGTGTTTTTTGTTTTAATAATAACAGCATATGAAAACTCTTCCAGTGTAACATCATCTGTGCTTGTATTAATGTCCATGTCTACAGTCGTACTGCTAAAGGTATGTTTTATATTAAAGTAGGAAACATACTGTATATTCAATGTTGAGGGGCCAAGAAGGAAACCTCATATGTGGTGCACACACTTGCTCACAGATTCCAAATTAAATTAGATGCCACCGAAGCAAAAGTAAACGTCTATATTTTACTTTTGGTGCCTTGTTATGATAACAGCCATGTTATCCTGCACATGAGTTCTTTAAGACTGCAAATGGAAATCACTCCTTTTTCTTGAGTTTTGTAACTTTCAGGTAAAAGCTTAGCTGCATCCCAAAGGTAGTCAGTCTAAAAAAAAGTAACAACACAGAAATAATTTCATTTAGCAGCTTGTAAACAACCATAAATCTATCGATGGTCAAGAGTTGAGTCTTTTTAGAGGATTCAATATCGCTCTACTCTTCAAGACTTTTTTTGTGATAATCATGACTTGTTATCAGCATATCTGTAGTCACAGGGTGTGCACAGTAGCTGTGCTCCTTGGAAGTTCTATGTATAATTGTAACTTGTAGATAAATGAAGAGTCTATATAGTCTAGAAATCGATAGGAGAGCATTCAGTAAAGACTGCCATCTTGAGTGGTGGGCTGTAAAACAGACAGAAAAGACAGACCATCTCTCCCTTCCCTCTCCCACCCTCTCTCTCTCCCTCTGTCTGCGGTCCCCAGAAGCTATAATATCCATCCTTGGCGGTTCACTTGACATTTACTTGCCCTGCTTCTCCTGTAGCATTCCCCTTCCTAACTGCCAGTGCTGCGACTCTCCAGGGCTCGCCGACCGGGTGAACAGATAACAAACCTGTCAAGGCGGCTTTAGGGGGGGAATAAATCCAGAGCTGGGACTGAGGTGGATGATGTGTTCCAGAGGGTTACTCAGGGAGAGGGAGGGGGGAGCTGACATGAGACGCCCTGTGAGGCCTGGACCCGGGAGAGGCTGCTAGCTGTAATGTCATGGTGCTTCTTTAAAAAGGGGCACAGCCACTGCAACCTGATTAGATCTCAGTGCAGACATTTCAAATGGCTGGCCCCCTTTTTACCCTCCATTTCACCTATTCTTTACAAGCCACCCCCCTCCTCCTGCCATCAAAGGAGCTGTCAGGGGCTCTTTCTTCAGGCTGGCAGACGGGTCAGGGGTGGAAGGTTGAGGTGGGGTGTGCCCTTTGAGGCAGGGGCTGAGAGCGCCTACCAGGGATGTATGGAGGCTGAGGGCTGTCTTTAAGGTGCTGATAACATTCATGGTGATGTGTTCCCAAGAGGTGCACAAATGTCAACACTCTCCTGCTGTGGGCATATAATTCTACGAATAGAAAGGACAAAGAGCCAGAGCAAGGCAGAGGCAGCGCACTGCTTTTGTCAAGCAGCATCTTAGTGACTCATATATTAGCATGTTTCAGCTTTATGTTTCTACTTTAAGATCTGTCTTCTCTTCAAACTCTCAAGCAGAAAAACACAGGTCTTTGGACTGAACAGTGTTTGTCCCTGTTTGTCTCAGTGAGTCTATCCCCTTCTGACCTTCTAATCTAACTACACTTATCAATCCCTCATAAAACCAATTAGACTAAATGGATAGATCCTGATTGATCTCTTAGCAATCCCTTGAAAAAGCTATGTAAAGTAAGTAGCTGATAAATGGCTTAAAAAATGGCTTAACAGTGATATTCTATATTTACGCAACAGCAGATTTCTTTACCCTTGCAGCAATAACACATAGGCTAATATGTAACTACCTCACTGCATAAACAGCAGTGAACATGTGCTTGATGAAGCAGTGATGAAGACACCAGCAGTGCACCATCAGAGACTCAATCCAATTACTCGCCAGCCACTAAACTGAAGGCACGACAAGAATATGATGGACTGCTACTGTGAAGTATATTAACTTGGAGAATTGGCAAAATGTCCTTTATTTAGGACAGAGTATATCAAGCGTTTTGGGCAAACCAAGTGAGGCATGCCCGCTAGAAATTGGAGGGATGGAGACGTCCCATGATGGTGCTAAAAACTGCACATCAATTACCTGAAGCACTGAAGCCTGTCCGCTCTATCTACATCTGAGCTGTGCCAATAAGGAGCCAAACTGTCAGCCAGCTATCCAGACATCATGGTTGGAGGGAGGGCATTTGAGGGGAGGAGGAAAAAATATGGTATAGGCTACTATACTTAACAGTCGGCATTGCTTTCATGGATGTTGTATATTCCAAACTAATGGAGTTACCCAGCACTGATCTGCAGTAAACAGCCTTGCAAGGCTTAGCAAGCAGCCTGTGTTAGACTAAGCCCTGTTTATTATCAAGCACAATCCTCAGTCTCATCAGTGCTTAGAGAAAGGCATGGATGAATAAATGCATATTGTTTAGCTTAGGGTTAGCAAGAGCTGGAGCCACAAATGAAAAAAAGAATTTAAAGCAGATGGTAAAATCCAATAAGAAAAACGGGAGGAGGGGGTGCAGACAAGAGACACAGAGCTTAAGAACAGAGGAGAGAGAGAGAGAGAGAGAGAAATAAAAATGAAGAGAAAAACCCGAGCACACTGGCTGCCTTTTCACTCCTGTTTTTTCAAAAAGCTGTAAAGCTAACAGGGAGAGAGAGAGAAAATACAAAGGCCCGTGTTCTCATTTTCAGTCTGAGAGCCCCACCAGGACCACTGAAACTTGCTTGATTTCCCCAGTCCAATTATATCTCTGTGCTCAATCCTTCCAGAATAGCAACATCACACCAAGGGACGCTGTCTGCCTAAGCGCAGCGTGCCTAATGGAGTCCCAGAAGTTGACTTCATTTCATTGCTCCTAACTAATGGGCTGTGATATTTTCCCAAACTGACTGCAGCTCTGCCCCCTGGAATCTAGTCAGTGCTGTGCCGGACCCAGCCCAGCAACATGCCAGCCCACTGCCTCCTCTTAACAACCCCCCTCCAATCCTACCCACCACTGCTGCTGTCTGTGTGCAATCCGCCAACGTCCTCTCCTCCCCTCCCAGTGCTCATTAGTGCTTTCCAGCCGGGTGCTGATTGTCAGAGGGCCCCTGTGATGCCAGCTCTCCCTATGCGGCCGGCCTGCTGTAGTGAATTTAAGAGGACTTTAATCTAACTGGGCTGAGGAGAGGAGGAGCAGTCAGGGACAGGTGGGAGGAGGAGGACTGTGGGGTAGTGGTGGATGTACAATCGCAGGGACACAGCTGAGGACAGACACTCTTTCAGGGGTACCTATTGCTCTCCAATGGATACTCGTGCCCAGAACACAAGCATGAGAAGAAATAGCTGAACATAAATTCACCAGAATGGGTCCCTCTCCGGCCATATTGTGGGCACAGAACGGTCCTCCAGATGGCTAAGGGACACACCAGTGGTGCAATACAATCACTGGCATGGCAGAAGTATCATGAATAAATATGAAGAGCTTTATATCATATAAAGGCTCAGCCAGCAAAGACTTTTCTATCAAAACTTAGATCCTGATTTTAAAATCAATCCACTCTTTCCAGGTATAACTGCTTCTCACTGGAAAGTTTGGGTTAATGGCATCTGCCTGTCCTAAATTTGTTAGTTAATGGTCTGAAAAGAGGAGACAGCAAGTTCAAATATTAGAATTATTTCTGTGTGAAATCTAGAAATAGTCCTCAAAAAAATAAAAAGTCTACAGTAATTTATTAAAGTTGTTACAAACAGGAAAGAGTTGTTCAATGAGGGAAGATAAATAAGGACGGCATAAAATGTAATCTTACATGAGGAAAAAAATATTCTATTTAATTCAGGTCCTCCTTTTAACACCAGAATCTCATTCAGCCAAATGCAACTCCATTTCAAGAAGTGCAGGTAGAGAGCAAAATTGTCTGCTTTTATGGCATACATGGAGGTTAATTATTTTCATAATTACACCTCCAAACGTCAAACATTTGTTTTCCCCCCTAATTGACAAGAGAATTAACAGTGGACTATATTAGCCATGCGGGGTTGTTCTGTAAAATGCTTAAAAGTGCCTTTTATATGCAATACATATAAAAAGCAATTATGCTTCTTTTTTTTTTTCCTCTCTACTACCTTTTCGCCAGTGTAATCTACTGGGTAAATTCACCAAGGATAAGAGGTAAAACTGTAATTATGCACATTATTCACCTTCCTAAGTGCAGCACTTGAACACAAAAAGCTAAGATGCCTAAATGCACTACACCAGGTTGTCCTCATGCAAAGTGCAGGTCAGGCTCCAGCAGGCACTGAGAGCTAATGGCAGTGAGTGGTGCTCCTAACACATGCTCTGGCTCTTTCAGGGACACAGGGGAGTTAAGTGCCGTGCTCCCTACTGCTGATTATCGCACCTTCACCAGCCTGCCAGGTCTCCCTGCCCTCCATGCATTGATCTCATTTGGCCAGGAGATAAGGCAGTAATTGGATGAGGGCTTGGAATCAGATGGCCCTGCCTAGCTTGGCTAATTCCACTCTTCCTGGGCCGTTTGGGCCTGGGGCCAGAGGGGCAGGCCAAGGTTAATCCCATCCAATCCCCTGTACTATGTGGCCCTGTGCTGCCCTCTGACCTCTCACTGCTTCCTGAACACAGCTGATGTGACTCCCT
The DNA here is from genome assembly GCA_037975065.1 of Chaetodon trifasciatus. NCBI lineage: Eukaryota > Metazoa > Chordata > Actinopteri > Chaetodontiformes > Chaetodontidae > Chaetodon > Chaetodon trifasciatus. The sequence continues at coordinate 8,771,536 of JBBMOE010000011.1, forward strand.
CTTTAAACAGAGCAGAGCCTCCAGTAGTCTAATTAGTTTACCGCAGATTTTACACCTGTGCACTACAACCAAGTGTACTGTCAAATGTAAAGGTGAGCTTCTGAAAACAAAGGGGGACATGTGCATGCATGACAAAAAACATGCACACAGATGGTTCAACATACAGCCGTAAGTTTCTGCAGAGCCTCATGTTCAATTATACACACAATATACAAAGAGAGGATATCATGGAATGAACCTTTTTAACATTACAAGCTTACGCATACTTGGAATGTATAATAATTTCCTGACTTGGAAATTATTTTGCCAGATTTCTTATAATACAGAGAGTAATTATGGCAGATCATGTGAAAGAGAGGATGGAGACAAATCTCTTATGCGACATGTCATTTTATTACAACAGAAATCCTCCTCTTGAGGGCAGGGATTGGCAATATGTCATGGCAGGGTCGACTGATATGCATATACAATGTAAAGTGGAGCGAATTTGTGATTATGCAGAACATCTTTCAACAAAAAGGCCAAGCGCAATTTCACCCCTGCTTCACTGTGAGACCACTGCTGTTCCATTTAAGATGGCCAGCAGATTAATCCTCATCGCTCTTTTCTATTTACACATTATGTAGTCAGAGACGGGATTTGCCAGTATGAAACGAGTCTCTCAAAAGGCTCAGCGTGCCTCATCAAGAACGAATGCAGCAGGGGGACACACGCCTCTTGGGAGACACTAATCTTCTTATTTCGTACATTTATTCAATTCCAGTGTCAATATCAACCATAATCAGAATGGGCCATGTGACAAGTGCTTTATGTGTTGGCTGATAGTGGATGACAGGAAGTAGACGTAATCACCTGGGAGTACATCACTGCTGACAGCTCTGGATCAAAGCTTTGCTCCTGCAGATTAATCATGAATTGTAATGTACCATATAAATAACTTCAATAGAGAGCCAATGTATATACCAACGCATTCATTGATCAGACATTTCACAGAAGTCGGTGAAAGCATTTTACAGCAGAGCAAGTAATCCCCTAATAATCCCCCGATATCTCTTTGAAACCAGATAACACTTAACCGAGATGATGCAGCATGACCATTTATCCCAGTGCATGCACGCTGTTGTCGGAAATGCACAAAAGCAAAGAAGCCCTAATTTGAAAAGACATAAAGATATAAAATGATAGTCAGGATAAAGACAAGGCATGCAATGCATGTGACAAACTTGACACTACAAATAAAGGAAGTGTGGATGGTGACACATTGTTACCTCAGGCTAACTGGGCTCCGAAACGCAACACACAAACAAAGAGAGACACAATGGAAGAGTGCTGACGAAAAACAACTACTAAAACTGATACCAGGTGCCAATCTCTGCTAAAACATACCATACCTGATTTATTATTTTTGCAGTGGAAAAAAGAATGTACCTCTACTCACAGTCTCTAGGTTGTGCACAGGGAGATGACAATCTCAGAAGGCAGGATTTAATTTTTCATTTCAATTCGCAATGAAGCTCAATATAAAAAGCCTGAATTCCAAAGAGTGCCGTAGCATCAGCTGGCTGCTCTGAACGAAAGGAGTTGGAAAAAAAGGACCACATATAGGACTGAATCTCTGGTGGAAATGGGACACTAACAGAAACAATTGAAGGTGAGACAAGGCCAGGAGTTGTATGTCATAAAGACAACAGTAGAATGGCCATCCTGTGGATTCCTGGGGCCTGACATATAGATTGCAGATGGATAAGTGCACGTTAAAACAATATCCCGCCGACCAAAAAAATCATTTCTCATAGCTGTCTCTATTTACTGAAAGGCTGCTTGTCTCCCACTGGGGAAGAAACAAATGAAAATGTTATTTCTCTGCTCATGAACTCCTACCTAGTCTGGTTTTTCACTGCTGGCAATTTCATTTCTCTTCCCAATTTGACTTAAGCCCACGACTTGAGGGAAATAATGTCTCTGGAATAATCTTCTGCAACTGTAATTCCAGGGGCACCATCTCTCTGTCTTTCTTGGTATAACTGTGTGTCTGCTGTCCATCTATCTACAGTATCTATTTATTTATTTATTGTTGGCACTGTTGCCTTGTGGTTTAAGGGAAATTGCACTGGCTTCTGAAATAGAAGTGATGTGACATCCAATGCCTCACAGTAATCCTGTCAGACGCATGGGCCTTGAATAAGACAGAACATGCCCTTCTCCAGCACAAGGGGAAAAGAATGGGTGTGATGCGCAGTGTTGTAAAGTGTAGCCTGTCAAAAAGAAAAACATGGGCTCAATTCAAAGCACATGCAAAACATAATATTAGCAGAACGTCCTCAGACTGTGAGCGCGGCGTCTCTATGCTGTTCTCTGTGGAACGCTTAGTAACGCAACTTTTCTGTGCTTATCACCATGTTTACAGCAATTCTCTCCTGCTCCCCATTTTTCAGTGTGCACAAAGCACAACACGACAGTCAAAGCAGTAATTTGAGATGTAAGCTGGTTTTTAAATAACATATATTCTAGTGTGCACAAAATAGAAGTTTTAACTGCCAAATTAGCTTTGCATCATTGACAATATTCCTACACAGAAATCAGTTTTTCCATCCTATATTTACCTCTGCCACCAAAATCCAGGGTGGACTGAGTGTAGCACAGGACAATCAAGGCTTAACAAATAGATAATTAAACGTGGAATTGGGTTTGCTTTGACCTAAAGTAGTATTTATTCTTGTGTTTGTCTGCACTTTGAAACTTACATGTTTTATAAACATTCAACTTACACTCAGAGGGCTCTTAATTCGGTACATCTCTGCAATCCAATGTAATTGAATACAGCAGCTCTGCCACAAATTGTACCTTTACAAAGTTTACAATGTTCAGTTTTTGGTGAAACTGACCTCAATAACAAATATTTGAATGAACATATTTTCCACAATGTCCACAAAAACTGAACAACATAAACTTCGTAAAAGTAGAATTTATGGCGGAGCGATTGGAGTTCACAGGTGTACCTAATAAAGTGGCCATTGAGTGTCCTGTATATATTAGCATGTACACCATGTCTTCCCTTCTGCCAGACGTCACCTCAGTAGCGTTAGTTTTGCTGAAAGTACACGTTCAACCCACAGTCCTTAAAAAGCTGTAGTTCAACTGCAACTTCAACTGAGAATGAAGTAGCAACACAATATAATAAAATATAATATAATATAATATAATATAATATAATATAATATAATATAATATAATATGA
>JBBMOE010000011.1:8774961-8807550 GCA_037975065.1 Chaetodon trifasciatus
ATATAATATAATATAATATAATATGTATACACGGAAAGTCATGGAGACTACAATGCAGTATACGATATTATAGCATTCCAGAGTATTTTAGAGTATATTCACTTCATTTTAATATCTATTTTATACAGTAGACATGACAGATTGGACTGGGCTCATGATCCGACAGGCCTTCCTGTGTATTTCCCATACAGCATTTTCAGCCCTTTGTGCCCTTCAAACAAACTCAACAAGACTTCACATAACACACACAACTCAACCCTCCCACACAGCTTCTATACCCTGCAGCTGAACTCCCTGGTACAAACATACACACACGAGGGATTGACATATATAAAACACACACATGAACACAAACACATGCTCCTCAGAGAGGTTTGCATCACCCCTTGGATAGTCACGTGGCCCGAATATTATGGGTTTAATAATTTAAAAATCTGCTCCGAGTGAGAGCGGGATGCAAGCACAGAGAAAGAGACAGCGTGAAATATAGGGAGATATTTCCATCCTTCCTTTGTTTATAGTGGCTGTGATGAGCCAGGGGAGAGGGTAAGGATGATTTGTTGGCTCAGGAGAGGTAAGCGATATGTACCAGTAAATGGCCAGTAATCATGTTTATGAGGGGGAGATGGTTCTGGACTCCCGGTGTGTCTGATTGTGTTTTCTCTGGCTCCCAGCTTGGGTCCGAGTATACCCCTACCAGGCCATTGTGATTGAAGTATGCACTCTAGCTCGGCTTCTCCTTGGGGGGTAAAAAGGTGCACGCAATACCGTCTGTGTGCTTTTCCAAATTTGTGTTTATGTGTGTGTTGGTCAGTGTGTTTTCATAAAGAGGAATGTCAGTCGATGAAGACCTCCCATCACAAAAGAAAGCACCACTTCCCCTTTCTCCTTCATGCAGCCAGTTCCCACATTGCTCTCATTGCTATGGCAACCGGCGCTCTCTCCTTGGGCTCTGCATGCATCCAATCAGAGTGAGACCTTTGTAGAGATTCCTCCGGGCTCCACTTATTCAACTTACCCCACCGGAACAGCCTCCACGCTGAAAAGGCTGGAACAAAGAGAGGAGAGACTCCCTCACCATAGCCTGGTATGACATCAAAAATTGGGGCTACAGGGTCGGGTTACAGGGAATGCGGAAGTAATATGTAGCCAAGAGCTGCAAGACGCACGGCAAAAGCAAAAACAGGGTGGCAGCACATGGCCATGGCCAATTTCAGTGGAAATTATGTGGAATAGGATTTGTTATTGGAAGCCTCAGAGCCTGAATACTTGGCAAGTATTGCGTGGCTCTGGCACTGGTTTAAGCTTGATAAGTCAAAATGGATTCCGGCTGAGCCTATTTATGTCATTCCTGAAAACATATGGATAGGATTCAGGCGCTCAATACTTTCAACCTTCAACAATGACATTCAACACCACTTCTCCAGTCCATTAATCTTCCATGAGAATAGATTTATCATCCACAGCACTGAGGGATTGCATTCAGTCAGCATCAGCCGAACAGTATTTACCACACCAACCTCGCTCTGTATCAATTTCAGCAATTAAAGAGCCTTATTTTGCTGGGTATACAGTAACATAAATACAGTAAAGGTCACAATAGTCCTCTGATTCCTCATGTTTTCCTTTGTGTTCAAGGCCTCTAGGTGTGGTAAATAATTAGCAGAGATAAACTAGTGCCATGCATTCTTAACCTGAGGGCTGCTCAGAGGTCACTGCACACTGTCACACTGTGCTCCTCTCGCTCTAATTATATTTCTGGAGAGTAGACGCGACTGAGTATTGTGAATGTAGGCAGGGAGACAGACGTGCCCCGAGCACTTGCAGAGACAAGCCATCCAACGGGACCTCTCACAGGCCCCTGACGGACATTTGGCTGTTGGGGTACTGGCAGGACGATGGAGGCGCAGCATAATTTTGCCTGACTGCCATGTCACAAAGTGTCAAAATCTGTCCCTGACAACACGACTGCAGGCAATGAGAGAAAATGGGAAAGAGAAATAAAAGAGAGAGAGTCGAGAGAAAAGGGGGCTTGATTTGGAGTGCCAGAGGTGGTAATAAGCATGTCTGGCCACTTCCTGGGAGACAGCCTATTCATCAGGTTGATTTAGAGTCAAAGGTGCGGGCAATTCAAGTGATCTTGTGTCTGGATCCTCTGGCGAGCTGACTCCGCAGTGACTGACAGAACCTGGCATAATGAATGAGGAAAGTAAGGTAGAAAGCTCTTATTGTGGACATGATCTCTCCACGAGGACACAGGACTTGAGAGATACAAAACATGTTGTAGAATCTGTTCCAGGTGTTTCTTCTTCGCCTCAGATGGCATGAATCAAAACAGTGAGTCAACCAGTCGAAACCATGTGCTTTAAATGATTTCTTGATCGATCACAGAAGTGGATGATCTTGAGATTCCAGCGGTAAAACACAGTTGATCTCATTTTGATCTCTCATGAATTCTCAAGCTGGCCGGGCATGTGTGGCTATGACATCATCTCCTTTTCAGAGTGTTTCTCTGCATAATATCTGTATCATTCAATCCCTGTTATTTACATCTGGACAACAGGACAGGATACAAAATACTTGGCCCGAAGTTCTCTTGTCTTTAGTCTTTCAGTCTGCCTGGACTTGTTTACATCACGGCTGAAAAGCCATTAAACAGTCAAAAAGACTGTCAAGTAATCCCTGCACTGCATCTGCTGCTCATTTCACACTGTCACTATGCACACACTGGGGCCTCAGCAAAGAGTACGATCCCATGATAATGAGCTAATTATAGGTACAACATTCCTACTTCCATATCTAAATGCTTGTCTCTAATAGGAAACATTTCAAATTATTGAGAGGTAGAGAGAGAAAGAGACGGATAATTGATGCAAGCAATTACAAGTTCTGTGTCGGAGCAAATTGGCCAGCATATCTGGACATGTAGGGGGACTGTGACCTCATTTACATCAGAGTGTCAGGAAATAATTGGAGAATGTACTGAGGAGGTGGGATGGGCATAGTGTAATGCAGACAGGCTCTGGTCACATTACATAAGCAGTTCACTTGGACAGTGAGATTTAGTTCAGACAAGAAGCTTATGGAAAAGTCTGTGCTCAGAGGTCAAGGACAAACCATTATGTGCAGTCTTGGCATGCTCTAGCAAATTTAATCATAATAGTGATTTTTACTACAACAAATATACTTTATGACATTAATCCATTTCCAAAAGCTGTAATCTGAGCATTTGAAATGGTTTCACCACATGCACACAGGATTCTGAATAGGCTGTCATGTTTTCATCGGAAAGCCAGTAATAACTGAGTTCAGTTTTACTAGCCATAAGAGAGACTCTTGCTGTGTTTGGGCTGAAACCGCTTCAAAAGCACGGGAAGACGATGTGCTTGACTTTTAACAATATCACTTCCAGATGTTTCATTACAAAACAACTTTCAAAGACCTCACCGCAAGAAAACCTTCTCGTGTGAGGAGCCAGGACACACGAGTATGGATTTCAGGAACCCACAATTTTCACATTTTCATTTCAGTTGGAAAAACCAGCTTGCAAAACTGTCTGGAGTAACACCAAGTGCTAGTTTTAATGATAGTGTTACAACCTGTCTTACCAGGCCAACACAAATCATTACCCTGTGTTGCAGCAGGGTATTCCACACCACACACTATATAAAGGTGTTGTCTCAAGCATTAGATAGCCTCGCATCTGTTTCCATTTGACAGACAGGATTCACTCTGGAGAACAGCTGAAGCAAGATACATCATGAAGCTTTGGCTGATGATAAAAATGGCCACTGAAATATAGGGGTGCATTCATTATAGTCTGCCTCTTGTGCTAACACTGACTGACGGGCTCTGACCCAGTACTCCGGATATTCTCTCTATTGCACCCGCCTCTCATCAAGAGCCTTGGGTGGAAAAAAAGGAGTAACATGCTGTTTACTCGCAATCCCAGGCCCGTAATTGCCAATTTATTTGATAGGCAGCCGGGTAATGATGGCATTTCACCCCTTGCCGCAGAGACTAAACGGGAGTGATTCATCCCAAGCTCCCTGCCCTCCCTGATCCAGCAGACTCCCTCTGCTCAGGACTGCTGCCTGCCTGAATGCCTGCCACCCAGACTGAAGGGGTGGGGTGTGGTGGGGGACGTGGGGGGTGGCTGCCATGTCGGCTTCAAACGAACCCAAAAGGGAGCCCAGCGCTTCAGAGCAAATGCGGCTAAGCCTGCCAATTTAGCTGGGGTTTGGGGTTGAGGCAAACACAGCCGAGCTGATGTGCCATTTGTAGGCCTTAATGAGCTGGCAGGACGGAGTGAGGAGGGAAGGCGAGCGGGAGAAAGGAGGCTGCCAGGCCTGACCTCCTCTGGCCTCTATCTCCCTGCCAGCCAGCGCCAGGTCGGCAAACTCAGTTCATCTGCTTCATCGGAGCGTAGTCGCTCTGTGAGGGGAAAGGAGTGCTACAGCAAATACCATTAGCGAACTGTTGGTCTAATGAACAGTTCGGGTCAAAGCTGCCTCCTGTCTTACACTGTTCCCTCGTACTAACGAGTGACTTAGATGGTTTCTCTTTATTTTTCCGCTGTGAAGGAGCATCTCTGTGCAGCTGAATCTCATGAGCAGTCTTGTTGCATTGTGCAGAGTTCCAACCAAAATAGTTTTAACATTTCAGTAGAACAAGAAGATGGACTGCAACAGCAGAGACAACGCTACAGGCTTTCATTAATCACCTGGACATACATCTAGCTTCATCTATAACAATACTATTAGAAAAAAAATTGATTGTTTTCTGTAATCAAAAAAATAACAAAACCCAAAGAATCCAAGTGCCAAGTAAAACTGCCTTTTGTTTTAGATTGTCTGCATTTTTTTCCTCCATCTATCAATCTGGGGAACAGAGCTCTGCTACAAAAGCTACGACTTGCACCTCTTGCGACGTGTGAAGTGGGTTTTTACAGCATGGCTGGAGGGGACTTGTTCAGAAACCTGTGGGGACCGGAGGTGAAGCCTCACACAGTGTGACCATCTAAAGTGATATGGGGGTGTAAAAGTCTGTCTTCATGCTGCCCAGCTTTCAGCAGCTCTTCTGAAGACATGCCCAGTCTCCTCTGGGGCATCTTGACCAGACGAACCAGGGGGAACCAAGGCTGCCATTCCTTCTATCCTCCAGAGTGTACTGAGTGGCTGAAACGCCAACTCAGGTGGAAGTGATTATAGAGAGAGGGTAGATGCTTCCAGAGAACAAGTGAGGACTGGGGAAAGTAGAGAGTTTCTGCTTGAGAAAACCTGACATTCTGAAAATGAATTATGGATATATTTTGGAATTTAGGAGAATGCTCCAATACAATTACTCAAAGTAAGCACATTGGCTGGTGCTGTAAAAGGGCTGATTTCATACCCAATATTACAAACCGAATAAGCTCGATGTGAAGCAACAGTGATAGTGTCCTTGTAAGTGCGTGGAAGTGACTGAGTAATAACTGTTTCATTAGTGTCCAATGAGGCAAAATGCAAACCATTACAGAAATTTAATCTCAATGGAGGGAAGCGGTTGGCCAGTGGGTTCAATTCAGACAAAGGATTATGAAATTTCATATTACATATTAGAATAGTCGCATGCAGTATTTTAATGGATTCTTGCTTGTGCCTTTAAGATAACAACAACTAATTTCAAGCTCAATGTAGCAACCAAACACAACCCTTTTATCAAAAGAGGCCAGCAACATCAAAGATCATTGTACTAACCTGTAAGGTAATCGATACAATTCTGATTTGGAGCCATGACATGCATTATTCTACAAAGTACGAAAAAACCAAACAGAATAACAACTGGCAGCCCTCTGCTCAATTTGACCTATCAAATGTAGATAAAAACAAAACCCAGCACTCAGACATTAAAGGGTTTGTTTGGATTTTTTGAAGTGGGGCTGTATGAAGTACTGATCCACAGTCAGTGTGTTACCTACAGTAGATAGTGATCAGCACGCCCTCAGTTTGGAGAAGCAGAAGGAGTACTGGTGTTAGAAGCTAAGCAATGCAAACCCATGGATGGGGTCAATAGCAAAACGTCTTTTAGACACCAAAAAAGACCTACCTTAAAAAATCATCATCAGTGTAAGTGTACGTTACATTTAGAATATTTTCACCTCTTTACCTTGCTGTCAGACAGCCCTCCAACGGGGGACTGTTATATCCATCTATACTCTCTTCAAAGCCACCAGACTCCTTTGACAAAAACAGTCATTTTATGTAGCAGAACATGGGACTTGGTGGGCAACAACTGCATGATAGGTTAGTTTGCTTGGTTATACTGAACTAATGAAAAGTCACACAACAACACAAACAAACTAGCTGATTGAGGCAGTGGTGGACCCAGCAACTCCTGTGTTCTGCAAGGTAAAATGAAATTATAATTATAATTTATAATTAAAATGTCTTTGTCAAAGGAGTCTGGTTGCTTTGAAGGGCTTGTATCATCCTGTGTGACAGTCACGGTAAAGCAGATGAATCATCTTTAGGTTAAGAGTTTTCAAACCTCCACTGTTTTAACAAAATGTGCCTTGGTATAATGCTGCACAGTCACCACAGTGCAGTCTGACAGAAATCAGCAAGTATCATTTCAATTTCTGTTGTCAACATCAAATTACTTATTTCATTTCATGCCCAGTCAAGCATCGTGAAGCTACATGCAGAATCAGTTTTGCTTCAGTTGTTCGGCCATGTCTTTCTCAAAGACTAGCTCGCCTCCCAACTGACAGCTTTAATTATGACTAGATATCTGATCGCTTCGCTGTACATTCTCCACACAAATCAAAGAGCAGAGGTGGGTGTCTGGCAGCAAGGTCCCTCGAGCCTACTCGCTTTACATCTTGGAATATGTCACAGGGCGCAGGGACACGGCCGCTCTTTCTTCTGTCAGTTAATGCTTGCTTTCAGCTCCTCCACAAGGAACGAGGACCTGGGTAAGTAGTGTCTTTTTTTTTGGTATCAGTCATAAAGACCCTCTGGGAGAAAGGGAGTGAGTGAGTGAGAGAGAGAGAGAGAGAGAGAGAGAGAGAGAGAGAGTGTGTGTGTGTGTGTGTGTGTGTGTGTGTGTGTGTGTGCAGGATGTAAATACTGCTCTTCACCTGAGGTAAGTAAGGTTTTCAATACCACGTGTTTAAAATAATACAATCTCCATTAATTACACATTCGATAGCATTGAAAGTACTGAAGCCACGAAAAAAAAAAACATCTACAATCAGATTTTCAACCCCTGGCTGAACAGATGAAGCAATGGGGAAGAAAATCAATTAGTCCTCAACCATAAGAAAACAATTGTCCTGTTTCGTGTGCCCAGGACTTTCTTTTTGCTGTAGTACTGAAACGTTTATACTAGCATTGTATTGAAGTTTAACATTCTGGTATTGTAACAATATTAAATCCAAGAGCACACTTTTGACCATTTAAGATTGACCACAAAGTGCTCTGCTGGGGCTGAATCTTATTGGTTCAACATCAACCCTAAATAACTTACCTTTCGTGTGTGTGACAAACATACCACTGGTTCATGGCCACCCACATAATGACTCTTCATTTATGAAAGTGGAGAAGAATTTATAACATTTGTGCTAAAAGAACAGGCACTGATCTATAATGCTGACTCCATTATCTAGCTTTTTAGTACACAACAGCTCTGTAAGTATGTATGTAGTTTGACATGAAGTTGTATATAAACATGGTGATCATTCTCAAAGCAGTAAAATATGTAACTCTTGTACCAACTGTAGAACTTACCACTACTAATACTTTCTCTTTAACATGTGACTCATAGGTTACTATGATGAGTCAGCTCAGTAGTCATTATTCACTTCATTCAACATCGTTTAGGAGTTCAGACAGTTCTCATGACTGTCTGTTATCCTGGTTATTAAAGGTAACCTGTGGAGTTTTTGACCTCTGGCAACACTACGGAGCTCTTTTTATATGAGTGAGTCCTGCTCCATGCTGCCGCAGGTGATACCCATTCCTGCCAGTGCTGCCACACAAGTCCACTGATCAACAGGTAGCGGCAATGTGCCAAGAAATGCAGCAACATGCTGGCAAAGGCAGGAAGACTGCTTGTTAGTAACCATGGATGTAAGCAATGCAGGTTTCAAAGTTTTAAGAAAAAAACAGCTTGGCAAATATGTTATGAGGAAGGAAATGCATTGGACACGTTTTGGCGAGTAACGCTAAATGTAAACAGAACTTTTGTTTGTTTCCAAGAACACTCCACAGGGCACCTTTAAGTACTGATGATATACAATTTGCCAAACAATTGGGACTTCTGTGAATAGGAAATCATGGTGTGGAGTTGGTGTTAGTTATATATTTGTTTAGACTGTGTTTTTCCATCATTGTGTCCAATCTTTTCTTATTTCTTGTTTTTTGTTTTTTGGTCTACTTTCAAAATATGAACCTAAATTATCTTTAAGACAATAATTAAGAGGCATTTAAGAGATGTTGAAATAAGCCCTGACAGAAGCTAAAACTACCACTAACGTGAGCTTGTTGGTGTGAACATATGTTCTCCAATTGTGAAATGTACTCACATCTGTCAGTCTGTCTCTGGAGCTGCTCCTGATGGAAGGCTTGGACTCGCCGCTTACGCTCTCGCTGTCGCTGTCCTTGCAGTTGTTCTGCCCTGGCTTCAGCTGCCAAACACAACAAACAGAAGACCAAGGGTTAACAACATTAAGCAAAACTGTTAACACTGCAGTTTAGAGCTTTACATGGATAACGCTGGCGAGGGAAGGCATCCCACAGAAATCGCTTCATGAATATGTGAGAACTGGCAGGAGCTACAGCGCTGTCTCTGTAAATCTGTCATGTTTCTGAGCCTATTCAGCGGCCATCACTACGCTTGCCAATGATAGACACCATCTGATCTCGCAGTATGAAACTCCTCTCAGCCCACGAAATAGAGAACAGGGACAAAGACCCTTCCAGAACCTTCAAATGGAGCCACTATCCTTTCCAAGCAGACACCACATGCCGAGGCAGCAGGAGCTCAGCAAGTGTCATCCTCTAGACACTCTGTTCGAGATGCAGCAAAGTGACAAGAATAAAGAGGAGGACGTGCCAATCGGCGAGCATCTGAGGCCCTTCAAAATCTGGAGAACAATAAAAGACTCTTGGGAGTGTGGAGCGGAGTGGAAGGAGGTGGGGTCTGTACTCCCTGTCCAAGTCGGCGATTGATGTCCTCTGAAGCTCCCATGCTGCTCTTTCCAGACCAGACAAACGCGGCAGGTTTCATTTCAAAGCGCATAAAAAGATGGCTTTATGGGACAGAGCAGTAAATGGCTGCTCTGCCACCTAATAGGAAAAGCAGAGCGTGGCGCTGCATACACAAAGGGCTTGGACTAGAAGATGCCGGCCCTCTCCTTTCCCTTCTATCTCCTGCTCTGGAGGGAAGCGACACAGCTACAGTATATGGGTTTTTTTTTACCTCTCCTTGAGTATTCTCTTTTCAGGTATTGGCCATCATTTAGTGCGATGAAAGGGCACAAGGTGGGGGAATACCAAATGAACCCTCGAGTTGAGTGGATAATTAAAATGAAAATGTTCCCTTTTCTGTAGCCATTAGCGGTGTGAAAGGAATCCTATTCCTTGGGAGAATTGCTTGATGGGTGGAAGGCGGGTGGATTTGCCAGAGTGCTGAATGTGATAAGAGAGTTTGAGCAGTGGGAACGCCTGATGGGCCTGTTTGACTCCGTGTGTGCACGTGTCTGAATGTGTGCGTACACGCGTGCGTGCGTGAGTGAATGTGAATGTGTGTGTGTGTGTGTGTGTGTGTGTGTGTGTGTGTGTGTGTGTGTGTGTGTGTGTGTGTGTGTGTGTGTGTGTGGTCAGACGGTGCTGAGACAAGACTGTGCCACGTGCACAGACACATGCACACCAATGCCCTGCGCTGTGATAGCACTAATTACCTCCAACACATTTTATTCCCACAAAAACCAGGGCAGATTTTCTCCCTTTTTTGTAAATGCCAGTTTGTCTGAGGGGAGTTTACATATTTTTAGAGAGAAAAGGGGAATAATATCTCATCCACCATGGTCTGTGAACTGATCCTTGAAGAAAGGGCGAGGGACGCTGTTTACGCCCCAGTCTGCGGCTCCTTCATCAAAACATGTTGACCTATAATATTTATTAACCAGCCCGTGTCCCTGCTGACAACACCGGGCAGCACACGCCAGCATACTCATGCATTTATGAATGTGCACACAGACAAAAGAAAACACACAGACTTTACTGAAAGCTGCTGCTGACTCCTGCATTGCATATTCGCAGCCCAAAACCGAACTCATATATGGCAAGCTTATAAAGACTACAATCAGGCAAGTGTGGGATAGACACAGAGATTTGTCTTTTATTAATCAATGTGGTATCAAACTGACTCTGCAGTAGTGAAACCGTATAATCACACTGTCTGTATCCTGGCTTATCAGTGGGAAAGTACTCCATGACATCAGAAATCTTGCACAAATTTAACTGTGTGTAATGTCTGAAGAACATGTCTAATAAAGACATTGCAATAAAGAGCGGCTCATCTTTCAGGGCTATTACATAGCTCGGGACCTGATTACACAGCTATTTGAAAACGTATCCCTCAGCTTGTTCCCTTTAATTTCCCCCTGAGCTCCCTTAAATTACTTCAGAGAATTGTGTTTTTTTTTCATCCGCTCTCCCCTTTCTTAGGTTCAGATGATGGATTCATTTCTTTTTATGGTGTGATTAATGGATGTCTTAAGCAAATGGAGGGAATGCTGGTGGTCAGTGCCATCAAAAAGTGAAGTTGAAGTTTAATGGCCGGCTGTCTGATGATAAATCTCCTGAGAAGCCTGTGTGTAGGTGTCGGGGGGGAGTCCCTGTGACCTCTGCTGCAACAACGCTGATCTGATCACTCCCACTTATTACACCACGCAAGTCATTATATGTTTATGGCCTTTTAAACTCAGCTCTAGTTTTCAACCTCTTAAAATGAACACCAGTGCACTTCACTGAATTCAACACTGTGTGTGTAGACGCCCTAGACGTGTGTGCCGTACAGATAACATAAATAGCATAAAGACATTAATTAAGACACAGGTTGAGGCATACAGATGCATTTATTTAATGACCTTACTGTATCTGCACAAGAGTCTGGGTAAGAACTGGCCCTGCAGGAAGATAACAAACAGATGGTTTTAATATTCCAGAGGCTAATTTCACAACAATTAAAGACACAGCGAGACATTAGCATCTAATGAAACATTTAAACTACTAGTAAGTGCATCTGCCATTAATTTCCGCACAGTGAGGTCTTGTTTTCCTGCAATCTGTTCTGTGTTAGGGGATGAAGTTTTTTTTTCCTCATCTCTCTTACCAGTCTGAATTTACTGAAGTAGAGAATCAACAACTGTTTTCAATCAGCAGCCAGCGTGATGCTTTGGAAGAGAGCAGCCCAAACCTCAGCATGAAGCAATTCAGCCCACAAGTATGAGAAATCATTTAACATTTCTTATAAATCATTCTTTAAAAAAACAAATGCTTGTACTTTAGTTACTAGCAACTATCTGGACTGTTGCTGCCACACTTTATTTGGACAGTGACAACTGAACATCTTCTCAAATGACTGAGTAATTTAAGTAATATCTCGGCCCTTTCAAGTGATAAACTTGTAAGTGAACTGAACAATAGTTTAATAGTGTTATATTGTCTGTGGAGACATTGCAAACACGCACTTTGTTGAACATCTACTTTTCATTTGATGGCTGATGTCAAAGTATTACCATTGTTACTACAACGCAGAATCCCAAAAGGTTGGACGCTGTGTAAAACATCAACAACACAACGCAGTCATTTGCAAGCAAACTGTGTTTACAGACAATGGTTGTACAAAGTGTTCCCGAGCTCATGTAAGTAATATCAACTATCCAATCATGTGTTCACAAAGTGGTGAACCTCTCTCCATCCTTGCTTGTGAATGACTGAGCCTTTCCAGGATGCCCCTTTCATACCCAATCATGATACCAATCAACCTGTTTACCTGTGGAATGTTCCAAACAGGTGTTTTTGGAGCATTCCACATCTTTCCCTGTCTTTAGTTGCTCCTGTCCCAACATGTTTGAAACATGTTGCTGCATCAAATTCAGGATATATTTACAAAAATCAATGAAGCTGATGAGGTAAAACATCACATATATTGTCTTGTGCTGTTTCAATTGAGTATATGTCAAAAAGGATGAGCCAATTATCACATAAAAAATTTCTTTTCACTTATTCTATTGAAGATTTTTGGAACCGGGGTTGTAGTCACTATTCAAAACACAACTGCAGTAGAACTATCACTAAACACTTGGACTTTTCCACCAATCCCTTAGTGCATTTATGCATGAGCAAGTGAAGGAATTTGACAGCAAATCCTCTGTATATCTTATCTTTTTGCCATAGGTGAGTCATTCCAGGAAAGATGAAATTCAGAAATATGCTTGGTCTAAGACAGCATTCATTGGTGGAGAGACAAGGACACAAGACCAACCATTTAGATTATTCAAATCATTTCATCAGTCAGTCAAAAAATATCCTATTACCTCTAGCCAACTATAATGTGTTTTAGTTGAGGTCAGCCCTAGTTAAGGGAGTGAATACAAAAGAGAGGAGTATTATCTAAATGATCTGATTCAGTTCATCAAAGCAACCATATTATTTGACAAGAGAACATGCCAATAGGTAGAGAAGATAGTTCACCCGATTTAAATAGATAATATAGAACCAAATGAGCTGCCAATGACTTCCTCTTCAAAGGTCTACTGTGGTATGGATTTTCAACAATGTGTCAGAAGATTGCCATTTTGCTGACTGGCCTTGACCAAAGCTAGGCTCTTCTCAAAGGACTGTATACTCACACATACATTCTCCACACACTTGAGTTTCAATTAGTCCTAACATACACAACTGAAGAACCTCGCTTTTCAACATGTCTACTGAAGGTTAGACTGAAATAAACAAGAGTTTTTATAGATAACCTCACAGCAGCATTGTTGGAGCTGCCACAGGAAATACCAAAGGTGTCGCTGAATGTCATGTATGGCTCAGAAAGACTTATCTTGACATGTAAACTATCTTGTCTTTACAACATGAAAAATGTCATTAAAAAGACAAAATCAATATTGAATGTTTTCTCCTATCCATACTGTTGGTGTGGCGGCAGAAGGATAATACTGTTATATAGGCACTCACACATGATTCACAGCATTCAGTGTGCACTGCAGCACATTCCCAACTCAGAGTGCAGAGAAATTATGAAATATCTCATTTAACACTGTTCCCCTCAAAAGTACGCTAAAACAGCTATTACAGCAGTGTCTTGAACATGTGGAGTCAATTATTTTCTCACTTACAGAAAAGTGCTCACCGTTGCCATAGTGGAATTTTACAAGTGTATTGACCTATTCTCAAGGGCTGCACTACAGACTCAATGCAATCAAGCACAAAAGTAGGCCTGCTAACATTTCTAACCACAAAGGCCTTTTTAAGCAGAGCCTGCCCCAGCAACTCCGCCCCCAGCCCCCATCCCTCATCCCACAAAAAGAAGTAGAAGAAGAAAAAAAAAAAGACATCGAGAGAACTGCGCTCAGTTTTCTGTACTGGCCTCGGTGGGATAGCCATCAGCTCCTGGTTTCCCTTAGTTACGCACAACAGCAGCTGCGGAGCTCGGCGGTAATAAAACCTGGAACAATTTAACAGCTTTTATTGTTCTTCTGCGGCTTTCAGAACAGCTAACCTGTCCTCTCAGGATCTGGCAGAGAGAATCCCACGAGGGCAGCAATGAAAGAGGATCTCATTTACCTAAAAGCGCTTATAAATTTTTAATTTGCTTTAACAAGTAAATTAACAAGTCCCTCATTTGGGAAGTTTTATGGCTGCTTGCCACTGAGGGAGGACCATGAAAGTTTTATAGATAATCCACTACCTAGGCTGGGTTGCTGATAATAAATTGTCTATTTCCTGCGGCACTGTCAAATCCCCTTGGTTTCCACTGACTACACTTTGAATATCTCCTTTATGCTATCTTCACAGGTCTATATACCAGGGCTATAAAAGTGCTGCGGAGCTTCACAACTCAGCAGTTAAAATGAACAACTTGAAGAATTTCTGTCAACTTTATACAGGCGCTCTCGTATGGCCTTAGGAGATGCCATTGCCAAACATCAGACCACATTAAGCATCGCTAATTATGTCCCTGCCAGACTCACAGTCAGCCCATCTAGTATAACCACCTAGTGCTGGTCGACAACAGCAGTTGGAAACTGCTGGGCCCGTTTAACTCTCAGCTGGCTTTATCTGATGAGACTATTGTGTAAAAACAGGAGCTGTGGGTTTGTCAGGACCTGTGACTGGGTGACAACGGCCCTACGTCATCTGTGGCTAGCCCACCAGCGTGGCCTGGCTCTGACCCTGTGCTCAGCTCTGAGGCCCAGCTGCTTTAACTGCCACAGACAGGAGCCCCGCCTGGCTCTCTCGTCACCCATAACCCCCCCGCCACCCTCGCTCACAGCCTGTCACTGAGCATCAGCGCTTGGCTTCCATTGCCCCAGATTTGTTTACTGTTAGCTCTGTGTGTGGTAGAAGTCACAGACATACAGTGTGAAAATAACCCTTAATACCTTTTTTTTTAATCTCTGTAGTTGAAGCATGGATGTACTATGTTCTTCCATCACTGTGACTAAATGACATATTAAAAATACTTGGCATGTTTATCCTAAAGCTGGCTGCTTGCCTGTGGTTAGGATGTCACTCACAGTCAGTCAGTGCAACAGTTTTCATTAGTACCTAGGTATGTAACCATGGAGAAGCTCCATTTCCTTTCAGTCCTCTAGCATCATTGAGCAACAGTGATCTCTGGCGACCTTGCCAGGCATCATTTTTCTAGCAGGGGAGAGATCAGTGAGGCCGAATGCACCCACTCCGACCAATCTCAGGCCACAGTGGAGGCTTTTCTAGCTCCTGTGTTGGAATGTGAAGCCAAAGCAAAGATATGGAGCCACTAAGGACTAGTCACAGCAGCCGCAGGGTGAGAGCATCCTGAGAGGAGGAGGAGGAGGAGTGGGAAATGGAGGCTGGAGGGGGGGATGAGAGGAAGGGGGTAAACGTGGTTGAGAGCACTGTCTTGATCTCATCAGTCATCCTAAGGACTCCATTTCCTCCACCGCAGGCTGGAGGCTACTAGAGCTTGTGGCTGCATTTATATATTGCCATAAATCTCTGATCTATGACGACATTACAGGCAAATCAATATGCTTTTAACATCCATCCTCTGGCCTGCGTCGCAATCACCCTTCTCCCTTCTCACAAATGGTCATATAATGCTGTAGTCTGAGGACTGAGTTATGGGGACAATTCCCAGATTTAATAATGAACTGAGCAGGAGGAGGAAAAGTGTATGGTGGGGTGGGAGATAATATAAGAGCAGCGGGAGACCTCTACTCTCTCAGATCATATCTGAACATCTTGTTATAGTAGCCCAGTGTGGCAGTAAAATAACCTTCCTGCCCACTTTACGCACCTCCAATTCCACAAGCTCTAACATTCCCCACGTACAGCAGACAAAGCAGACACTATTACTAGATTCCTTCCCAGAATGCACTGGGAAGTTGCAGGAGGCTGGGTGCTGGGCCAGGGGGGTCAAAAAGACCCTTCTTGCTGCCCAGTTGAGCGCTCATCACCACATAACAACTCATCAAAGAAATTTGCCTGCAATTAATTACATGATTCCCCAGCTCTTCAATCTGTGCTACTGAGTCGTTACTTCAATACTAGCTTTCAGGGACCCATCCAACTAAAGCCACAGCCAATGTGCCAAATCACAGCTCCCCGAGCTGGGCAGCCTCAATAAAGAGCGGTATGGAAAAAAGACAGCAGAGAAAAAGCCCTCTCCTATCGGCTTGCAGGGGCTATCATTTCTCTCTTTTATTGCCATTTATTTTCCTCCAGGAATTCACTGCCAGTATATTGGCAGGCCTTCCAGTAGATGGAGGCAATGAAATTTAGCGCAGACACTTAACATTGGGTCAAGCCTTGTGTGCGGCTCATGTGCGGTGGTAATATGATAGACAAACGCTTCTAGTTTAGGGAAAGACGGCTTTTTTTATGTTACAGGAATAGCAGCAGAGTGCTCGCTATGACACACGTTGCTGCTAAAAAAAAAGAAAAAGAAAATGCAGACCTAGAGCCTTTCAGAAGAAGGGAGATGATAGAAACTGTGAAATAGCAGAGAACTGGAGCCTGGTTTTGGCTACTTAAGACAGGCAACGTAAATAGGTCAAAGCTCTGTGATTAGGCTCAACCCTGAGGTGTGGAACAACTACTGGCTGGAAAGTAATGCAGTAAATAAAGCTAGAAAACAAATAAGACAATTGAGACTAATTAAAAGACATCCTACTGAAATCCTTCAGAGAAAAGCCACTTAATAAACATGTAATTCATCCATTGACTTACATGCACTCTGGAACAACACGCAGGAATGACTGATTGAATTTTGCACACATTAGAGCCAACTGTAGCAAACACGACACTGACTAATGTTTGCACATTAACATTTAAGAACGACATGAGCTAAAATCCTCTCTTATTTTGGAAAACATTATATAATATTAAACATTTTAATAGCGTTACCTGTGAATACCAAAGCTCATAATTACAAGTGATCAACTGTTTGCATATCTGCAGTGATTTCTCAGCCAATGACAGTATCTAATAACCCGGTGGACATTAAAGTCATGAGGTCATCGGGTGACCTATGGTCAGCAGGTGGATACTGCCGTTTGAACAGGCGGCTCTGCCTATCAAGCACCATGCGGAGGCTTGCGTAAACCAACAAAAATGATGGCGTCTCACCTTACCTGCGTTTGGCTCCATCTGCACTGCTATTTGGGGGATTAGAGGAGGCTGTAAAATCTGATGGCAGGATATACATTTCCTATTTGGCTGACCCAGGGTGTCTGCCTGGGGCCAGCGCTGTTATCGCTAATCCCTGCTGTAAATGTCCTCATTTAGTCGCCTTCCTGAAATTCACATCTGTCGTTATCAAGTCATAAAACAAGACAGTGCTACGCTCCCACCATATTAATAGCAGCCTGAGCTTGCCTGCTTCGTGAGCAGTATACTCGGAAACATCTGCTCTGGCTGCTTTAACAGACTGGTAATGGGAGACAGCAAAAAGCCAAGGGCAACTAAAATATAGCCAAACAACATGATTGTAATTGAAATAATCAGGACTTCAGACACAGGAAATAACTTGCATGTAATGCACCAACATACTGTACTTTTTTGATGCAAGATGGGACATAAGGCCATGATGATGACAGAATATTGTCCATTAACATTATAGTGGAACCACACTGATGGCATACCTGACTCCCTATCATCTGACTGCTCATAAAAATGCAGCTGGAATGTGGCCATAATGGGCTGGTAGGCAGTAGAAAGCAACCTCTGCACTGTTTCAGTGCTGTTTCATGTGCTGTGTCATAATCATGAGTCAAGAACATGTGTGAGATCCAAACGCATCTGAGAGAGAGTGAATATTCTGCGACACCTAACCCGTAACTAACTGATTGTAGAAGTATTGTACTACATAACACTACGTGATTCAGTATTCTCTGTTAATAATTCAAATTCCTGGTCATATTTTCTATAAATAATTCAGAATTAGACTTCTCAATGCAACTGTGTTGCTAAAAACTTTCGCTTGATTTCTTACAATCAACAGTTACCAAAAAGCTACTGCTGTTAAAGGATCTGTTTGATTGTTTGCCAGAATTACAAACAATAGTCATAAATGAGACTTTAACACAGCACATATCTCCTGCGAAATAATTCTGTTTTACTTTATTACTGGCTTTGAAAAGTAGAATAAGCAATTTGGTGTGTGCTATGCAAAGTTGTTTAAAAAGTCAACTAAATGCTGCTCATGTTTCTGCATCACATTAATGTTTCAAATACTTGCCTGCTTACATTTATAGCCTGAATGGGTCTTTGTAGAGCACTGCCTGATTAAAAGCATGTTGTTTGTTCTTCCTTTGTACTTAAACACACAGTCATTACTGCACAATTCTGGAATGAACATTTACTTTACTGCTGAAGGGTCACTGGTGGTGGCAGTGGTGGAAAATTTCCTCCCTATCTTTCCACTCTTACAACCAAACTGGTCAGAAATTAACCATCTTTAATGGGGACGCATGCACTTAGATGGCATAATCAATGCTGGCAAAGACATCCATTATATGTGTTCTACAAAGGAAGCTGTCAACAGCGGTGTGCACAGACATTTTGGGTGGCCGTTGCTAAAACCTGACCAAAAGGCAAAATAAGGTGACTTTCATCACAATCTGACAGAAGAATGTTAAAGAACATTGCTGGCAGCTCATGTCACAAGCGAGAAAGCAGCTAACGTAGGTGTTTGGCCTACTAAGGCATGCTAACATGACATTAGGTTGGTCTTCACACTTGACACGTAACTTCACATTGACTGTACAGTCCAAACCATCAGATCTCAATATCTCTAGAAAAAGAACTCTTAATGTTATTAACTGAGGGCTTAGCTTGCAGGTAGCCTGCTGCTAGCTATGATGGCTCATGTGACAGCTTTGTATAAAGCAATATTGCTGGATGTGATGCAAAGGTAACATGCTGTGTTAATGCTCAGAAGCAAATGCAGAGATTTTTTATTTTTTACATTGGTTATATTTGTTGTATATCATTTGTGATCATATATCATTCTGTGTCCCACAGAGGCGTGCCTATCAAAATGTCATAAAAATGCAGATGACATGGTGATTTTAATTTAGTTATGAGCTACTCATATTAATGCCACAGCAAAAATAAACCTTTTTTTCCTCCAAAGTGGCATCTCAGCCAAACGGGCTGCAGGTTGAGCACCTGTAGCACATCTGGCCTTGTGCGTATCCTTGACTAGCATCATTAACAACCTTCAACTATTACTTGATCGTCACTAGTTGTAAAGGAAGGACAACATAAAGCTGTTTTGAATTTGGACAGAAACTGGAGTGAACCATATAATACCTATACTACTTTAACTAAGGGACCACAGCAAAACTCTGATGGGTGATGTGAATTGGCTGGAGGCGTGTGGGGCAATATTTAAAACAGAAATGACTATTTAGCACTCTCCAGGCCTCAAAATTTGTCAAGGACCTTCCACAATTATGTACATCTACATCAGTTTTCAGCTGAAAAACTATTTCAGCAACGCCACTTAAAAAGTTGGAACAACTTTGGAAAGTAGTTCCTACTTGAAAAGCCTCTGTACAGCAGCAGTAACTAGGGCATGTACGTGCAGTAGTTCAATGAAAGATGATTTTACACAAGATGGAATATTGTCATCTCACTTTCTCTAAACTTGTCATAACTCCAAGCGTGGAAAATAAACACTGATTTCTTGATTCAATGTCTCAGCTATACTGTGGAAATAAAAAGATTCAAATCTGTTCCAGCGTGATGATTTAGGCCTACACAGCACTGAGAATAGCTACCTGCCACGCAAGACCTGACACCATCCAGCAACGACTACGCTGCTTGTAGAAATAGCTTCCCCACATGTGTGTAAGGCATATTACAACACACAGGGGACCTGTTACATTTCAGCCTAGTTCCACATCACTTGGCTTAAAGAGAGACTATTTAGGTGGTTTGGTGCTCTTATTTATGTTGAGAATTACAGTGAGATCAAAATCTTGTCAGTTTTTTCCTCCTCTGACAAGTAGTGTTTTCAGCAGCTATCAGCGATCTTGGCAGGGCTAAAGAATTACTCCATGACCTCTTTGCAAGCCATGCCCTTACTCTGTTTGTGTTTTGGTCTGGGTTTCCTCTAGCGAGTAATGGACTTCCTTCAACTCATAAATCACACTTGTACACCTCTTTTGATTTTTTCCCTCTTTTTTTCCCCTTTCCTCCACCATGTTTTGTTAAGTGCACCACATCTTTGTTCATGTGAAGCTATTTTCTGTCACAAAAAGGAGCCAGACAATGCTGGCCCTCTTTCTCATGTTCTTGGAAAGGCACTTTTACAGGCGCTGAGGGCCACAAATGTCAACCACAGGAAGGCAATTATGGGAGTAAAATTACTTCCTTACCGTTATCAATCCACTCTCTGGACCCAGGGAATGGTTAAAAGCCACCATGAAATAGGGCACAGTTAGAGTTTTCTCCTGGGTCCCAGCCAAGGCTGCTAACCTTGCTATTAAAGGCCCCGACAAGCTTTGTCAATGCAATCTGCTGAATGCCTTGAGTGACACACGATCGATATTCTCCACTCTCCCGGGTCATCACCAGTGACAGAGGCCTAAGTAATAATACAGCACTAGCTGCCTCTCTAACTTGAATGCTTCCACTGCCACAATATATATATATATTTTTTTGTCTCGGGGCTTCCGAGCTAAATTTTCCACGCTGATCGAAAGAGGAAGATATGGAAGGTGGGAGGGAACAGGGGAGGGTGGAGGTGTGTTGGTGGAGGGGTGATGAGGAATTGCTGGGTGTCTGGATTGATGCTGGCGTAGGTAGTGAGTGTGGCCGGCGTAGTGGGGGCGCAGGGGGAGGGGGCTCTGATAAATCGAAAATGACTGGCTGCCGAGTTGTAATCTGCCAGCGTCGAGCCCCCTGTAGCAACAAGCCAAATGAAAAAGCACGCTGACAGGCCGGAGAGATGGAGGGCCTGCGGTAGATTGCGGGGAGGAGATGGCGCAAAGGGGAGAGAGAGAGAAAGGAGGAGGAGGGAGAGCAGGAGGAGGAGGGAAAACAGGCAGAGCAGGGAGGAATCGTGGAGATGTTTCCGTTTGTTCCACTGCACGGAGGTGTCAGGAGGCAGCGAGAGAAAGGTAGTGTGTGGTTGAAGACAGTAAATAAAGCTTGTGCATTCTCACATACACACACACACAAACTATTACCAGCTGAAAACATAAGAGCCCCATTACAATTTCTAATAAGGTCTAATCTAAACGCGAACAGTTGGCAGTGTTGTACCACCCATCAAGAGCTGTCAATTAGCTCTACACTGAAAATGTGTTTTATGTGTTTTTATGACTGGGCATGTGTGTGTATACAGAGGGCTTGTAAATCTCCTGTAATATGCTATCTTTGCATTTTGCATAAATGCCATCTGAAAGGGACATGCACACACGCACACATGCACACACACGCACACATACATACACACACACACACACACACACACACACACACACACACACACACACACACACACACACACACACACACACACAGAGGCAGCTGTCGTGTCCTTCAGAGCAGGTGAGTCAAGCTCCAACATCAAAATCCAACACAAGAGCTCCACCTACTGCAAGTGCCTCCTCTGTGTCCCTTCCTCTGTTGTTCAGACAGCCAGGCGAGCTCTGGGAAAACACCAGCAGGCTGTCGATGTACAGCGTGCTGCTCATTTCTACCCATTCCATTAAATTCCAAAGTAACCTTTCTCATTGAACATTAGTGTCAGACTGAGGAAAAGCCAATCCAGACAGGGCTAATAAGGCTGCATCAGTCCAGCCTTGTCTGGCTGCCTGATACAATGTCAGCTGCGATGAGAGCTAAGAGCTAAGCCCGCTCTCCCCTCCCAAGCATTAAGTGTGTAAGCTTGATGCCTGTTAAGCAGGGTCTTGCAGGAGCAGGGCCTGGGAGAAGGAGCCAGTCCGCTTCACTGTCTGCCTGCCTAATAGGCCTGCTGGCCTGAAAACACAACAGCAATCCCTTGCAAAAATGCAAGGTCAACTCAACAACAGCGGTGAGCCCAAGACAAGAGGACCAGCATTGTAATTGGGAACTCAATAAAGCTCATGTGGAAAACAACGTAAGATGATGCTGGCACATCCCACCCAACAGGACCATAGACAACCCAGAGCAAACAATTTGCCTGCACAGCCATCCATAACCCTACACAGGGTTTATACGTCTACATCAGATGAGCTGTATATATTTAGAAATCACTAGTGGCACAGCATGGGGCTTGACGAATTCACAAACAGCAGGAAATAATGCCACTGTATTTTCAACAGAATTATCTGCAGCTCTTTGTCTGTTTATCCGTCGCTGCTTTTTTTCCCCTCTGCCTCACCACAGCGGCATGCCCAGTAAGGCAATAGGGGCCTTGAATCTGTAAAGGCTGCATCCCTCCTCCCCCGTTTCATTTGCAGACCCGTGGCTCACAGTCGGACTGTCGCAGAGAAAAGCCATCTCCCTCACAGCATGGCTGCTGTTTCAGGGCAACGCCGATCTGCTGCATGCAAGCCGACTTCCCGCGCTCCCACTGGGCTATTCAGGAAATCATGGCTGATACTGAGCCGTTTGTCTCCCTTTTGTGCTCACCCCTGGTTGCGTTGCGGCAAAAAAGAAGCAAAAATTGGGAGTATAGCTCTTTCCCCCCCCTGAGGAAACACTGAAAATTATTTCTGTTACCATCAGTGTGGCAATTTTGGTGAAAAGCACACAAAAAAATGAATAAAACACAATTTAAAAGGCAGGCTCTGCAGGAGTGGAAGACTGCCTGTGGCTTCCTGAGTTTGCTGGGGAAAATTGGGTTCTCAGCCTGAGGTTTATCACTTAAAACTTCAGGCATTTTCTGGAACTGGTGTAATCATTTCAAATAGGCCAGTATGAGATGAAGACTTTATATAAGCAGTGCAAGAATCCACTGAGGTCTAATCAAAGAAACACCGAAGGGAGTAATGTGGGAGTTATACTTTGCATTTCTGTGGCTTTCCACTGTGACAGCTTTTGTGTCAAATGACTTTGAACTACATCGGCTGTGGATGGCATGAGCACTGCATAAACAACCCAGGAACCAAGGATCATAGACTCATCAGTGCAGATCTGCTAGCATTGGCTGCAGCACACATATTCCTCAGCCACAGTCAATTATCCTGCCAAAAAAACAGGCCAAAGTGGCAGCTCTCACATAATTGCAGCTAATGAGCAATAAAAAGGGGGGATAACCTGCATCACAAGACCTTGTCCATCATGTCGGCTGATAAGATTAAGTATGACATCAGAGCAAAGTTACTTGCTCTTTGGAAAGGGATGTGAGCAGGAGTATTTCAGGGTATCGCTGATAACAGTGTGGAATTTATTTTTTGTGGCTGACCTATGACCTGCCCTGAATTACTGGAGGCTGGTCTGTCTCTGTGATAACACTAATGTAACCTTATGTGCTAATCCACGTTCTCTCAGATAAGCTTCTATCTCACACTCGAAGACAAAATGCGAGTCGGAACATCAGCGAGCTTCTCTCATAATCACAGTGGTGATCTACTTTCTGCTGAGCACAACATAAAACTCAGATGAGGCTGTGACGTAATGTACCGTTATAAATTATTCCTGATTCCTGGCCTCATGCAGACGTCTCATTCCCAAAACAGCTTTTAGTGAGAAACTACAATTTGAACAGAATCAATTCAGTTAACAAAATCACCGCCTTAGCTTGTGTCTACAAACAACAGCTGTACCTTAACAAAGTGAAAACGCTCTCGACAGCGCCACAGTTTCAAATGGTGTAAAGGTACTCGCATTATAAATTATGGAGAAGCTGAGTGAATGCAGATGAGAACTATACGAGGCCTATTTTCAATCCAAAAGACAAAGAGGAGAAGCGAAGTAGAAAAAACATGCAAAGCTGGGTACAATCTTAAAAGTAGCAGGAAGCGTTGGGGGTTTGGGTGAGAAATGCTTTTACTTCCCTGCAGTCTCACAGGAGAGCACAATGTGAGCCAAAGAACAAGGCGAAAACAAGCATCCACTGCACTTAAAAGCACACTTTCAACAATGCTTTTTATCAAAACTTTTTTTTCCCTGATAACTCTTCATTTGCAATTGTCTGTATACACTACACGAAATGAAAGGACGCCAAGCTTTTGTAGGCCAGAAAGACTTGAGCGCGGGCTCCGAAGAGCTAATGTCGAAATTCCCCTGAGCGTCTTTTAATCACACGGGTAAATAATTCAGCACAGCCTGAACAAAGACTGAATCTGAGAGAGAGCGCCGGGTTCTCTCGTGTACGCTGCACTTTCTTTCCCCGTCCCACAAGAAGGAACAATGATGAGGGCACTTCTCTCTCTGTTCGTGACTTAGAATTTTTCTGCTTTATTTTGAGCTTTCAGAGTTGATTTTCAGATGGCAAGCAGAGCTGCTGTTTCAGTCAGACCCTTGTGTCTTTCTTGCCTGACAGGGAGCTGCAGTACACCAGCCTGTCAGCCTCCTGATGACCTGTGGGTGGTGCTACATGACAAGACATCGGGGGATGGGGGAGGACAGCAGAAATGACTGGAAAATAACACATAGTAGAGACATTAGATAATAAGGGTGTATATAGGCTGGGATGAGAGAACGTTGCTTTAAAAGCAAAGAAAAAAAACATGTGTAGCACATTATACACACATGCGTCAAACTACACAGAAAATACTTGAAACAGACATCATTATCCTCTCTTTCAGCACCGCTTTGATTTCCCTGCTCCACCTCTTCCACCTTGCTGGAGGAGGCATATGTGCATGATGACATTAAGCTCAGTTCACCCACAGCCTGTAGCCTACGGGTTATGCTTGTTTGTCAAAGTGTGTGTTTTAATAGCGGGCATCCTCAAAAGCAGCAGATTTATACTCGCAAATCTTCTGAAACCAGGGAGATGGAACTTGTGTCTGTTGCTAAAGCTCTGATTCAGATGCAGTGAGTGAATAATTAAAGCCAAGGATGCAGGACAGCTCCACACTTGTTCTCATCGCAGGACATTTAAAAAAAAAAAAAAAGAAGCTATTTTACCCTGAAAGGTGTCCAAATATTCAAAATAACAGAGATAATAATAGAGATCATTTTCTCACCCCGTTGGCAGACTCTAAAAAAATGTAAAAATGAAAACACACTTGTTAAAAGGGGAACTAAGTGTACTTCCAGGTGTTGGGGAGCTGTTACAGATGTGAAAAAAGCTGTACAAAGCCTTTTGTGGCCCTGGAGGGAGCTGTGTGAAATCTAATAAACTGCCTCAAGTGATGTCAAGTCAGCAGTGGTTGGGGCTGAAGACCACAAGTTTGAAAATGAAGAAAAATATAAAATAAATAAATCTTGGGGTGTGGAGTGGAGTTAGACAGGAGGGAGCTTACCTGGCCTCAGAGTTAATTCAGTACTTTTTTGAAGCTCTGATTCAGACTCAGTGAGTGAATAACTGCAGGATGCAGCTCCAAATTTGAAGGGACAAGCATTCTTATCTGGATAAAGGGCAGAATATCATCAGGGGACCTATACATGTCATGAAAAATACTTTAAAAAATGGATGCATCGGCACTAGAAAGGAAAAAAAAAATCAAGAAAAACTGAGGAAAGCAATTAAGGAAAATAATGAATGACTTTTGAAGATGTATTTCATCTTGTTCAACGTAAAATGTGACTTCAGCTGACTTTGGCTGATACAACGAATTAACCTCTGCCACATGGTGCAGCCAGTTTAGCTCCTGGCAATGGCATCAAGGACATCACTGAGTGCACACACTCCAAATTAAATGTTAAATACTCCACATCCTGTTTGCAGACTGGAGGAAAGCGTTCAGTTCAGCTCAGTGTATCATATCCCATGATTCCAGAAGCTCTCTCTGTTTCTGTTTTCCTGCCTGCTTTTGCACTTTCCAGAAGACGACACATACATTTTTGAGGGGAGTCAGCTCTCGCTCAACCTCGCTTCTTAAAACAGACTTGTGTATATACTGTACCAGCAGCCTCTGTGGTTCCACACTGCTACGCTGGTTTCTGCCAGTGAATAGTTTGCCTTGGCTTAGCAGGAATAATACAGTATTGAGCGGCACACAGAGAGCTGAGGTGGAGTGGTTGGAGGGGATGTGTGGGGTGGAGGAGGCTACCTCTGCTTGTAGCCTCAGGCAGGACTGGGAATCAGTTCAAAGATTCCCCATATAACTCTGATTAAAAATACACAATGGATCTTTTTAACTTTCAAGGCTAATAATTGATGAACACAAAGGCCC
The DNA here is from genome assembly GCA_037975065.1 of Chaetodon trifasciatus. Lineage (NCBI taxonomy): Eukaryota > Metazoa > Chordata > Actinopteri > Chaetodontiformes > Chaetodontidae > Chaetodon > Chaetodon trifasciatus. Next base: position 8,801,012 of record JBBMOE010000011.1, read on the forward strand.
TCTTGAATTTTCCATGTGAAAGAGGAGCTGACATTCGAAAGGTTCACTGAATCTGAGCTTGTAGCCCTTCCTCCCTTCCTCCTCCCTCTCCACATCTTTCTGCTCTCCATCTCCTCATAGCTGCGGGCTAATTGCAGCGATTTTAGATGATTGTTATTAAAAACAGGCGAGCGGCGGCGCTTTGCGAGCTGAATCCCCTCGAGGAGAGGCCCCGTCACACCGGGAGCGCCTGTGCATCCTAATGACTGCAATCAAGGCCTGCAAGAGCGAGGGCGCCTTTGTTTTCTCCGATGCTACGAAGGAGGCGAAGAGATGTGCACATACAACAACACACTCCAACGCTCTTCAGGATGAATAAACGTGAAGAGAACAACAACAACAGCGGCGATCCTCTCCTTGTCTGCGCTTCCTCCTGCAGTATACACGCCTGAGCAGCACCCGGACAGTCACAACACACAAAACAAGAACAACTGCAGCAACTCACACATATACAAATACACCATGTTTTATTTACATTTTCAAAATGTACTGTGTCAGGAGGGTTCATTAAGCATGAAGAGGGAGTTTAAATTCATGTGCTGCCAACACTGGTAGCAGCATAATGCAAAATGCTAAAAAAGGTCAAACTAGCAGTGTCCTGATGGTAGAAGTGCAGTGAGAAACACACAGAATGCACAAAGTGTGTTTATCTGCAGCATTTTCAACAGAAAAAGTTCTGTAAACGAGAAAGGACTGTAGAACAATTCCCCTTTGCTCCTGGCACATTTTAAGCTAATTTATTAAAACTTGGAAACAGTATCTCTGCATACTTTATAAACTGTATTTCTGAGTTTCACAGTTCCAGTAAATGAAACATCATCTGATCATGTCTTTATGTCTATTGTGTTTTTCTTATATTTCAAGCCCAGTGTGATAAAAGTTCACCAAGAAAATGGCTCTTTGATGCAGCTCTGTTCATTTCTGTAAATGGTTTCTTCTTTCTGCCCACTAATAATACTGAAGGTATGCACACACACACACACACACTTGTTCACACACCTCACCTCCACACACAAACAGAAAGCTCACAGTGTGAGTCTGCAGTAAGTACCAGAGATTTAACTGTGAGATTAATTAAATTGTAACTAAATCAATTCTAATTATCCAGCAGGGTCGGTTCTGATGCAAGGCAGCAGGCAGCGCAACGGTCAACCACACGAGCACTTAACCCGATACAATTACAACACACAAATTACAACACACAGTAATCAGCACAAAAAATAATGAGACACACAATGCTCACTTAGAACAAGTCAAAGGAGGGCAGCCGAGGCCAGCCTGTGATCAATAGCAGGGCTATCTGCTGAGTTTGGACTTATGATAATAGAGGCAGGAGTGCAGAAATAAGGAAACACATAAACAAAATAAACAAGAGAGCAGCTCCAGTGCGGAGTTGACTTCAGGAGCTGCAGTTTGTGGAAATACAACTACAGGTGTGACTGAGTCAGTGACAAATCAATCACAGGGGTGAACAGGCCAATAGGGAGCTGTGCTTTGACTCGATCAATCGCACCCCTGCTGGCAAGAGAACCAGAAAACACCTGTGTTTTAAACAAGACAGACAGAGAGGCTTCACTCAGACTGTCGGACCATCATACTGACCCCATCCTGTCACTGATGTCCTTTAGCCTTTTCAGTGACTCCACATCCACACAGGAGTGGACAGAAGGCAGATAGGAGCTGCAGAGCACATGTGACTCTGGCAGCATTATAAAACTAAATGTTTCACTGCATTTACAAGCCATGCAAACCTGTCTTTTTACAGCTTGATGGTGACACTGAGCCCTGTCAGCCTCTGTCAGACAGTCAAAACCCTCAGCGGCCTGCGTGAAAGCGCAGGGAGTGTTGTTTGTTGTCCGATGCTCCATCGCTTTCCTGTAGCTGCAGAGGCGCCTGGTAGCAAGTGGATTTCACACCGTGGCTGAATGCAAATCGGCTCACACACAGACATACGCACAGACGGGTGCACACACGAAAAGAAAACACAGGACCTGTGGGCAGAGGGTCCTCCACAACACTGTAGCCTCCTCCCTGGCCATGAATAATGTATGAAGAACATGTAAATACGTTATTCCGTGCATGCATTAATGATCACGGAGAAACTCGCAGTCTAAGCACCAGGGCAATTAATAAAAGATGGCGTGCAGATAAAGGCTCATACCTCCCCCGTCTCCTAAACCTCCACCCCATATCCCCCACCACTTGATCCACTGAGACACATTTCATGCCAATCTTAACCTTGTTTTATTTCTGTGCTGCTTGGGGGTGTGGTGCAGCTGGAGTAGAGCTGAATAATGAATGGAGGCTATCAGAGAGCCCGACTACTGTAGAGAAAGTCTGCTCCACAGAAGATACAGCTAGGATTCACACACACAACTGCTGTGGTCCCCATAGGATGCTCTGGGGAGGAAATGAGGGGTTAACTGGTCTCTGGGGAGCTGTGAAATGAGGGCTTCGTGGCCTGGAGACGGCGCATAAAACATCAACTCCAAACGCGCAGACACAAACACATTCATCTCACAAGACACAAACAGTGCAAATAGAGACTTTTTAGTGAATGTTGCTGGCTGAGCTCTGCTTCAGTCCTCATGTCCGACTACAGTGAAAGGAAAGGAGGACTGTAAGGCTGACACTGTGCACTGGAAAGAAAATCGAAACTGGCCTATTCCCACATGATGGTACGTTTACAACTGCAACAAAAACTCCAGTGTATTTACAGACACTCCAAATACACCATCACATGTCATAGGTTTTTATACAGGATTGGGATGTACCCTTATTCCATCATGGGTTCAATAAAATTCCAGGCAACTTTGAAAGATATCCATTGTAATCAGCTTGCTGAAGGGGATCACTTGAGGATGTTGTTGCTTCCAAACTGTAGAGCTTCAGTCTCATTCAGAGCTCCATAAACATTAGAGCGAGGTGGAAACTGCAGTTTTCTGTCCATGTAAATATAACACAGACAGCAATCTTAAGCACCAACTGTTACGCACCTTACTGAGGGAGAAGAGATGATCACATGTGTGGGTCAGTAACATGCACCAACTCATTAAAGAACAATGGCAGAAAGCAGCAGGACAGCGGTCGATTAGGGAAGGAGTAAAGGTAACCAACTTTAGTATGAACAGAAAGCAGAAACCCTCACATGTTTGAGTTATCTATAAAGTACAGAATACTTGTTCATGTATATTTCTCATGCAGTTATTTGGTGACTTATTGCTTTTTCAAAGGAGGTACCATTTACACTTACTGCAACACCATGTTTCAAATTTGATTTTTTGCCTGAGTACACTGAAGAGAACCAGAGAGGGGCAGAGACATACAGAGGCAGATGGCTGGGGGAAGCTCTGCCTTGTCTATTCTTTGTTCCACAGAGCATAAGCTGGCCGGGCTGACAGCTCGTCAATCTAAGCGACCGAAGGGACAAGATCTGGAGATGACAGCTCTTTCTCCTCCTCTTTGATACCTCCGTGTGTGTGCGTATGTGTGTCATTCCATCACTTGAGTGCAACCAAAGGCTGACCTTTCACCACCACCATGCTTCCCCTGTCTGTCAAGCACAAAACAGGCGAGATGAGGGAAGAGGAGAAAAATACTCCCCCCTGCAGCTAACGTCCCCCCCCCCCCTTCTATGTGCTGATTTCAAGTGACAGTAATCACTGTTTATTAGCCCACTTTGCCCTTGTCATGTCCAAGAGCAGCAGCCACATATTAGAGTGATTAGACAATTAGGGCCATTACAGTAATACACTGGCCAATGTCACACATCACACATTACACTGTGAATAGAGAGAGTAGACAAAAACTCTCTTGCTTTCCCTCCATTACAGTCATTTTAACAGCTCTAAGCCGGCAGAAAATGGGCTTAATGATTGCGGCTAGTGTGTACCACTGCCCTATTTAGAAATAGACTGTATTTTCTGTTCAAATTAACGATGCAGGGGGAAAAAGGCACAAAGGGGAATAGACTGTGCTAAGTAGAGAGAGAGAGAGGACGACCTGATGTAACAAGGCTTACGCTGCAGCACTAATTAACATGAGGCCCTGCGCTCATTCCCTAAAAATTTACTTAACGCGACTCACGCTGCTGCATTTATCTGAGCAAATGAGCAGAGAGATGTGTATCTACTTAAGCTGCAGCAGGTCAATTACTAAAGATAAATAATTCACAGAATGGAATATTTAGGTCCCACGAAAATCCTATTCTAAAAAAAATTCCACACTGAGTAAATGCTATCATAATTAGTATAATTAAAGCATATAATGTATTAATTATTACATGATAATTCCAGTAGAGATAGTTAAATTCTGTGCGTGCCTACATGTGAGAGATGAGACGTTCTCTGGTCTTGCTGTGTGCAACAGAAATGCAAATGAACAAATTAAGAAGAGGGGGAGCAGACGGAAGAATCTCACCAGTAACGAGTCATGGGAGAAGAAAGTCCAAGTCCAACAGAAGAGAAGAGAAGAGAAGAGAAGAGAAGAGAAGAGAAGAGAAGAGAAGAGAAGAGAAGAGAAGAGAAGAGAAGAGAAGAGAAGAGAAGAGAGCCAGCATCTGGAGACTGTGAGACATCACAGAACTCTGATGGTCAACCTCCTCTCTTGCAGGAGGGGTAAAAAGGAGGGAAATCTGTTTCCTGTCATCTTCCATCTTGTCAGTCTTTGTTCAGACATCTTGCATCTCCTCCACCAGCTGTTTGCTGCCTGTGCTGACAGATGGCTGCTTCTCTTTGATATGTACTCTCCTCTGGCCCACTCTCCCTCTCACTCCCCCCTCACTGGGTAAAACTTTTAGCGAAAAAGCCAACTTGGGGTCTGGGCTACAGCGGATATTGCTGAATGCAGAGAAAGCTAGTTGGTCACACTGAGAAACTGCTGGCCATTTGCACAATGGTGTATAATAAACAGACTTTTCCCCAATGTCCTGATGGAAAATAACGATCTAGACGTTATGTATTTCAATGCGGGAGCCGGTCCACGTGTGTGTGTGCGCGCGCGTGTGTGTGTGTGTGTGTGTGTGTGTGTGTGTGTGTGTGTGTGTGTGTATGTGTGTCTATGTAGATCTGTTCTGCAGAGCTGGCCAAGTTGGACAGATTTTATGCCAAGCCTCACTCAGAGGGAGGCTGCTGAAAAAAGCATAGGATTGTTTCTTTGGAGCACGCCAGCGTAGACTGGTATTGCCAGACAGTTACACAAGTTTACATTCAGACAAAAAGCAATTGTTGGGCTTTGCTCTCCAGCAGCCTGTGAGCATGTGATCCATCCTTCCATAAATCTGACATTCCCATAGCTCACATTGCCAGGCTGCCTCTCTGTGTGTGTGTGCGTGTGTGAAGCAACCCTACGCTGCATGTGAGCGTGTGCACGGGACAACAGAGGGCTCTTTGAGCCAGGGTACCAGGGTCTGCCCATGTGGCCCAGGCAGCTCAACTATGGGAACCATCCCCGTGCCCAGTCATCCAGCAGGCTGAAACTAGAGCTGCTCAGGAGCGGGCAGCAGACGGCAGGCAGGACACGGCATTCCAGTGGGAATTTAACTGAGGATAATGAGGACTCCTCTGAGGAGAAAATGAGGCACGCATTCACTGAGCAGCTCTGCACACACCTTTGCTCAGATTCATGAGTGTGGTCACATCTCTGCTATCAAGCACAGCACAAGTTTTCAAGCATAACCAAAAACACATACACATTAGGCTCCAAGTCCAAGAATACGATTTGGGGAACCTGAAAGGAGTTTGACAATTTTAAGGAGAGAAGTTTTTCATCCTCTGGCACAAAGTTAGATGAGAATATCGAGACCAGTGTCATGTCTGTCCATTAAATAGCTGGTTAGCTTAGCTTAGCACAAATACTGGAAAAGGGGGTTGGGGGGGAAAGTTAGCCTGGCTATGTGTGAAGGAAAGGAAATCTGCCTACCAGCAACTTTGAAGTCTACTAGCTGACATGTTAAAGCTCATTAATTTAATCTGTCCAAAAATCCATCAATTTTATCAGATAGCATTTTCAATTTCAATACCTCCTTTTAAAACTCCAGTTTGATAATCATGATAGAAAAATGTTAAATTATGTATAATACATAATGGTAGGCTTATGGAATCAGTTTTCCTTCCTTTAGGATGTGTATAAGAGATGGAGATAAAAGGCGACAGGCAAAAGCATACAGCCTGTGTGGGTGAAAGTTGTCTTTCCAGTTGGCTAGGCATCCAGTCATTCGCTCCATCCATCTGTCAGGCCTGTCCCTAGTGGCTACACTGAGGGCTCGCTCTCTCTCTCGCTCTCTCTCTGGCCTGCAATTGTTCAGTGATCCAGACACCGGTCAGCCGCTCCCTCTCTCCATTCTGTCTTCCGCTGAGGAGGCTGGAGACCAGACACACAGAGGCAGGCACTGCCTTGTTACAGCCCACTCACTGTGTTTACATCCAGCAAATTAACACAAACATGGCAGGGGGATATGAGATCCTGCCTGGGGCCTGAACCCGGCAGCAACTGCCACTTAC
>JBBMOE010000011.1:8807871-8852792 GCA_037975065.1 Chaetodon trifasciatus
TGCCGCTGCCTTCTGACAGAGTGAGGGATGCAGCAGAGCCAGTTACCACACTCATTGCACAGGACAGCTATGATTATTCAAATTTAGCATTAAATTTGAATGTGGCCTTTAATGATGCTGCACAATAAAAAACAAAAAGGAAGTCATTCAAAAAATGTCCAAGGATCTCTCTTGGTAGTCCACCAAGAAGAGCTCTGAGTTTCGGGATACTTGGGATGGGCAAAATGATCGTTCCGCCCTGCCAGCCTCCTCATCTATTAAACCTCCCAATATTTCAGTTATGCTGTACACTCGTCCACGCTGAAGCTTAGCATAAGCAGGCACACAAGACACCCTGCAAAACCACTTAGCTCTTCATGAACAAACAGATCTAACAGAGTGAAAATCTGACTAGTCAAGCTACTTTACTCCCTCTAAGCTTCTGTTGTCTCCTCTGTGGCGGAGGCTTTTGTCTGACAGATGTTTACAGGGGATGGGCGATGTTTCCTCGCTGCGTGCTGCCTGGGAAAACATCTGGAGTTTGCAGGGATTTACCAGTAATCCCTTCAGCAAGCTGTGGAGCGCTCTCCTAGAATTTCAATGTGTCGGTAAAGTAAGCAAGCCTTTCTGGAATAAAAAAAAAAAAAAAAAGTGACAGGGCCTGCTTTGCGACAAACCTTGCCAGGGTCAACAGTTCCGTAAGCTTCTTACCGCTGCAGCTTTTAAGCATAAATAAATTAAACTGGCTTGGCTAAAACAGCTCCAATAAACTCTCATTAAAGTCCTCCAAGTGTGGATGGATGGGCAGAGGGATAAAACTTTCATGCAGATCAACTCATTCATTATTTGACGAGAAGGAAACTGCCTTTGCCTCTGGGATGGTTACACTAGAGGAATCTTCTGAGGCAGCAAACACAATTAAGCTACAAGCTACAGACCTAGAAGCAAACCAGCCGACAATAGCCCCCCAGTAAACTTCTAATGGAGGTTTGTATTCCTCAAGAATTTCCCCGAGCACAACGGTCTACAGGAATGTTCAGCATCGCTTTCAAGCTTCTCCCTGAGTTTATGTTTGAAATAGGCGATGCCACCCAAGAGAGGTTTCCACACCATGTGTCTCTCATATAACATACTGTGGCATCATCAGAGACTGCAATAAGCCTTCTTTAATGATAACCCACATGCCACTCTCTGGTTTTCACAGTCATTATAGTCATTATAGGCACCCCCCCACTATTCAACAAACCAATCCTGGTCCACCAGCTCAGTAAATACAGGGTCAATCTGCAATCTATGTGGGAACATGGAGAGAGGGGCCACATCTTACACAACACAGTTTGGACTATCTGCTCCAACAGGCCTCCCCAGCGTCACATCTGGAACCTGTGATTTCACCAGTTGTGGGCAAATTAGTCATCATATGCCAATTATCTAAAACACAGCTATTACAATTAATAACAATGGCATGAAAATCAAAGCTATCCCAGCCAAATCTATTTGCATAATATTTCAAAATTCTGGCATGTCAGCCGTCCAATGTTCTCCTGATGAATGGCAAGTTCCTCAGTTGTTTATTTGTACAGCCCTCAAAAAAATTGCGACCATGACACAGAGAGCAAAGGAGGCAAAACCACTGGCAGTGGTTTACTGAGCAGAAGAGAGGGATCCACGTTATGCAGAAGCAGAGGCATGCTGCAACCCAGAGAGTGTTGAGTGAAGCAGGAGGCACATGAATCCAGCACTGTCAAGAAAGCCACAATTTGTTTGAAGGTTTGGATGTAATAACAGGAGCCTTGAGTGTGTCATTTTGCTGAAAACATGATCTGAATGACAAAATTTGATCCAAAATAAATACGACTTGGAGATAAATATTGTGCTGAGTGTGGGACACTGAATGTATAAACCCCAAGAATCTACTAAACACATCAATGTACTGTATGTCTACACCATGAAAAGCTTTCCATCAGTATACTGCACACATACTGAGGACAAGCAACAAACAGAAGTCAGCCACAGAACCAACGCTCACTGCCAAGTGTGCGCTCAGTGTACTCAGGCTTCTATGTGTTAGAAGTTTTGGCTAAAAGGCCCATCTGTAACTACCTGTTAGGAAATACATTTACTAAAGTACTGTACTTAAGTACAGTTTTGAGTATTTTCATTTTCTGCTACTTTCTAGCTCTACCTCACTACATTTCAGACAAATAATCGACTTTTTAATCCACTACATTTATTAGATTGCTAAAAAACTAAAAAACAACCCTGTCTACCAGAAATGATTGTTAAAAACAACTAATGTGCAGCAGCAAACATGTTGATGACACTGAATGCAGTAAAATCTTCATTATGTTTGCTCTTTCCAGCAAAGTGTCTGATCTGCAATGACACAAGACACACATTAACATGTAACCAAAACTGCACTATTTTACAAAAAATGTCTGTTTCCACTTCATGTACTTGCTTTTCATACTTGTGTACTTTCACTTATAAAAGATTTTGAATGAAAGATTAATATTTTGCCATTGTTGTACAGGCACTTCAGCAAAGGATCCAATAATTCTTTCATCTCTGTTAGTGATTAATAATCAATAAATACTGCATGGAGCAGTGAACAGCAACGTCTTTACTTATACAAGTGCTCAGAATTTTAAGGATACAATAAGACAACAAACTGTAGCCGACTATCAGTGTGAGCTTCTGAAACAACAAACAAAGGACGTTCCTCAAATCCTTCCATGTGTTCGACGATAGTATACTTATTTTTCTTTATCTCTGTCCTGATGTTTCCTCACTGTACACTTAGAAATGTAAATGTGTCTCTCCGAGAACCGCCATCTGGCCATGCAAGAGGCCAGAGCTAACACACCAATCACAGGGCACTCAGTGTGTGTTAAATTGAATTAGTCCAGTGTGAGTCAGGTTGCTGCTCGCCCTCTGTGGGGCTGTGGCCCCAGTGTTGGGGGGTCCTGGCACTGGCTTAGAGGACAGAGAGCTGTGAGCAGACACACAGAGCAGCATTTCAGAGTTGTGTTCTCTTTCCACTCGGAGGAATATAACCCACTTCCAGCCTGCCTCCAGTCTCAACGTTCCCTCCCTCCACCTCATATACTCTCACCTCAGGACATGAGCCCACACACAGGGGTAGCAATTACCCTTTCCCCAGACTTGGATGACCCTGGGTGCTTGACCCAGAAGCCACCATGCTTTGTGCCCTTCTCACCCTTTCTCTTCAGAGAGCAAGGGAGGTGGGGAGGAAAGACAGGCACTCCGTCAAAAATGGCAGTATTTGTTTAAGGTCACTGCCTATTCGAATGCTGCTGGAAGCGTGCCTGTCAATCACGCGTAATCACACGGAGGCTGGCTGCTCCTGAGGCGAGACAGCTGGGAGCAGGAAAAGCCGACGGCTGCGTACGCCCTTCTTCTCCTCCAACACACAGCCCAGACCCCCAAAAGCACTGACACTCACATCCTGTTCTTGTGTATACTTTCTTTTAACTGGGAACACTGACATGGAGGAAAACAGAACAGTAAAAGGAAAGCCAGGCCACCTCGGAGTGAGGAGGGCTGTAGCCAGACAGTCAGCAGCGGCTGATCAAACTGTTGAATTGAAATACTGCTTCTGCAGTTCATCAGAGTACTGTAAATTACAAAAATCTCTGATTCAACAAGGCTTGTAGCAAATCAGCTTTTTCACTCTTTTACTTACCAAGATCACTGGAATAAAAACCAACCAGCCATCTCGTCTCGCCTGCTTCCGGTTCAATTCCCTCCATCATTCTCCTACTTTTTTAAATCAAATGTGAGGAAATATCCTTGCTTAACTTTGACCAAATGTAATGGCATGAGCGGTCAGTGGAAGGGAGAGCAGCATGGCGCTGAACTCCTCCTTGCACTTTTACACCAGACCCTGCCAGCAAACACCCGTGCTGTTGTCATGGTTAAACTGTTGTTTCACAGCAACATTTCTTTCTGATCTGACACCTTTTTTTTTTTTTTTTTTTTTTTGGCAGGCTCCAGTGTAGACCACAACAGCAATGGCTCCAGTTATCTCTAATAACATCACTTAGCGGGTTCTGTATCAAACAATCTTACACAGACAAAGTTGTGTGTCATTTTTAAGGACCAATGTGTCTTTTTAGAGGAAGCTCAAAATCACACTCTTAATTTTCAGTATATTTGTGTCCACAGTTGGTGGTGGTGGTGACATTATTTGACAGGCTGTAAAGAAGCATCATTAAAACAGACATGGCTCTCAAAGATAAAAGAGCGGCCATGTTCTCACTTCTCCACCTAAGACTGCTCAAGTACAAAATGGCAGACCAGATGGAAACAGAGCACCTCAGGCACCAACAGATGCTCCCATGAGGCCACTTGGCACACTCTCACTTATCCACGATAATAAGCCTGATTATGGCAAAGCCAGTCCAACACATGTAGACTGCTGTTTCATATTTAGAAAGCGCCAAATGTTCTAACTAAACTGAGAAGTTAGACTCAACCCACAGCCAACAGAGCTCTGCTTTGCTGTGTTTTATGTAATGAGATAGCTTTATTGATCCGACAGGACAGACACCTGATGCCAAGAGGAGAACTTGATCAGCATCAGGGGCCACGACCAAAAAACTTTGGTCGTGGCACAAAGAGAGACGCAGCACGGCCGGCAGCCGTTTAACGGCCGGCCCGCTGACTGACTAGATGGTCGCTGGTGGCTGATGTGTGGCTGATGGACTGCCTGGCTGGCTCAAGGACTGGTTCACTGACTGACGGTAACTGTAACACTAGCCGTTTTCATTAGCAAAGCTACGGACATTTGGGGAAAGTGCGAGCTGCTGGCCCAGAGCTTGGCTTCACGGTGTAATGTCATCCACAGACAGAGGACAACACTGAGGACTCAGTCCCATTACACAAGCTATAGGATCTGATGTCCAGACGATGACATCACTAACTGCATTAAAACTTTATACCTGCACTCAATCACAAGGTAAGGTCATGACCTGAGCATGCGATCAAGTAGTTCTGTACAAACTACTAACACCACAGGAACTTCTTTCACACTATTTTCACACGACACATGTTGATGTTTGGATAAAGACTTTGCATTTAGCATGTTAATAATATTTTTACATAACGCAATAAGGAATTGTTATTAAATGCTGCACGTTCCAGGCCTTTGGATATTATGCATGCCACAGGTAGGCTAAGTCATATTTATTTGTAAGAAAACAACAAACTGGGATGCACTGGAGGCAAAAGAATCTCATTCACACTTCAACAACTAGGGCACTGAATGCTAAAATCAGCACATCTATTGTGTTGTTAAAATGTATGCTTTGCAGCTTAATGACTTCAACTACATTTGCAAGGATATGCTTCTGCTGTAACAGTCAGTGTCATAATAAGGAGGAATTATGCGTATGGCATAAGTGTTCTCACTTACACAGCACATATAAAACATGCAATGCTATCAAACAAATGGCACTGAACACAGCTTTTTTTTCAGTTTGCCTTTCAATGAAATACTTTTTACCACAGGCCCACAAAAATAACTTCCAATATGACGGCCACTGAGAGAAGATAAAGAGTATCCACGCACAGCAAAATGATTCAACATTTTCTCGGGCAGTCACTGTCATACGTTCAGATATTTAGGAGAGGCCAGGGAAAAAGCATGAGGACTTACCTTCTCATTGTATTTGAACTTGACATAAAACCAACTGGACTTGATCATCCTTCTGTCCTCTGCTGCTGACTGATGCAGTGTGCCAAGGGAAAGTCTCCGTCTCCTCCAAAGACTGATGTTGAATGTGCAGCACGCTGACACTGAAATGTTTCTGCTACTTTATCCTGCTGGTCTTTCTGCTTGTTCCTTCTCGCTCTGTCTGTAAGCCTGCTACCGCTTCTTTCACTCCCTCGTCTCTGTGGTGTAGTGTGGTGTGCGGTGTGTGTGTGTGTGTGTGTGTGTGTGTGTGTGTGTGCAGTGTGTGTGTGGTGTGGCGGGCTTGGAAGGCTGACAGAAGAGCTCCTCAGATGGGCTTCAGCTGTGTTCAGCGGTGGTGGCAGATGCCAGCAGAGGAGAATGTTTCCCTTCTGAGTGGGAAAAGACTGAAGCACCAGCCTCCCTCGCTGACCTCTCCCTCTCTCCTAACTTTCCTATCTATCCTACATGCTTCCTTTCTCTCCCTCTCTTGCTCTTTTTTTGAAATGTTCCCTTTTTCTAGCCCTTTGCTCACTCAATGTCTCCCTCCAGTGCTTCCCATTGCTCTCGTTCATGCACCGTTAAGCTCTTTTAGCCTGACCTCATTTAACCCCCCTCTGTATCTATTTCAATCTTGCGTTTCTCTGCCCTCTGTAAAGTAACACTGTCTGCTTTATTATTTCTGCAGACAGCAGCCCCTGATGTTGGTCTGACCCCGAAGGCGCAGCGTTCCCACGAGCCAAATAAACTCTGACGGCTGAACAAATGTGGCTCGAAAATGCTCTGTCAAATGCAGTTATGTCGAGATCAGACTGGATACAGCTCAACTCTGCATGATAGCTTCAAATATTTACAAGCATTGTGAAAAAGGATTATGCTAGTGTGCTGTTATGACTGTTTGATAATTATAATGCCTGTTTGCCTCCAACCACTTTCTCACTTGCCGGCTTCATTCTGATCCCGAATTTGAACCAATCTGGCACATTCTTGGCATTCTAACCCCTAAATTCCCCCAAACCTCTGAGTCTATCAGGTGTGCCGCTTCGCGTTTCAGAAGCATCTCAGAAGCGACTCTCCGTTCTGCTTGGTGGAGAATATGTGCCTAGTGTCTTTTTGACGGATGCTGCGACCAGCTGCACAGAGCTGATTGAGGCAGGCGGGAAGTCAGACGCAGGAACGGCAGAGAGAATCCGGAAATTTTCAAAACAAAACAGCCAGTGCAGACCCCTGATCGTATATGTGCAAACAAAAAAAGAAACTATTTCAACTATGCAGCCTACTGACCCATGATAGAAGCACAAATATCAAGGAAAATGATGAAATCAGCTAAATGTGAGATATCAGACTGGCAAAATAGTCTGATTCTCCTGGTGCGGTCTGAAGCCGACACCGGACAGGATGGAACGACACCGCGCTGCAGCCATGCCCGCTGGGACGTCAGCATTACGGTGTAACTCATTCTAAATATCAAATATTTATAAATTTGAGCCCCATTCCCAACATCAATTTCAATTCAATTTCAGATGTTATTAATGTTTTTGAAGAGCACTTCTGCTCCTAAGACAGCACTTAAACCTGCAGCAATTGAATTTTTGACCATTTGGAGGAAGTGCAGCAAGACATAAATGCAACTTTTACCGATTCTCACCATATGTAGCTCATACTGCCAACATGTTTGCAAACAGTAACTTATGTAGAGACGTTATGAATGGAAGTCCAACATTCACTTTTACCTCTCTTTAGGTCTCCACCAACTCTTGAGTAAAAATATCTGGCTCTTTAGCTGCTAAATGCTCCTCTATATTCACCAGCTAGTTGCTAACTGTGTCTGTCTGTCATTTGATGATGGCAGGTTGTGGACTTTGGGTTCATCAGGCCTTTTTCACAAAAACAAAATCTGCCTGTTGTGGCTGAAGGGAAATACGATGGGAGTGGTGGGACTGAACCAAAACAGTAAAGCTGCAGCCTGACAAACCAAAATAATAATACACACTGAAAAACGCAGAGAGAGAGCTGGAGATACATACAAAGTATGATCACACTGAACGCAGAATGAAAATGTAGGGTCAACAGTCAGAGCTGCTAACTTGCTGTACTTTATAAGACATATTTACTGGGAGAAAGGATGTTTAAGAAAGTAAACTTGTAAACTTTTGAACTTGTGTACTTTGATTCATCAACTGCTGGAGGCAGATGTTGACACTAACCATAAATTAAGCTCAAATCAAGTACTGACACTTCACAGACGCTTCCTGCCATAAACAGTTCATGCAGGTGATGTTATCCTGTCATCAAATTAAGACTCCTGGAACTGCAATGAGAAACGATCAGAGAGAATGACAGCCAGCCAACAAACACGGCAGAATGGAGTGAGAGTTTACTGAAGGCAGAAAAGCTGGAAGTGTACACAGTGTGAGAGATTATGTAACATTTGGCTAAAGGTTCCACGGGCAGCCATCAAGTGCCACTTGGAGCATGTTTTGGAAGCAGCATATTCCAGTTTTACAGCTATGTTTTTTGCTAGTGTTGCAGACACTGCATCAGTATTTGAATAGTAACACTGGGTCCCTTGTTCAATTTCCTGCTGTGTTGCCCAGGATGTGTTGGTTCTGCATCATTGTGAGTCTTGTGACATTGTATATAATATAACATAAATATAAATATAAATATACACATACACACACACACACACACACACACACATACATATATTGTCTTTTGCTTTATTTCATGGAAAGGAAAATACAAGAGTGGAAAGGGGGAGAGAGAGGGGACAATATGCAGCAAATGGCCACAGGTAGGAATCAAACTTTTGGTGTGTTAAGGACAGCACACACAGCTACCTGGGCCCTGTTATGCACATTCTAAAGCTAAACTTTCCACTTGTGTCACCACATCTGTCTGCACTGCCTCCACAGTCTGGCACGAACATATCTCTCAGAGAATGTGGGCTCTGTGTGAACAAAATGTGTTTGATTAATCAAATGACTTTGTAAACAAAGCCAGCGGTCAGGGGGCAGGCTTTCAGCAGGGGGCAGCAAACTAACATTGTGAGGTGGACCTTTAAAAAGCCAGTCGACTGCTGTGAAGGCTTAAGGACTAAAAAGGCCACAGCCAGAGGAGAGACTGGGCCACCCAGCCAATGTTTACATTCTGCCACTCCCCTCAGTGCACAGGGCCCAGATCCCACACACACACACAACACCGCTGTGTATATAATCATGTCACCTTTGACTATGGCTTACGGTGTCTGCCAGCGAGAAAGGACTCCTGTATCCCACAGGATTTAGCCAAATTTGGAAGCTCCTGAGTTAAACTGAGGCGGCTCCTCTATCATAGGACAGCAGTGGGTTATGAGCAAAGCCAATCAGACGCAGGAGTGCCAATAGCTGTGTTTGCATCCATGGAAACACAGTCTGCCTTGGCAAGACCTTTGCCCAAAGCTTTACGCCAGTGCAGGGAAAAAAAATCTGGCAGAAACCATTATCATTGTGGGACAAGAGGGAAAACAAGTGATGCTTATGAAACTGGGGCTTAACCAAGGGATTGATTGGTATCTGTATAAAATGATGTCTGGTGTAAACTTTATATATTTATTTATTTTACAAACCTGGAATTAGTGCCACCATGTGAACTCTGTTTCAACAAGTTACTAACAGATTTTTTTGGACACAGACACTGTTATAAAGAACAGAGAAAACATCCATATGTACTGATCTACAGCCCACCACAAGAACATTATGCACTGACTATTTTTGTCTTCTCTACCCAGGAGTCTTTAACTCTTCCCTCTTCGCATCCTTTCACTTTGGATTCTCTTTTCAGAGGCCAGCAGTGAAGTTCTGTCAGGTGGGCTTATCTTCAGCGGTTGGTCTAATTAAAAGACAAAACAAACAGCAGGTTTCCTCGGCTCGGGGTTGCTCTGGGCCAGGTGTGTGTTTTGGTGTGTGGGCTGCTGGATATCGTTTGCTCCACTTGTGTTTTCTCCGCCTTACTCTTCTCACTCTCTCGTCTTCTCACTTTCCGCTCTCCTCATGTCACCCACGGGGAGTCTGCAGTGCTGTAATGGTAAGTGACAGCCTGCCTGCCTGCTCACTTCCCACACACATGCCTACGCTTGGCCACGTCCCCCATGGCCATCGCTGTGCCCAGATAACAGAGCTGCAAGTGCTCGAAGGGCCGAAATCCAAAAAACAGAAAAAAACCCAGGGTATCACTCCATGCCTGGTGTGTATTTAGACACAACACGGAGACTTGAACAAGGCAGAAAAGATGAAGTCACTGGTCTGGTGATAATGTGTTAAGGACTATAATGCACACTTGCTGGAGATTATAAGGTTATCTTAAGATCCTTTGGATCTCTAGTTAAACAACGAAACATAGCGTGCAAAGAGATCATATCAAAACAATTAACTTCAGGGCAGCAGAGTGGAATAACACGAGGTTAGGGAGCATTGTTTCCGCATGGCTTTATCAGCAGGCAGGAGGGGCCAAGGAGGAAGAAATGGGTTTTCATGCTCCAGTTTTTGGACAACTACAGGATCTAATCCAGCAATATGTCTCAAATGTGCGTGTGATTTGATGCTATGTTCCTTTTGATTCGTCCCCTGCTGAATCCTTCCTTCCCACAGGGACAAGCAGAGAATCAGCTTTAGAAGCCCACAGAGGCCCCGGAGCTGCCTGCCTGCACAGACACCTTCCCGCTGGAGGCACTGCTTCTCCTGGGGGTTGAGACAGCCCTGTGTGCCTGTGTGCTTTCTATGGACATGTGAACTTGACACAGGTGGTTGTAAATGCTCATCCAAGTGTGTCCTTGTGCATGACATATGTAGGCATGTTAAACAGAGTAAATTTCTGTGTCTGTCTGGTTTCTAGGTAGTGATAGACTCCTCTCCCTCTGTCTCTCCCAGCTACAGCGACCCAGATGTTCAACCCCTCCACCAGAACAACGCCTCTGCCCTGCAGCAAATATTCATTAAACCTGGAGAAAATACAGAGCCCTCCTGCAAAAAAACTCTCTCTCTCCACTTCCTTAAATGCTCTTAGAGGTTGCTTTAATCTTTAAGCTCTCAGGGGCTAACACAGCTCTGCACTGTTAACTGCAACACGAGCGTCTTACAGAATCAAATGTGAGGTAAGAGAAAATACAAAAGGAAAGGCTCGAGAGAGAAGGGAGAGAATCATTTCTTAGTTTGTCAGCCCCCAGTTAGCCCCTACCTGGATTCAGAATGGTTAGTGAGGAAGGGGGGGGTTACAAGAGCTGATTAGGTTTGCTAGTCTTAGACTTCCTCCTCCCTCTGTAATACTGCTGCACGCACTAAGAGGCAGTGGCCCGACATGGCACGACACAGTGCATGTTTCCTCTCTTCCTCTCTGCAGGCTGTATTGGCCAGCAACACAAAAGGCCATTTCCTGCTCTCCACACACACACTGATATTAGAGTTGAAGCTGACTCTTTCTGATGGCCCGATAATACACGCCCGGGTCCCATCTAGGCCACAGCCAGGAAATCACGTTAGCCCCCCTCCTCCTGCTAATACTGGGGATTATGGCACCAAGCTGCCTTGGCACAAGTAACTCTTGCTGTAATGCAGTGAGGCAACTTATATTCAAGTCCATGAGGTGCAGTGATAACCTGAATTTCCTCCTTTGGGAGGGCAGCACAGTGACTGGTAGAAGATAAAATGTACAGGATGTTTATTATTTTAAAAATGAGTGTAGTGTATTTTAATAAGAATTTAGACGAAACAATCTTTCCAGCAGGAGAAATAATTGACAATCTGGTAAAAATACCAACTGGAAACCAACTGAGCACCATCCAATTATGTCAACAAGAAGCAATATGAAGGAAGGA
The DNA here is from genome assembly GCA_037975065.1 of Chaetodon trifasciatus. Lineage (NCBI taxonomy): Eukaryota > Metazoa > Chordata > Actinopteri > Chaetodontiformes > Chaetodontidae > Chaetodon > Chaetodon trifasciatus. Next base: position 8,819,400 of record JBBMOE010000011.1, read on the forward strand.
TGAAGACATGTGTTGTCTGAATTATCAAATGCTCAGAGGTAGTTCTGTCATGTAGTTCTGACTGGAAGAACATCCACAGTGCTTTAATTATTATCATTAACATAATCCACCACCTCATAAAGACCATTTTAAGCACAAGTGAAAATTAAGATTTCTTCACATGCATAATCCTGCCGTGCACGGCCATTGAAAAGAGATATAGGAAAGAACTTCAGCTACACTGACGAGGTATTACTTTAAATATAATGTGAATAACACGCTAACATGTTACCTCATCTGTGAGCGTGATTTCTTCTTGAGTCACGTCAGAGAGATTTTCATCAGCGATGGTGTTTGTTTAATAATGAGGACAACAACTCCCATGATCCCCACTTCCTCACCATGCTATCAACTACGTCTTTTGTTTTCATTGTTTTACACCGTGCATGTAGCGCCACAATGATGTCCCTTAGTCTCCTTTGGATGTGACAGAGACACAGAGGAAAGACAATCTAACTAATGCAATCCTAGCTAATCAGTGCGGCAGCAGAGTAAGTCTCTGTATACAGTATGTGTGTAAGAGGGCATGTGGGAACACTTGTATGTATGTGTTAAAAAACAATCTCCACTGGAGGGAGGACAAACCAAGAGAGCACAACTGTGGGAAAACGGATGAAATTTAGGTGAAGTCACACACACACTGCTTGATACAAGGTTGAAACTGCCTCATTTAAACTGCCAGTGAACCCATAAAATAACTTTATAGAAGAAGACACAAGCCCATAAAAAAAGTTAAATTCAAGGAAAAAAATTGGAAAATTGGAGAAATATATTTTGTCTTTCACTTAACCAACAGGACTCCTCTGCTCTTCTGCTCCTCTAACTTGACAATGCATCGCAGTCAGGAGCTGTTTTATATAAAGAAAATACCTATAAATGCTAAGTGCCATGATGTAGTGTGTTTACATGTAACCATGACCTTGTAAAGGCCTAAAGAGATAACTACAGGGTGCCAGCATGCACAACACACACAGCAAATAGGGATTTACACACACACACTGAAACACACTGTCTGTCTGAGTCTCAAGCCAGGACATCATTTGGAACTTATTTCCAAACACAAGTCAGCAGGCCATTTAGACAGGGGGTCTGGTTGAGGAGGGCAAAAAAAAATCAGCTCCAGAGAGAAATATGCAAGAGAAAAAGGAGGGGAAATGATTCCATGTTCCAATGACTTACAGATGCATGAAGCAATGCCAGCCATGATGTTTCAGTTCACCTCCTCCCTGCCTAAACGCCTTCGCACGCATTCACCCTCTCCTCTCTTGTCCGAGGGAAGCAGCCTACAGACCCAGCTGTCCTGGCGTCGGTCGGTGGACAGATCAGATGAACGCAGGAAATAGAGGTAAACACAGATTAATTGCTCACAGACAGGAGAGACTTGGCACAGGGCGGGTGTGTGGGGGGGCTGGGTTGGGAGCTGCATGGCAAACGTTCAGAAATAGGATGGCTGGAAGCAGAGTAGGAGCTGGACTGATGCTAGCCAGGGCCTCTTCTACATGCGCACCCCGGACAACAACACTTCTTAATGATTACCAGAAAGAAGAGCAGGAGGAGCTTGAAAGGAGGAAAAGCAAAGATGCAAATCACAGAGTGAGTCATGAGAAAATAAGTAAAGGAACCTGCTGGCAGTCGGAGAAAGAGCTCATAAAGCAGTTTAATCACAACATGTATTTCAAGTAAATAGCATCCTTCCAATGTTCACTTAAGAGCCCACGCAAGATAAGAAAATAGCTCTACTGACTGGCAGAAGAGTATTGAAAGCCACAGCGAACACAATGATTCAGTTGGGAGAAAACATGCTCTTTGTGTGTCAGAATCCATGCTACAATTATGAGCAGACTTTCTATTGCTTTTGTCACATACTGAACAGTGGACAAGGACATATGATTACAGAGGCATATTCAGGACTTTACAGTTACATTTATTTTGATTTGTAAAACATTTACGGGCACAGTTAACATTAGTGCATTTAATTTCCAAAACTAAACATACAGTATGCATAAGATTCGGGTTAAACCTACTTAAAGGGTAATTCAACCCTGAACTTCTGCTAAAATCCTGCAAAAATCCTCCTTGAGAGCAGTGAGGGAGCAACAACTGCAGGAGGTGTGGCCTCCTGGCAAGTGCTGTATGCAATGTGGAGGGTCAGGGGAGATGGGGGACACTGACTCATCGCACCTCAGTTGCATGGACAGTGATGTAGAGCTGGCAGTCAGAGCTAACAGCCATGAAAGCTTTTGCAAGACTCTGTCTGTGCTGGAAAGACAGGGAGTCAGGTGGAGCTTTGACAGTCACTGGGTGGGAACCTGCGTTGTACAGCGGCTTGGCTCTCACAGTGATTCTGTGGAGGAGGGAAGCACATAGGCGCTGTAGCCATGCTGTTTATTGTGGTTAACGGTCCTGGTGCAAGCTTTTGAAGGCCTATGAGGTATTCCCTTTAAGCAATGTGCCTTTCAGAGTACACACATATGGATGCCTGCAAACACACAAGGATGGACACTTTTTCCAGCTTAATGCTTCTACAGTAATCTCTGGTGAGAGCAGTGTGATCGAAGCCACATGTGCGCTTTGGTCTGGTGTGCTTAGCCAGCTGTGACAAGCTGAGTGGAGACAGGACATGGAGAGAGTGGACTCGGGTCAACTACGGCTCAACCACTACACATGTCCACATGTAATACTCATTAACATCAGTGAGGGTAAAACATCCGCTGTGCTCTTTTCAGGCCACTAAAAAGTCATTTGCATCAGTCAAATGATTCTTTCAAAATTCAAGAAAAAGACAATTTGTAACTTCAACAGAGTGTGTGATAAAGGCTAAGAGGGTTTCTCCAGAATTTCACCTCCTATTACAAATTGTTATCATACTGACCTTCAAAAAAAGAAAATGACCCACCTCTACTAATCCTCACCTGATTGCTGTGCACACACATGCACAGCAATGTGTGTGCAATGTGTGTGTGTGCGCGCGCGTGTGTGTGTGTGTGAGCGTCCTCGTGTGCAAGTGCGTCTCTTGAAGCTGGACAGAAATATCGAGGGGATTAAGCACAAGCTGTTGAACAAATCTACTGGAGCAAAGAACAGAAAATAAAAATGCAATATCATAATTAGAAGCTTGAGTGGGCGGGATAAGTAATGAACAAGCAAACGATCCCAGAGAGATTTCTCTGTACTCTGTGTGATATACTGCACTGTACACTGCAACTGGGCTTTTGACTTCATCACGGTTGAGATATCTTCAGCAAAAGGTTCTTTTATCTTGCAAATACTTGCTGCTGATAAGGACAATAATAAACTGGGAGCACTGACTGTACATTTCTATTCACATCCTGTTATTGCATCACATCCTCAACAAGCCCTGGTGAATGATCGATCTGCTGCAAATACCTTGGATTTCATGTGGTTGCTCGGGGGAATGCTTGTACAATGGATTATATTGTAAGGAGCAACAGGGCACTAAGTGCTCATGTTATGTGGCTTCACATCATATGTCATTGAATCTTGTGATTTTTGCAACTATAAGCAAAATGAACACTATGACAACCAGCACTGATTTGCTTTGCTGTTGGACTGCTTTAGTTTACTGCAAAACACATTGCTTTGGAGGAAAACACTGGAAAATGACTTCTTCCAGGTTTGAGCAAGGCTTAAGCATTCCATGATTTTACACTGGCACATGCAATAAAAAAGTACAAGCCAAGAAACAAACACTACAGACTACAAGAAAGCAAACTACAGCCACTGTCGCAGGTGTGCAAGGCTGCATGTAGGCACAGCGGAGCTTTGAGGTAAATGCTGACATGCTTACGTTTAGCTGGTCTACTGTTTACCGTGTTCAGTTAGTTTTTAGCTTGTGAGCATGCTCACATTCTCTAAGTTTCCTTAAAACCAAGTACAGCTGTGGCTGATGGGGAGGTTGTTAATTTGACCTGATGATGGTGCTGAATGAAAAGTCAGGAGATCACCAAAGGCAGGAGGCGTCATCTTCTGTCGCAATTCATCCAAAGCTTGTTGTAAATTTTCTGTTTGGCCCAAAGTAGTGTATTGAATGACCAATGACTAGGGTGGCTAAAACCCACCTAGGATAAGTTTGTGCTAAGACAGAGAGAAATGCATGCAGAGTAATGTCTTTGTGATTGTGATTGTGTAATTACAATAGGTATGAGATAGAGCCTCCCAGTGATCTTGAATCCATGTGATCATGTCCCTTATTTGCACTAATTACAACATATAAACCAAATTTGACAATGATGTAATGAATAAATGTGTACATGGGTAACCTTTAAAGGTCACAATGACACATCTAGTTGTGGTAGCGCAGACTCAGACAAATACGAGTGTTTGTTTGTGTGCTCTTCACCAATTTCGGCTTCCTTGCTATGTAAGTATAGGCAACAAAATCCATTGTGTGGCCCTCTCTCTGTCATTTTTTCCATGGCAGAGGATAAGTCAGGACAGGACCGGAGAATAATGACCTCTGAGCTATAACACTCACGATTCCAGAGGATGGAGAGGATTCCACTGCCCATTACCACAATCAACACAGGGGCTCTTATGTGGGAGCAGCGCCATTAAAACTTTGAAACATGCCTGAAAAATAGACTGCATCCCATTACCTCTGCTCCTTAGCAACAGCCATCACTGTGGATTGGTGGAGGTTGTGCCACATCTCTTTGAGAGGGGCGGAGAGTACAAATTATTGATCGTAACCTGTGAACTACATGTGTAGCATTGACAGGGGAAATGCATAAGGGTGGTGGTGGGGGGATGTAAAGGCAGTGGAGGAGAGAGATGTGCGGTACGTGGCCTCTGACTCAGAGCGTTCTTACATCACTCACTTTGAGAAAACAACAAAACATGCACACGCACACACGCACACACACACACACACACACACACACACACACACACACACACACACACACACACACACACACACAGACATACATGTGCACTCTGCATGCTCCCTGACACACATGCATCCTCCCTGCTGCTTGGCTTGTTTCTCTCCAGCATTTCTTCTGACAGTCTTGTGTGTAAGTGTATTGTATAGCTGGAGGCGAGTCGGAGAAGCAGAAGATGCAGCATAAAGGCATCAAAGCAGCCATCTCCACTCCAGCTCTTAGCGGGTCAACTCAAAGAGATAAAAGTGAGCCAAAGACACTTGAATCAAGGTTAACGGTAGCTTGGGGGGCGGTAGGGAGCGAGAGGGGGGGGGGGCAGCTATCAAAGTGATCTAAAGCACAGTTAAAGGAATAAAGGTATCCTATTAGAACTGCCACATTGATCTGTGCGAACATCACCCTTTGTGCAAAGGCAAATCTGTTTTTCAAAAATAATGACAGCTGCTCTTAACCCTTCAAAATGTGAGGGCGATGCGTCATGCATCACACTGTATCTTGATTTTTCAAGTCATTATGTGTACATATAAAATATAAACAACTAATATAGACAATGGAAAGGATCTAATAATATCCAAACAGGAGCCAGATTGTTAATCTAGATTTTCTCATAATTCAATTTATTTTCAAATTGTTATTGTACTTTGTGTGTTTATCTTGTGTTTGGTGCTGCACAAACAATTATCCTTGGGAATAATTCAAGCGATGGATGGATGGATGGATGGATATTGTGACACTGATTTCAGCCATATCACAAAGTCCTAACGGTAACTAGCTCTACTCTGGGTTTAGTGTCTGACTGTAAGCCTGTAATAACACCAGTTGTGGAGTTTTCTATAATATCCTGTCAATAACTTCTGCAAGATAATTGTTCTGCAAAGGTGCTGAAAACACACAGAAAAAACACAGTGACATGTACACCAATGCAGGATGAGGAAGTAATCTGATACAATGAACTGAGAGGAGCTTGCAAACTGAGCACATACAACACTTTCAAGCACATAATTCATCAGAAAGATCTTATGCCAACATTAAAAATCTGTCATTTAGATCAATAACATTTTTTCCAAAGATGTAAAGCATCTGTTCAGACCTTGTGCATACCTGTTCATGCCACACTGTGCATCAACAAGTACATTTCAGTAACTGAAGACAATCAAAAGAATTTAGTTTTCTGCTGCAACATTTTTTGCTCATTATACCCAGTTAGCTCTGAAGTGTGACATTCAGACACATGGGATCTCTGCTTTACACAGAAGAGACAGCCTTGGCTACACACACATACAGTACACACAGCACTTCAGCCTTCTACACTAACAAGCTTGTGTCCCCGCAAGTTGATCCCTGCAGAGTGGCATATTTTTCTTGGAGAAATGACTGTTGTGCATGCGGCTTTGTGGAGAGAGCCCTGCATAGTTCCAATGTCCCACTGTATAATAAGCTCTACTTATTTTAGCTTCATTATCGTCAACCAGTTCCCTTGCATCACAGAACATTACAGCAAATTGGCTCTGAGATAGACAGTAATAAGAGAGTGAGGGAGACAGAGTGTGTGTGTGTGTGTGTGTGTGTGTGTGTGAGTGTGTGTGGGTGTGTGTGAATGTCTATCAGCATGTGTGTGCCACTGTGCCTACATTAAATAAAGCACACAGAAGAGTCATATTGGCTTGCGGGGTACAACTCAGAGGTGTGTACTTTAATGATGTCAAATGCTACTTTGTTCTGAGTGTGGCTGCTAAAAATTAACCATTTATGGGTAATACTGGTGCAATTCTAAAAACTGCTGCACATGCATCCATTTCTGCCCCTTTCTGAATTAAAGCTACTCCCCGATGAATCAGTAACACTGCCTTTGGCCTGGAGGTGGAAAAACAGTGGAAGAGAGTATTCAACTTAGGGTTTGAAAGAAGCAGTCGGAGCAGCAGAAGGTAAAAGGAGTGCTCTGGTAAATGAGTTTCCTCTATAAAAGGGGTCCTAAGCATTCTCCTTAGCTAGCAGCAGAGGGTGCCAGCACATCACAAAAACCCCCAGCATGCCACATATTCAGCACAACTCCAGTCCAGTTTACTCTTCTAAAAATCGCAGACAGAGAGAGAGAGACAGCCTGGACTCTTTGTGGGTGCACCATTTCTGTGCTTTTTCTCTTCTGCTCAGGATTTAATTATTCATCTTCTCTTCTCAGCCACTGAGGGCTATGTATGGGAGGGGACATGGTCTAGACATGCTACATTTATTCCCGGAAACCATATAATAGTGTTTTACATGGTGACTTTTTCATGAACTCAAGCTCACTGACGAGGCATTCTAAACTAATCTTATGTTAATATTTTAGGGTAATTGATGTGGCTTCCATGTAAATAAACGGTTAAAATGATTTGTCTGAGCTTGGAATTACAAAAAGCTCAGACTTGCATGTGGCACAATTCTTGCAAGAGTATTACTGTACTTTGCAGAAGAATGACAGCAGATGCAGAGGTAAATAGATGCCTTTGTTAAAGCGATCTGGAGCACACGTTGGCACATAGATGTTTGCAGGAAGATTCAAATCACAGATGGCTATTTCTCTCTCCCTGCCCTGGGGTGACAGGAAAACCAGGCTGAGAGTGCCACCTCCTCAGCCCGCGGTGGCAAAGAGCTGGCACTGTCAAGAGGACAGGGAGAGGAAAGAGGAGGATAGAGTCTGGCCTTCCCTGCGGGTTCCTCAGAGAAACCGTCTCCATCTGCTCATCTGGGCCAAATCTGACAGTAAACAGACTTCACTGTTTCCTTTAATACTCTACTGTACGTGGATCTGAGCATGAACCAAGGATACAGCCTGTGTTTTTTCTGAATACATAATATCTTCACATTTGCATTCAGAGTGTGTACAACACTTTACCACTAACTAATTCACTGAAACATCAGAAATTGATTGTATTTGGCAGCGCGAGACCCTGAACAGTGTTTTCTGAAGTACATCCACTTTTTCTCACAGAACATTGTAACTTTCATCTGTAGCTCTACTCCTTCCTATTGAGTGGCCTGTAAGGTTAGAGGATCAATACCGCTTTCTTGCCCTGGATCCTTGTGCGTGTGTGCCAGGTTAAGAGCAGTTTCCAAACAGATCTGGTAAAGATGGAGACTTCGTCTGATGAAAGAGCAGTAGAGGAAGTGGAGGCTGAGCTCAAGGTCAGGGGACAATATAAATCTTACCCCTTTCCCATTTGAGATCTGTCTGGATTCAAGTGCAGGTGCTGCAGAGTCCACAGAGACAGTGGTGAACGTGTGATGAGCTGTGAAATACTGGAATAATCGTTACTTGCTGCAGGGTGTTTGCATTTTGAGTGCATGTAATGCAATGAAATGGAACAAATGCGTTCATATCTGGCTTAACTCTGCATCCTAACAGCTTGTTCAGCCCCACGATGAAACTGGAAGAGTGGATCGAGAAAACAACAGGTTCTTTTCTTTTTACTGTTCTGCTGTTGCCATGGTTCCATGGTCATCACTACAAAGGAAAATACAGGGCAGCCTGTTAATAAGTCAGGATCATACTACATTCTTTTGTAGATATGCAAATGTCAGATCTCAAACTAAATGTTTATGCTCTAGTGAGCACTATTAAAACAATAAAACAAAGTTAAAAGAAAGGTCTGCAGCTGAAGAACATACATCTCAGCTGTGATGTTTCCCACAAGAGCAATTCTCTTATTTATGCTGAATTTCTGGACTAATTTACTTTGCGAGTTGTTTGAGAGCGAAGAGATTTTTCGCAGATGCAGCACATGCACCCAATCTCTGACCACATGATAGAGTTACCTTGTACCCACTCCTGCCTTAGGAAATCCAAATTGTTCTGTTTAGTGCTTCGGTTAGAGATGTCTAAGACATAATGTGTAACTTGAAGTACAGTTGTCCTAAAATCCACTTTACCAGCTGGGGAAGGCTCTACAGAGATTGTCATCCCTGTTGCCAATATCGATATGACATTCAAAGGCTATTCAAACGCAGTGTTACCATAATGTTCTTCATTATCAGCTGAACTTTGTTACTGTCTGGAGTAAACTGCACTTCTTTGTTGCCTTCAACGATGTTAGTTTAACCAGCACACTTTTCTTCTTGGTTTGCATTGCACGTACATGTTTGCATGATGGTTCGTGTAGTAAAAGCTTCTCTATTGTTGATTCTTCTCACTCACATTTGCACACTCCAGACCAGTTACCCCTGAGAGTCGCTGCACATGTATTTCTAAAGGTGTGCCAAAAGCTTGTCAACAGTTAACACTGGACTGTAAATGTTACTTTTCCTGACACTCATAGTATTTTGGCTAAAACACACCAATGCTGAGTACTGTGCACCTCTAGCACAAGCCCTCTGTTTTCCCATGCAAACTTTATGCAAAGCAGTCCCCTCCCTGTTTGATATTCTCAGCTATTGCTCCAGAGATGATAGCTCAATTTAAAGCAGAAGCAGCTCTCTTCCACAGATGTTTGCTTTTCCCTTCACCTCTGTTTATCCATTTGTAAGATGTGTGTGTGCGTATGTAGGTGTGTCTGAGAGTTAAGTTAACCAGATTATGGAAAAGAACTTGAGATCTGAAAACTCTGTCCTAATTTGGACAGAGTTCCCTGTGGTAAATACTGGTACCTAAATCAGAGCAGCTGTATGACCCAGGGCTCTGCAGTTCTTCAGCCTGTCTTAGGAGCCCAAAGGATAAACCCTTCACTTATTAAAAACCAACAAAGACAGCTATGATGGAGCGTGCCAGCCTTCTCCGTGTATCTTTTCTGCTTTATGGCGTTGGATTGGTACATGATCTGTTGTTAGATGATTGGGTAACTACGGATGACATTATAGACAATTAGCATGATGGCATGTAGTAATTATACAATAGTCATGAGGGTGCCATTATCAGAAGCAGCACAGCAGACATCCTGTGGACATTATGCTCCATTATTACACTCAATTTCATGGTGCTACGTTAAGTTACATCATCAGTGGACTGAGGGTAATCAAAAATCGGAAACAATTCACTGGGAATAACGAAGCTTCTTTATTGACAAATTACTGGTCTACCATGTTATAAAAGGCAGAGGAATGATGTGGAAGGGAATGCAGAGAAATAGATTTCCCCATCAGGGGATGTGGATCTGATGAAAAGAGATCAGAACATTCCAGCAATGACTCAACACGTGCAAATATGAGCTTTCAGAGTCCACCCCCCCAAAACCATTTCTCGCCATAATCATTAAAGCCTTGCTCTCGTTTCCAGCATGATGAAGGACTACTTATGCTGACTTCAAGTGCTCCTCATCAGCTTCTGCTTCCAAGTTTGGGAGTCACAAATGGGTTTTGATTTAAAAAAATGGACAAAACTGTGTTTTTTCAGCCACAATTTGTAGAGCAGCCAGAGGATGGAGAGGGGAACGTGTGCATCAGATGTATAAAAGATGTCAATGATTATTACTTGATCAAAAAGGTTAAACAAAGTTCATTGATGATCAGGACTTAAGTACAGGACTTAATCAGAGTTGCAAACGCAGCTTCAACGCTTTCTTTTCCCTGAAGTTACATCTCAACAAGTGTGGAGATCATAGAACATTTTTAGCACTAAACACCATAATCTCACTTCGACACAGTGCATTCTCTAGCCCCAGGCAGAATCTGGTCAAATGCCAAAATACAAACCAGAAATCATATTACTTCAACTCTTAAGTCTCATCTTTGGGAGCTTTGAGTTTATAGTACACAGGACGATGTGATTCAATGCAATGACAAAGAAGTCAAAAGAGGACAGTTCTCCTTTTTTTTCCCCCCACAGAAGTGATATTGATTATCCTGTCATCTTACATATCAGCCAAACAACTGCCCTTCTCCTTGCCTTGAAGGATACAAGTAATGATGATGTGGAGATTAGGATTAGATCGTTTGATCCCTTTGCTAAAAATCAGCCATATACCTGCCTTAAAAAACAGATATTGACCAGAATCATGAAGGTTTCCCACATCTCCTTCCCGGCCCTTAGCTCATCCAAATCAATCTAGGACCAAATCTCACAAATACAAATTAAAACAACGATACCTGCCCCGTTTAAAGGCCAATGGGTTTTTAAACAATTTTAAACATAAAAATACAAATTGTTACTTGTATGTAACAATGGCAAATACAAAAACACTGTACATCAAAAACCCATTATGTTCTAACACAGGTGGATAGGAAAACTAGCAGTAGTTCTGTACCCAGACAAAAGCGAAGTTCAGCCCAGTAAAATGAATTCATTAAAGGCACAAGTAGGAGCAGTGTGCAAAAGTGGGGCAGAATACAGTACAGTGCATTTTAAAAAGGTTCTAGTAAAAGGGAGGGAAATAATAGCTCACTAAGTTGCTTTTATGTTTGTTTTATACTGTATCTTCCACAAAAAGTCCTCATTAAATTTCAACTTGTAATATCTGGATATGATCCAAGTAGGATAATACCATTTTTTTAACCCTCTGCTGACTTTATCACTGCTAACTTCTACTCTGTAGGGTGATTCAACTGCCTGTAGTAGCTCTTACACTGTGGCAACAGATCTCACAGAGACTCAGTGTTGAGTGAGTGGGAGTCTGTTGTCTGCAGCAGCAGGAAGAGAAGTTTTACTTTTACTTCTCATGTTAATTTTACTCCAAACTTTTTCTTGTCAGAAGTCAAGAAAACTAGAGCTTTTGTAAAATGGTCGAACACAATATGCAAATTAAAAAGGTATGCTGGCTGGAGATGTCTGCTGGGCCAGGCTGTGAGAGGAGGCAATCTCTCTCAACAAATTATCTCTCCAACGAGACAAAATCCCTCCTGAGGGAACATTTAGGAGACTGAACGACATTGGGAAAGGAGGTCAGCGCACGGAACTCACTTTGGATTTATTTCAACACTCAAAAAAGCTTAAAAAAAGAAAGAAAGAAAGAAAGAAAGCTAGGTGTGTTAAGCTGAGTCACATCTCCGTCACCAGTCAGGCGCTCAGGTATAGCTAGTGGGGGGTTGGGGGGTTTGGCAAACGCTCATGGATGAAGCAGGACTGGGACAAGTGGTAGTGTGGGGCACATGCTGGGTAAATATCAGGCCCCACTATGTACTTTTCTAACTGGAGATACTTTAACAGTCAGGGTTGCCCCCACATGGGAATATTTCACTCTATGAGCCTTTGGTGCTCCATAAATACTCCACTTTCGCAGCCAGCACCTGCTGCCTGACCTCCTCTTTTACAGGGGGCAACAAAGTATGGCAAAGGAAGACAGGGAGGAGGAGTACAAAACAAGTCAGCTCTTTCTAGGCATCTAGTATCCACACACAGTACATATGCATAATAAAATACATATATAGAGACCAATTTTCTATGCATGCAGGCTTAGCTAAAATCCAGAATATGCTTAATTGATATTTACAGAGCAATTGCCTCTGCAGTGTGCAGACTGCATCAATAAGCAGCAGGAGAAGCAGGTTTGGGCAATTATACACCTTATTAAATCCTATTAGTGTGCTGCAACATAGAGGAGGGCACAGTATGTGTGCATGTGTGAAGGCGTTAGTATGTGTGTGAATATTTAGTGTGTGGCTAAAGCCCGTGTGGTTCTCTCTGTTGTTAATTGTACATGGCTGATCGGAGAGATTCCTGCACACTTGGGTCCACACCCTGGTGGTAAAAGCTCCACCTGCTGGGAACTGTGGTTTTTAATACTGAATGGAGTGCTGGGAGGTATACTAATGGAAGTCACAGTCGTCATCAAACACAAAAAGGGGATGGAAACACAGTGAATATAGAAAAATTACATACAAAGAGGAGAGTACCATTGTACCATCTCATCATACCATACAATTTCATCAGATAGTAAATGGGTCTTTGAGAGGGATCAGCCTTCAGCCATCATTACTCAGAGATCCCCAGATTTACAGGAAAAACAAGCATCTCAAGACAAAGAAGAAAGAAATGAAGTTACAGCCGAACACTCACTTCAAAATCCTTGTTGAGGCCACTGAGCTAAAGTGTTTCCAATGTGTCAATCCAGAAAAGTTCCCTTTGGTGGATCTCTCTTTCAATATCTCCCCCCTCTTGGTAATTCAATGTGTTTAATACCCTGGAATCATAGGGAGTAGACGGGGTGTAAAAATTCATTGAAATGATGGCCAACAGGATATCTCACATCATTGTGTCTGATAGTGCTCCTGTGCTCACTAATCCTTTGTTTCAGCAGGCCTGTCCTGCGTACAGTTTGGACTCACTGATGCTTCCAGCACCTTAGAAAAGGTTTACCTGGGTAGAGCGGTCGCCATCCTGCAGTATCTACACTGTTCCTGCCTGCTTCTCAGGTCTGAGCATTCATTCACTGTGACCTTCAAGGAAATGAATACTCTATCCACTAAAAGAGCTGAGCTGTCTCAGACTGCACGGCTGCACCTAGAGTGACTATCATCGCAACAAAGGCATTCCAATGGAACTCGGCATCGAAAAGACCTTACTATTAGGAAACAAAATGGTAGGGTATGATGAAGGAGTATAAAGGTGCTTCCTATTTGTACATGACCTTAATACACTCACTGTGTCCCACCCTCTTTTTGTCTTTTATGGCTGAAATAAAGTGCTGAATTGATGAGAAATCAAGAACTAACTTTGCAATTCCTTACTGCCAGTATAACCAACAAAGTGCATAAATGTGTGACCTGAGGGGGCCAGAGGTTCTATAAATATCAGCTGTGGATAAACCACAGGTGAAGCTGGAAACAGGGCGCTAAAGTTAAAAGCCATTCTAAGGCACCAGTGAGAATCTGGGATATCATTTGGCTGCATCACAGGGTAAGTCACCCTATCCTGGTATGTTGCCCATGGTAACAGTGTTACTGCCAAATGATTTTTTACAGTAGGCATTGTGTGACCAGCGTGTGACACAGGGTCTCTGCATTCCCATTCTACAGTATAAACAACAGCAACAAGAAATCAACATGTATAAGAGTCTTTCAAATGCCACATGTCCTGCTCAGAGTTCTGTGATTATTATCCTGCACTGCAAGGTTCACAATCAATGATGCAGCAAAAAAACAAAAACAAAAGAAATCGTTCGGCCAACAAAATTTGTTTCAATTGTGGGGCCTCTTGACATTTAGTGGGCAGCCCTAGTAAAAAGCACTGTACATATATATGTATATATAGTATATATCGTTTTATCCATCATATCCCCTTTTACCTTCCACTATCCCTATACTGTGTACAAGATAAAAGGATAACAGAAGTATGGTGTCAGTAGTTGGGTCACAGTCACCAGAATCGAAAGGCTTCTTCATATGTGCAGCAGGAATTTGCTCAACAAATGTCATGGTTATTGTTCCATTAGAATCTGAGATATCATGTGTGAAATGTCACTGGAGGTGGTGCATTTGGTCATTAAAATCCAAAGGCTCTGTCTTTCATTGAGCATGACTGTATTCAGAAAATATCACGTTAATCTACTTTTCAGATTTTGATGTACAAGTGGAAATTTCAGACTGTCTGGTCAACATACTCATCCCTCGAGGCCCAATGCTAATATGGCAAAAGTACTTTTCTTTGTCTTTGAGACAGACACAGACACAGAAGAAAACCAGTTTTTATTCACCCAGTGGAAACTTTAAAAATTGAGAGACTGAGTGGGAGGACGGCGAGACGACACTCCACAAGTTCCACACAGCCGCACAGTGTTATGTTACTTTGGGTGAGAGGGAGAGAAAAGAAGAAGAAAAAAAAAAAACAATTTCCAAATCTTGAACTATCTTGAGCGTTCATCTGTGGGCCTGTGTGTTGTAAACGGTGGCAGATTGGATTAGACCTCAGTCTGACTGCTGCGCTGCAGTGGTCTGTCTGTGACAGGGGCTGGACAGCCATGATAAAACAATCTTCAAACTCCACCGGCCCACTGCCCAGCACTGACTGACAGCTAAGATGGGCCTGGGCTTTAAGTGGGGGACACTTTGGTTTAAAGTGCAGCCACTTAATTTTCACAAATTGACTGTGAGGGTTGTCAAGAGTGAGAGCCCGACAGGTTGGACAGTGACTAGTGACAGCAGATGCTGTCTGTCTTTGATTTCATTTGTCTGCCTCCATGCAGCAGTTACAGTCTTCACCGCGCAAATGCAATGAAATGACTCTGTTTAACAGTCATGCAAGTGGGTAGTCCAACTCCCACCCTCCTCCTGCCGTCCTCACTTAGAGAAAAGTGACACTTCAAAAGAAAAGGTTTCTCAATGCAGGACAAGCAGGGAGAGAGTGAAAAAAAGAACATTAAAATGTTTTCAAAGACATGTTGGCCTAGACCTGTCACACAGCATCAGCAGCTCCAGCAAGAGGCAGGCGGTCGGCGGAGGGGACGTAGTAAAAACACAAGTCGTCAGTAGGAGATGTAGACAAGGCGGGTGGATACATGTAGTTAGCGTTGGTGGATGGGAATATGCTGTTGGACAGTCCCCAGCAGGAGGGGGCCCGCTTGTACAGAAATGCCAGACTTAACCGAAGCCTCCTATATAGCTGGACTGTGTATGGTCAGTGTGCGACATTATGGCCAAACTGTTCAACAGACAGTCAGCGTCTCTAATCCTGGATATTAACACGTTCATGTCCAATTCTCTGTAATGGTCCCACTGATATCTGTTGTTACAGTGTTCTGAAGTAGCATCACATGACAGGGTAAAGCTATGCTTGAGTCACAAAGTGTTAGGAATGCAGTTGCAAGAACAAGACTTTCCACTCATATCTCGGGATGTTTGATTTGAACGAGAACTTACTCTAATTATAACTGTTGTAATTATCTATTAACTCCCCCTGCTCTTTCTACCTTCAGGACGTCTCTCGTTTTCCTCTGACTCACTCCATATTCAGCGTTCGTCAGTGATTGTTATTTGTGGAGCTTTAGCTGTGCGCTCTGCCTCATGCCTCTGGGCACATGGAGAACTGTTTTCTCTCCTACTCTGCTCTCTGCTGGACTGTAACAGTGAGAAACCATCGTAAAACAGCAGGTTTCATGTTGTTTTCAAGTTTCATTCCCTCATGTTGAATATCAGGTATTATACTGTCTGTGCCTTCTGTGCACATCCAGTGCACTGTGACGCACTGGTGAGGTAAGGACCGCTTTTTGATTTCTCATAAAATGGGTGTGTGTCATGTGTGCAAACCAACTGGGGCATGGACCACATCCTGCTTTGCCCTTATCTCACTGGTGCCTCAGAGGGCAAAGTCTGCAAGAAACAGAACATTAGTTCCGTACCATAACTCCAGATTCTATAAGTATCGGCACAGCCCTCTAAGCTGGGCCCCCCCCCCAAGAAAAGCTGCCTATTGTCTGGTCTCAACTTATGCATAAGGTGAGAACGAGGTGGGGCCCACAGAGAAAGTCAGTGTAGACTCAAGCAGTCTTCACTCACTTCAAT
Source organism: Chaetodon trifasciatus (assembly GCA_037975065.1). Taxonomy (NCBI): domain Eukaryota; kingdom Metazoa; phylum Chordata; class Actinopteri; order Chaetodontiformes; family Chaetodontidae; genus Chaetodon; species Chaetodon trifasciatus. The sequence goes on from JBBMOE010000011.1 coordinate 8,835,746, forward strand.
GTTGCGTGAACAAAGGATGAAGCCACTAGCGACAAACTTAGAGGGCAGCGACTACACTCAAAGAATCTGGAGTTACTGTGTGTCACCAACGCTTGGACCTACTCATTTTGAAAGCGCAACAGCCAATGGGGAAACTCCAACGCTCGACTGACCAACGGTGTGACTTTATCACTCACCAGTAAGTCACAGACTTTCCCGTTTTCCCCCCCTTGCTGCAGTCCAGCCAAAAATGTAATAATTTAGAGGAATCTCAGCACCACATCTTACCAGAGGGTCCTGGATTTCTAGCAGCGCTTGCATCACACACAGCATCTGAGTTACACACCAACATGAAAGTACAAAGTGCATTTTGAAGCTTTGCAGAGATGTAGGAGTCTGCCGTGAAGCTGGCACATGCATGTTGCTGTAGTAACATCTTGTCACACACATTACATTCCACACACTTTCACTGGTAACATGAATACACTGTACCATATAGTGCTGTAAAAACACATCTACACACTAATTACACACAGCCTTGTCAAGCCCCCAGATGCATTAAAATGTTTACTGACTGTTGTCGTGTGTGTCACAAAGACACAAAGACCACTAAACAAGCCGTCATGATTGGATTTGATTTGATCCAGTGCTATAAACCGCCACTGTGACAGCAACAATTATCTTCTCCACAACCGAAGCCCCCACCAGAATGGATTTAACATCTTATCTGACAATCAGGACATTGCTTTTCTTCGAATCTCTTATTGGCTTAGCGGATAAGCTTATTAAGGGTGACCCGCGAAGCTGAAAGAGCTGAACATTATATTACATTTTCACTGCAGATTGAAAAGCATGTAAGCTTGTCCCCATCCTGACAAAATCAAGGCTTCAGTCCAAATATTTACACACACACAGACACAGACACACACACACACACACACACACACAGACACACACACACACACACACACACACACACACACACACACACAACCTGGGAGATCTGCCATTAGTGCTTTTAGCTTGATCTCATTACATATTTGGCCACCAGCAGGTTGAAGTAAGAGTTCAGTCTAGGTAAGAGACTGATGCTGAATGATAATACAGCCTCTGGCAGGCCTAAGGCAGGGCTTTTCCATCAGGGCAGGTGGAGTGAGAATTTACCCAGTCAAATGATTCAGCGAGCCAGAGGCCAGACACCAGAGGCCTCCGGTTGACTGGCTGACCTGCTTGGAGCCTCTCAAGGAACAGTCTTCAAACCCCGGGGCTAGACACTGCTCGGCGGTTCCACAGGAATCACTCCTCCAAAGACCACAGCTCTTTTTCCTCCTGCTTGTGGTGCGACTGACAAATGGGGACAGCTGTGAAGTGATGGCTTTTCCTTCCTATTTTTAATAAAAGAACTCAGATGGATGATGTGAAGCAGATATTCAGGAGCATTATATGCACACCACCACCATACGGTACGTCTTCACATGGGCTTTGTGTCTTTTTAATGCAAGAATGTTGAAAGTACAATGTGTGAGACTCGGTAGCACTAGTCTGTGAGGACACATTAGTGTGAGCATTTCACTCTCATCTGCCCCTAAAAGTAGATATGTGCAAACTGGAAAAATGATTTGCAAGTAAAGATTACAACCTACCACCACTCATCATTCAATACTCCCACATTCCACAAGCCACGATACGTACAGCAATACTGCGGCAGAGTGAGAAAATACATATATTGCAGAACCAATACGTCTGTTAAAATGCAGTGTCAAAATTAAAAAAAAAAAGTTTCAAAAAGTTATTTCAGTACTTCAATGTTTAAGAAAACTCTCAAATGTTTTAAAAAGCTCCAGCAATATCTTATTTAAAAAGCTGTGTTTCAACATTTCGGTTGGTTTTAAAAACTGTTTCCAGTGTGTCAAATTTTCATAAAATCTGTCTGAATGTTTGATGTTTTAAAAATCTCGTCAGTACTTTAAGGCCCAGGCCCCTCCGGGGTAAAGATACTGGGGTCTTTTCTTCCAAAATCCTCCACTGGATTTCACTTTATAATCGCACACAAGGAGAGGGGGCCTGCACAAACACACACACACACACACACACACACACACACACACACACACACACACACACACACACACACACACAGTTTAAATATGTACAGAATAGTCTCTTTGTTAACACACTTTGTTACTTGAACATTCTTCACTGTACCCCTACATTTTTTTCATTTAGCAGCACATGCACTCTTTGGGAAAAAAATGTTAGCGCAGAGCCCTCAAAGACATTCTCAGTTCCAAGAAGCACTACCAGTGATGCCAGGGTGGTCTGGCCGGTGACAGTGCCTGTTATCCCTATTACACTACTCTGCCTTATAATGAGCCAGTATAACACCACAACCAGCTGACAGTGCCTGGTGCCAGGATTACACTTAATCCATGGTTCATTTAATGTGCTGAAGAGGTTTACACGAGGATATCATGGTGCAAAGCACTTAGTAAAATAAACTGAGATTAAACCCATGGCACATTTTTGTACTGCCATGTACATTTGTGAGACTATTTCAAAAACATATGCTATAAAACTGCACAGAGAGCTAGACCTAAAAAGTACCATGAAGCTAATTCGCACTGTCCAAATCTCATACTTACCTCTTTCACCTCTGACCTGAGTCAAAAGTCAGTGCTTCAACTGACAAGAAGACGAGATCAAACTACTATTCTGTCCAGAGTGACTCCAGTCAAACATAAATCACTGCACACAAATGTCTGGGAAAGAGACACATGAAGGAAGACAGACAGACGGAGCAGCAGACAGACAGGCAGGTGGTTGGACTGAGATGCGGGAGATCAGAGGGGGAGGCCCAACCCGAGCCCTCCTTGCTCGTCCCATACCCAACTCTTTGTCTCCCCACTCCCCCAGAGCCAGAGAGCAGATGGGCCTCACAGCACGTCCCTCTGTTCACCAGAGCTACTGTACAAAGCAGCATACACCACGGGCCGCCAATCCAACATCAGTGAGCTGAACAGAGCCTCACCAGAACAGAACAACACCCCCTGCCACACACACATGCACACACTCTCTCACACACACACACACACACACACACACACACACACACACACACACACACACACACACACACACACACACACACACACACATCAGTGCCAGAAACATGTCTCCTGCAAGTGTACATCCATTTCAGGCACATAAATGTGACCTGTGGTCACTGGAGTTAAAATGGTGCCATGTAACGTTTCCTCTGAGACATCACTCAGGACACATAAAGAAACAAACAGGCAAACAGACGCAAAATGCTTCACCTTCTGGGTTTGTTTGTTTTCTTAACTTGTCAAGTAAGTACAAGTCTCTTCATTCCAGCTGAGCTCCTGGAAACAGTTTAAGACCAGTCTGATGCAAAGAATATCTAATACTCCGCTATAATCCCACATGTGAGTGAACTTTGACATTTCCTGTTTATGTTTCGAAAGTGATGACTGCAAACTTGCATAATTAAGGTAAAAGCTGACTGTGAGAGCTCACATGCATATGTAAGTTAGCTGAAGCAGTTTGTTGGATTTCACACAAAAAAGAGAAAACACTGCATCACATCACTCTTCCCAGGGGTTAGGTCAATAGGCCTACTGCTTGGCCTTAAAGGCCTTTTTTTAAATGTAATACAGTAAATGTAGCCTTAAATTCTCAAAACTTGACAATTAAAAACATGCCAGTGGAAAAAAAAGCTAAAACAACAGAAAAGTTCGAGTCATAATTTGTGGTTTGCTACTGTACTCTCGTCCATCTCTGCTGAAGCTTCCTCTATCTGGGCTCTTTTTTCACTGTGAGGCAATATGTCAGAGACACTTACAAACATTTCTCTATGTTCCCCCCCTTGAGCTTACAATATCTCATAGTTCAGTACATTGGGTCAGTGCCAGAGATCGAAAACATTTGCTGCAATCTGCGAGCTCGGCTGGAAGCAGAACACAAAAAGAAAAACATCTCTTGCTTTATTCAACACCAAATTCTCTCCCCTTTCTCTCTTCATCCCTCATTCCACTTAAGAGTCAGAGCTGAGAAAAAGGGCTGATAACAGGTGTACTCTCACCAGGCTGGAGCGTTTTCTAAATGGAGAATTAAACCTTGAGACAGACGTCTGACATTTAAAATGTAACCTTGTGGGAGGACAATGCCTTAACGTTTATTTACAGTGAAGCCAAAGAAAAGATAATAGTTGTGCTAGATAACTCTGTAGGCTGTTTCTCTTCACAGAGGACGAAAAGAGGTGGCGTAGGGCACAGATGATGATCTTTTCAATTATGCATATGTCACACGTGACAGTGTTATTGAGCGCCAAAGCTGGTAGGTCTATCTGCATCTTGCAGGGAACAGAAAAGTATTTTGTGATGGTGTGATAGTCTGGACTTCAGCTGCCCTCAAAGCCAGACATTATCGGAATTATCAGTAATACAATGATTAAAATCATTCTTGATAATCACTGAGATTAAAGCTCTGACTGGTGACTAAGCCCATACACCTGAATAAACCACTGTTGTTGTTGTTGTCATGTCACAGCCACCTGTGACGGTTATGGCCATGTTTGCTGAGTGCATGTTTGATTGTGTGTGAACACATATGTGTGTGAGCAGGAGAGGGAGGTGAGTAAGAGAGCGTGACAATATGCTGGATGTGTTTGCATGTGCGAGCTCACATGTGCATGAATGCATTTGTCAGAACGCGTGTGTGTGTGTGTGTGTGTGTGTGTGTGCACTCAGGAGATGGTGGTCAGGTTTCCCACTGCCAACAGCCAATCGTGACCGAAACACACGTGCACACACACACACACACACACACACGTGCACACACAGACACAATCAGACCAACAAAACGAGACACAGTTGAAATGAAGGTGCAGATGAACACATCTTCATTAACACAGTCTCACACAGACATGCCTCCACGCAGACACTGTCCTCAATGCACAAACATCACAGCAGTCTCAGACAACCTTGAAACTGGAGCACCATCTGTCCATTAGCCAGTACAGGGACAGACATGACACACTAGTGACCCTCACAATAGAGGTCTGCCGCTGTATGCTTCATTCACACCATCACTGTACTTTCTCTGTTATGTTGTTGATGTTAAAAACGGGAGCCTTTCAACGCAGTTGGGACACCAGCCCACATTACTAATGAGCACAAGCTGAGGGGATCGTCTACTCAGCAGTGGATGACAGATACGACGAGATACGACACACACACACACACACACACACACACACACACACACACACACTGCATGTAAGATTGTATGAGCTTGCCTGTGTACCAGAGAAAGTGTCTCAAAATTTCAAAATGACCCTAAACATCGTCATTTTATCCAAACAATACACTACAATCAGCACATCCTATAAACCTGTGAGCAGCAGGACAAAGTTGGAACCACACACCACATAGAAAACCGCGGTGGAGTCAACAGTATATTAAAGCCGACGGTGTGCCCGGCGACCCGTCTGTGTTTTCCCCCATGTTTGCTTGTCCTGCAGCGACCCACACAAACATGTCCTTGAATATGCAGCTCAAGAAGACCAAGCCTCTCCCAGAGAAATGGCAGAGCATAACCTCAGAGTTTGTGCTTGTGTGTGTGTGTGTGTGTGTGTGTGTGTGTGTGTGTGTGTGTGTGTAAACAGTAGGCACAGTCCTGTAACAGACAGTCCGTGCTGGTGGAGATACACCACTGCATCAGTGCAGCATAAATATTCATTAGTGACCTTGTCACCTTGTGACACACAAAAATATGTCCAGGTATACAGTACGCTGATATACACTAACATCCTCCAGAAGCTATACCTCACACCGGTGAGCATTCTGACTTCATTCATTCGACAAATACAAGTACAACATTCTAGCACTAATCATGGGTGTGATGTCTTTTTTGGCATTCTTAAAGAAAGAACAGAGATGTGATGCAGACATTTGTTTGCCTCTGTTATCTGTTTCCCTTTTTTCTTTGTCACAAATGAGTTTTGCTTGCTTGTAATTGTGACAAAAACAGCCTCTACAAAGAGTGTGATTACACTATGTACCAACCCTTGTGAGAATACCTAAAAAACTGTTAGACTGGCTCACTCCCAAAAGCCACTAACACAACCAATGCCTAACATTAAACCAACACCATAGCTGTAAACACAGATAAGGTGTTTCCTTGCTGCTACAATAGCAGATTTCTACAGTGACACTGTGCTCTGGGAACGGTTACACTGACATGCTCTGCACACACGTTGAGCTTCATTGGTGCTTACTGTCAATGTTGTAACAGAAACACAATGAAAACACAACACATCACATGATATGTATGTCTGATTGGATGTAGGTCTATGCAATTGTGTCCAGAGGGATTTTGGGCTGCACCCATTCATAACTCCCCTTAGAAATCAAAAACGAACTGAGAGGTTCCAGACTAACTCACTTTTGCCAAATTGGTCTGGCAGTGTTAGACTGGCATGGCAGCCACAGTAATGAAAATTTACAACTGAGCAGAGTTCTTTTTACCACAGATAGAACAGCCTCAGCAGAGGATTAATTCACTTTAAAGCACATCAAGGCCAGGCTCTTAGAAACCATGAAAAACTGTAACTACAGATTTGGTATGACAACACACACACACACACGCACACACACGCACATTTGGTGCATCTACAAAAAGCCAACACTGAGCCAAGAGGAGAAAAACAGCTGCAGTGTTACTTTAAAAACACTTGAACTCACTGTATTGACTGAACTGATCAAAATTAGAGAAGCACCTACTACTATTTTCAGCATCAGGAAAAAGTAAAGTAAGAATGCACAGGGTGCTGTGCCGACAAACCACACTCATCACATTAGCTACTACTTTAATCTCTCTTTTCTTAGCATATGCACAGTGAAATGACAGGATGTCAAAAAGGCTGGATAATGAAGACGTAGTACTCGGCTACATGTTGCACATGTGATATCAATATGCTGCAATAGAAAGATAAAATATCTTAAACTCACCATGGCGTGTTTCTTGTTCAGGTGTTTCTTCTTCCTCTTGCCTTGTGTGTGTGCCAGCCGGGGGTTGTTCTCCTGGTCTGAAGGCTGTTGGTGGTGGTGATTGTTCTTGCAGGGCTCCAGGCTCAGACCGTTGGGGACCCTGGCAGGCTTTTTCTTATGCAGGGGCCCAGCCTGGTTGTCTCTGCACTCCGGGGGCTTCAGTGTCATGTTCTTCTAGAGAGGAGATGGCACGAGAGAAAGTTTAAATTAGTACCAGCAAACATTTTTACCACTCATGCTGGTAATGGCTTTTACAGCATGTATGAGCTGTGCAGCTGGCCTTTGAGGACTCTGCAATCATACGGTCCATCAACAGTCAAATCAATGTTTCATTAAACTTCTATACCTGAGAAAACCGGCTCATTAGCACACTCGAGAGCGTTAGGAAAAAAGAGCTGAATATCCACTCATAAGAGCCTGTTTTGACAGATAGCAAATCTCCCCTCTACAGTGTGCAGTGCGGTGAATTTGTTCCAAATTGAGGGGCAATCGTGCAGAAAGGCTTTAGATACAGTGTAGTACCATAAGATTTTCTTCCAAAAAGAACAGCAGAAAAGTACTCCTTTGTTTGACTTTTTTTTTGGCTTCCAGATGGTGTGCTGAATGACTTTGATGATCCCTTTATGTTTACTCCAGTGTCACCATGAAGCTGCTATTTATGGATTTGACTGAAATGTCTCAGCAACTACTGGGACGGCTGTCATGACATTTGGTATAGATAGTCATGGTCCTCACAGGATGAATTGCAGCGACTTGACATTCAAGCTTGGCAGGAAGCAGAAGAAGCAAAGATGAAGACGAGTAGAAACATCGATTGAGCTTGTGTTTACCTGTAAAGCACGTTTCTGAGCCGGAAGCAGATCAGCAGAAGCACAGCAAGAGACATCAAAACATTTAAGTTCAGTTCGCCCGACACATAAAACTCCATCAGAGACCATTCATTTCATGAAGAAAACTGGTTTCTGAAAACAACCTGATAAGCTACAACTCCAATAGTGCAGGGTACACACATGGGGTTACACAGTTTGGCAGGGCAGATCAATAGAACCACTCATCTGCTGCTGAGAGACTGTGTAATGCATCACAGCCACCCACAGAAAAACTTATGGAACAAATCAGCTTTGTTATTTGAAGGGGTGACCTGTTTGGCTCCATTGTGGACCAAAGAGTTATTAGTGTTAATAACCCAGGGGAGTCATTTAAGCTGGTGAGGCAGCCGTTTGAGCAGAGGCCGTTGAAGGGGAAGGTGCAAAGCTGCCACAGCTACACTAATGACATGTCAATACTCTGCAACATTTTAACAGGAAGGCTGCAGAGACACGGTTATGGGTATCTGTCATTCATACCAGTGGTGTCTGGATACATGAATGCTTAAGGCCAGGAAGTGTAATACACATATGATGTGTTGAAAGACTTCTCTCTGTGCATGTGTACTGTTTTTGTTTTTAACCTTGATGATGGACATATGAGGATTATTCCAGCAGCAATGATAGCAATCCTCTTTGCAGTTTTTCCAGTATTCTTACCATGTCTTGCCTTATTTTATCCTCTACTTTCTAAATCCTCCATAGCTGTGATATTTGAAAGTTTCCAATTTTCAACTAAATGACAGGGACTATTTTCCTCATTTCTGTGTTATCACAAGTTTAGGCTTAACTGAGGTTCAGCTGGATTTTGGACGCTCTCCAGTGGAAAGCAACACAGTGCGTTGTACTACCAAACTCCACTACATATCCTGTATTTGACAGCTTCTACAGTTCCTGGTTACTTTGAAGATCAAGTTTCTACATGATCCAAACACATAATGACTTGTAAAATATGATGCATTATTATAAACGACCCCACAGTATGGAGGTGAAATAGCTTCAACCAGCTACAGTATAAAATGATGCATCCATAATGGTCTATTGTCTAACTGGTACCTTGAACAACTCGTCTCCACCAATGCAGCCCCCTGTACTGTGGAACTTATGACCTGAATCCTTATGGTATTACTGCTTTTACCTCTGTAAGACACCTGAATATTTACTCCATCTGTAACCCTCTCACATCCGCCTCATGCACACGGAGACATCTTTCTCTACTTTGTTTCACATCAGTGTGAAGAAAAAAGCTATTCAAGTCCAGTAACATCTTTCAGGCTGGTTTATATACCAGCACTCACACTGGACTCCACAAAACCCTGCCTCAGTCGAGGATTTATACCACAGCTCGCAGACACCACACTGTGCCTCATATTTATATCAGGGTACATATGAGGATTGACATCAAGGCAGATTTTTCCACAAAATACTGCTGAGAAAAAAAAATCCACCGCAGCTCAAGCAGCAGCAGTTACTCGTTGAAGGACCACCTCGAAGCAACCTTAGCGTGCCTGTAGAGAATTACGTCGCTGGTGTTACAGATATGCACTGCTGTCAGGGGGATGAGCCTGATGGGTGTGCTTCTGGCGCTGACTCACTAAACCATTTCTAAAGGCCTCAATTCACTCGCAGAAAAACAAGTGCATGCATCAACTAATCTTGTTTGCCTTTTCCGCCCACACTTATCCAAGGCAAATAATGCAACATGACATGCATTGTCACTGCACAGAATATGTGACAAAGTTATGATGGGGCTGAGAGAGCCTCCATTGTGCCAGCTTTCTGCATACGTCTAAGCCTCCAAGCCAACTGATTGCTTGGAATAAATGATGCACATTATGTTTTGCCTGCTCGCAGAACAATAGCAAGACAAATTCCTTATTTCAGCGCCTTATGATGACACTGGAAAAAAGTAATTGCTCAATATGGCTTGCTCTCCGATAGCTTTCATTACTGTGATTGTCTGGCAGTGTACAAAGTAATTACGCTGTGGCATTTAGTGCAATGCATGCCTGCAGGTATCCTTACGACAGGTTACAATGAGGAAGGCAGTTATTATAATCAACTTTTTCAAAATCTTTTTGTAAAACTTGGATTCATACAAAGATTGTTGAGTGCTTCACATCTAAGGTGGGATAAAAACGTGCTTCTTTCAAATATGTTATTAATTTAAAATAACACAAAATTGCATTTGCTTGCATATTTATAGATTTTCTGTAATGAGAGAAGGAGAAGATGTCATTTTAAGATAAAAAAATGAAATCTTATATCATAACAAATCATTAATCAAAGCAGCTGTAAGTGTCTTAAAACATGTCTGATGGGCCTCTACTGTATAAGCTTCACTATTCATGTGTCACTCTAGAAGATATCCAGATATGCTGGATCTGCATCTAATGCCAGACGCTACCTGCAGTCCATTAATATTGAGGGCTGTAGGTAATTTTCTGTTGAAGCCACTCACTAACAGTTCATAGAGGGTGGAATTGTGAAGAGGCTCCTCCAGAACATCTCCTGTGCTTCGTCTGGCGCTCACAATAAATGTAGAACAGAAAGTCTGTGATGTTATTTTGACAGTCAGGGAGAGGCTGAATGAAACAATGGAAAGCTCTGCTTGCCAAAAGAGTAAAGACAGTTTAAAACAATATGCTGAAATGAATCAGTGCATAAAAATGACGAACTGAAGGGAAAGAGTGAGGTCAACACATGATTCCAGGAGCTGAGTTCAATAATAACTGCAGCATGGAAGATGTTTAATCCAATGAAAAGCTTTTGTGTGCTTGGTTTTAACTCTTTAAAATCTTCTAAAAGTGATATTCCCGCTCATCAAGAAGCAAAACCAGCTTTCAGTACACAGACTGTACCCATATGATAGTGAGTTCTTCAGACAACCATCATCTTATTGATTTTTTACTCTTTCACACATTTTATGGGTTTTCATTTGATCTCATCCCTCTCTTGTTTGGCTCTCTCTCTCTCTCTCTCTCTCTCTCTCCACTCCCCTTTGTCTGGAGTTTGAACACCATGTAGAAGCTTTGCTGTCCCTCCTCTGTTTGCAGGAGCACTCCAAAGTCAATCACTGCAGCAGTATATTAAACAAGCTGCACCTTCTCTGCTCTCTCAGAGCCTGCTGGCATTTGAGCCGCCAAAGAGACGAGCCTGTGAAAGGCTGATCAAAGTCTGATCAACTCGCCTTACTGAGACAATTTAATTAGGCTGCACAAACTGGGCTCCCAGCAGAGAGGGAAAGAGAGAGGGATGGATGGTGGCAGAAAACAGCAACAGACAGAGATGGTGAGAGATGGAGAGGCAGAGAGAGCACCCAAATGCATGAGGGGCTTAATGAATCTGGCTTCCCACAATACTGCTGCATTCAGCAGTGAGCTCCAAGAACATCTGCGCATACACACAAACACACAAGTCTCAAACCAACAACAACAAAGTAAACAATAATTGGAAATTTAATGAATGCTAATAAAGACCGATAAGTACAATCTCTCCTTGTGGGGTACTCCAGGACACCAGGACAGCATCCCATATTAACTTCAGCTACCTAGTTAAGTCAAGCAGTGAATTGTCTCTCATTCTTTAGGGAGTCCTTGACCTGATTATCACATTTTCAGTGGGTGTGAAATAGCATTAAGCAAGCTCTAAGTGTTGAGTGTAACAAATTGCAGGGTAATTCACTGCTGCTGTGGTGATGTAACCACTTACAGGTGATTAGAGCAGCTGAACTACTTCATATGTCATTTAATGGATCAAATCCAGGTGAGAACACAGATTGTAGTCACTGGCCCAGAACCTGAGGCTCTTGTTGTTGTTGCTGTTGTCATGGGAACATGATCAGGATACGAGCATAACACTGATCAGAATATCTACTGTATGTTTAAATTCATTATATTAACATATTCACGCTCGGTTCTCCGTCTTGCACTGAACGCTGTGGAAATGAGTTGTCTTCAATACTGCTTGTATGCTCACTTTAAATGTTTGCATTACAAATTCTCTTTCAATAGAGAACATCAGAATCAATATTTATCTATAGACATCACTGGACTTTGATTGTAAATTAATATTTAAAAGACTGAATTGAGTCACAGGACAGCTGATGGCGCTTAAAAACAAATACTGTCCTCTTATAATCTGTACATAATGTACATACACATAGTTGATTTTGATTTTTTTTACCTTGTTTCCTTTTTATCTTAATCTTTCTAAGTCACTGTTTTTGCCTATTTTATAATACTTTGCTGGCTGTAACAACTTAATTTCCCCAGCATAGGATTGTAGGAGTTTTATCTTATCTTGAAATCAGCTGAGTGAAACACTGAAAAAGTCTGATAATGCAGTTTGGTCTGAAACGTTGTTCGACCACCTGATCCTTGAAGTTCCATTCGGTCTCAGCACAGCTCACTGACCTGCTGTAAGACAAACCATAAACACTCCTTTAAATATGCTGGAACACACTGTATTGCTAACTCGAAATGTGCTGCTTCAATATTTTGTTAGTCAAAAGCTGAAAGAAATCAGAGCTCATTGGTCAATTCGTTGATTAGTTGATTGACAAACAATAAAACAGCAACCCTTTAATAATGAAGAACAATGAGAACAGTCACCAAAATAATAACAATATTCAGTGGTTGTCAAAAAATCTGTATTTCATTGTGGAGGTTCTTGATCCAATTCTAGCAAGAAGGCAGATCATTAGTGAACTCTGTTTGAGCCTCTGCTTTTGCTGTGATTAAATACACTTTCTACATGATTTAATATGACAGCACAAAGCCACATGGCCAGAATACAGAGAGCAAAAACACAAGTTAGCTCCACAGCGCTGACCCAGTAATGCATGGAAATGAAGCTCATTTGACGAGGATTAAGCAGATTCTTGTGTTATGATGGAACAAACGACTGCATCACGATCGGCTTTATGTTCCAGATGGCTCTTGACTAAATATTCTTTTAAGATTAAAGACAGCTGGAATAACAATCCAGAGCTGAGGTCAGACATAGAAAGTACTGTCTGAGCAGACTTAGAATCAAACAGTTGTCAAAAATAACTAATACTTAATGTTTGTCAGATCCCTCTTTGGTATTTTTAATCTTGTGTTCTAAACCCCAGATCACAGCTGAATAAGCACAAAGCAACGTCCAAGTCCTTCTGCAGCATGTGTCAAAGTCATAATGCCCAGATGGACTGAAATGAAAACAAATACACATTTAATTCTTATTTGTGGCAATGTCACAACTAGAATAATGTTAAATGCAATCCTTTGTGCCAAAGCAGAGGAGTCCCAACAAACACACTTCTCTTTGAATTAAAGACAAAACTAGAGTGAGAGCAACCCATATCTGTCCACAGAGCCATGTACTGTGAAAACACATGAACCAGTGATGAAATGAATCAGTCAAACGTCCGTTAACACATTCACACCACACACTTCAGCAATAGTGTTTTCACCAAGCTGTCAGTTTATGCATCCCGAATAAACGCCGAGCACCAAGTTACTCAAGTAGAACTATTTTCCCACAAAAATGAGGTGATTAGTGAGAGAAAAGAGTTGCAGGAAAAGAGCAAGACCCAACCAAAAAATCATTGAGCAGTCCATCCGGCGTGTTGACCTGCAGCTCAGAGAAATCAGATGAAAAGATCTGAGAGCTGCTTGTAGTAGAGGAGAAGACAGGATTTCACACAAAAAAGAACTGTTTTATTCATTTTGGGGAGGTGATGGAAGTAAGCATTCATGTTGTCTTGAGCACATTCGGCTGATTTAACAGTGATGGACAAAAACTGCTTGAAGAAAGACACACAATTCAAAATGTGCTGAGAACTAACAATACACTCCAGCTGCAATTCACAGCCTCACTGTCTAAGTAAATGAGCAAACGAAAAACTCCTCGAGGCCGAAGACAGGGAATATCACTGCTTATAAATCTGAATTAATGATTTCCAGCCTGATTGAAACCATAAATTTGGAAATGTTCAAGTGTGAGTTTAGGGAAGTTAACTGCACTTATTCAGTGGTACTGTTCATGTCTCAAGGCTGCCATCAAAGCCAGCTAGAGCATTCGCTCAACAAAAGGCTTCAGTACAACTTGGCATAAATCTTATTGCGAGACAGAAAGCTTCTTCGGCTGTGCTGCTCAGACTGCTCAAGTGCTCACAAGTGGACATGAGAAACACCTCACATCCATGTGGACTTCTTCACAAGAGTGACCGTTCCAGACCAACACTAGCTCATGTTCATCTGCAGGGATGGGACATAACGCACAGCCCGCACCAGTTACCATTTACTATTAATCTGTGATGTGGAGGTGTATTGCTGGATTTGGCATATGTGCTAAGCATAAAGCACAGATGATAGTAATTAGTTAATTTATTTAAGAAGTGGTTTGTAAGGATAAAATGAATTCATGGCATCTCAAACAGAGATGATGGTACCTTTCGTTGTCTGAGCTGATGGGAGCGAGACAGACCTCCCTCAATCACCTCCACAGTAACACCATTAAACTAATAGAGGGTGAGAAACTGAGAGCACCGTAGCGTTATTTGGAGAATAGATGAATCGCATCACATCTACACTGTGCTGTACAGTAGGAGATGGATTGAAGTGTGTGGAAGGAAACCCACTTCAAAACTGGAACCGCTCTGAGCTCCACTCTTCCCTCCTAAAACCATGGACTGATGCTAGATGCAGATGCTCACATTGAAACAGACACACGCTGAGAATGCTGAGGTGCAGATCAGCCAATGTCTGCATTATACACAGACACGAGTGGGGGCAGTCTGAGGCTAGAAGAGCTTTTCAGGTAGGCAGCAAATTGTTCCCCTGACAGAAACCATCAAAAAGATGCTTGTTCGCCTGCATTAGTTTCCTTGTTTCTCATGATGGCACGCTCACTACAATAGCAGAGTTCACTACACACACACTCGCTCTATAATTCACGTGCACACAGACAAGGACACCTAGCCAATTTCCTGGCACTAATCTCATCATACTAGAGATTTTTTTCCCATTTCAGTCACAAGGGAGCGTGAAAAAAGACAAGGAGATATCCTGTGTACGCCGATCTGATTTCCTGGTTGTGTCTTGCTGTTCAACAAATCCAGATTCTTTTTTCTCTCTGGGAGAGCAGACGGGATCGAGGGCAGGCGGGGTAATGGATCCGATCTCAGCCACCAGGTTCCATTCGTGTCATTCAGCCTTATCAGGCATCCTGAGAGAAACACAACAACTGATTTTCCCAAATGAAACAAAGCAGTGCGGGCCACACACCTCGTATCAAAGGCAGCGATCAGATGGCTGCATTGGTAGCCACAGTGATCATGGCCAGAGTGACAATGTAACACCAGGCCTGCAGTGGGTGGGAGGTTGGAGTTATTCCTAAAAATACTGTTGCTAAAAGGATCTTACAACACTGTCCAGATTGGCAACAGGGGATGTCACTAAGCACCAAAGTCAACAGATCTGTATTCATGCGAGTGAGTGCCTGTGTGCATACATGTGTTTCCAGCACGCATCTTAACAGGAGGAAAATTAGGCTTTCTGCAGAGATGCCAGCAGAGCACAGGACTTAATGAAAAACAAACATATTCAGCATGAGCCACAAGAACTCACAACATTTACCCTGATTTAAATAAACATGAGGAGCAGATACAGCCTGGCTTTTTTCATGTTAATCACCAAGTAAGCAGAGCGGCCCTTTAAAGGGCGCAGAAAGATGTGAACCAACAGCATTCGTGTTGCCGTGTTACTGAATCAGAGCACTGAATCTTTTTGTGAGAGCCTGTGTTAGACTACCTCAGACATAGACATCAGCTGGCAGGGCATCCGTTGTGTGTGGAAGAATATGAATAAAAGGATTTCAGTGTAAAGCAAACAAAAGCAAGATAACATGCACACTAGCCATGTGTTGACAACCTGAATAAGCAAAGCATACTGCGAAACAAGATGAAGTGCAGACTCTCCTGATCAAATGAGAACAAACAACACGGAGGAAAATAATGCTGAAAACAATCCCAGCCCGATGAAGCTTCACCCTTTGAAGCTGCTCTTGTTGGCTTAAATAATTACATCTAATTGCTGACAGATGTAAAGGCAAATGAACCATTTGCTTAAACAGGCACACAGATTGCTTACGGTGACTGCACTGGGTCAGAGCTTTTATTGGATTCTGCCATTCACTATTACTAAAAAAGAAAAAAAGAAAAACACTTTCCACTTTCTGTGGAATGGACCAATTTGTTGAGCTGTCTACAACTGACAACTCAACTGGGCATGATGAGAGTTATTTACAATCTGCAAGAGGGACTGCATTCATACGAGAAAAAGCTCGGTATTTAACTGAAAATTACACTCCAATATATTAGAGTTTTCCCTGCCTATCTCACTCAAAGGCGCGCCAGCAGCAACGGCTTTGACACACTTATACCAAGCCTGCTCACGGCACATGCAGCAATCGAGTGTGGATGCAACAGGGGGAAACACACATTCCCAATTTTTGCAAGATCAGGGTAAACTGTTATTCATGAGGCGAACGAATATACGTTTGTAGTGAAAGTTAAGTTAACTTAAGTTACAGAAGTAAAAACAGCTGCATATTGAACCTCAGTAGCCTACTTTTTGAGCACTGGTACTTGGCAGATACTCGTAGAAGGATTTAGTGTGGGCATCTGCAGCCTCCCTTCCTTGTTTTTGCCTAGTCTGTTCCTGTGTGTCCCTTCCCCTCTGTCCCTTGTCTGTCTTGTGTGTATGTGATCACTGCAGGGCGTGGCTGTCAAGTCTGGTCCAGCCTGACTTCATTTATTCCATCAAGACCCACCTGCTGCCACAGTATTTAAGCACTGGCCTTCCAAACTGTATTTGTCGAATCGTCTGCTCACCTAAGTGGTAACCTTGTAACTGACCAAGAACCTGTGTGCTATTTCTGTCTGTCTGTCTGTCTGTCTGTGTGTCTGTCTGTCTGTCTGCCTGTCTGCCTGCCTGCCTGTCTGCCTGTCTGCCTGCCTGCCTGCCTGCCTGTCTGCCTGTCTGTCTGTCTGTCTGTCTGTCTCGTGAGTTTCTGGATCTGGATTCCCTCTCAGACTTGTCAGAGCACAGACTGTGTGATATAATATAAGCAGAACATTATATATAT
>JBBMOE010000011.1:8853019-8903256 GCA_037975065.1 Chaetodon trifasciatus
ATATATATATATATATATATTTTTTTTTTTTTTTTTAATTGGCTATTATATTTACCAGAGATGACCCAAGCTAATCATTTTTAATTGATCAGTATTGGCTATGGGAAGCTCTTTGCACTGATGTTGGATGTCTGCCTGCTGCAGCCAAAGAAGGTCTGTCAAGCTGAGAGGAGCTGCAGATTCAGCTGATAATCCTCTGTAGGTTCATCACTACGAGCGACCCCTTTCACATTTTCACACCATTCTCACATTGGCATTTGATACACTGTTCTTATAAAAATATTGATTATAGCTGCCTTAATTGCCTCCATGAACTGGCTCACAGCCTCTGTTGCGGCTCCAACTGCTGACTGTGTTGGTTAAAGGAACAAGTCAAACTACTATAACTCACTTCTCCTTGGTGTCAGGACACTGAGATGCGCCTGTCCCTTTAGGCTTCTCCTAGTGTCTCTTCCTCCTTGCCCCCCACCCTGCTTCAACTTTTTCTCACAGTTGAAAGATGTACATTTTTCACTTAGTATGTACAGTAACCTTGATTCAGCACTTTGAAAATTGTAATTTGCATTTTACAACTTGTATTACACCATAAATAAGTATGTTTGGTGAAATCCCTCTGAATGGTACTCCTCGTCTGTAAAGAATGCAATTGTGCATGGAAGCTGAAGATAACGAAAGCTGTGGCCAATACTGTTGTTGATACAAGGGAAATATTCCACACCATTAAAGTGTCTAAAGCTCGTGAGCAAAAAGCACGGTGTAATTCTCCTTGGATGCTTGCAAAGCCATTTCTGTTTGAGTGAACACAGAAAACAGGCTGCCACCTTAAATGAACCTGTGCGAAGACAGTGCCGAGCATCCCGTGAAAAGGGATATTTTCTAGACAAGTGTATCACAGTGATATGCTGAGCTGCTTTACAATTTGCATTCTACAATTTGATAAATTGTTCTTGTCCCTGAGGTGATAGCTGACAACCTGAGAGCACTGTTACAATAAAACACATCTATTTAAATGAAATAACTTCAGAAGAAAAGGCTCAGCCAACCACCTCCAATGATTTTATTTCCCAACCACACAGATCAGCTGGCAACAATATGAAAGCAAGTCTCTGGGCAACAAGTGCCATGTCTGATGCATCCCCAACAAAAACACATGTAAGAGTATCAGAAATGCCACAAAACAAAATTTCTTGCTACAAAGCGCTGCATCTAACTACAGTCAAACATGTTCAAGAGACAAGCATCTTGTGCCAAGCCTGCAACCAGTTTTAGGAAACAGCCAGCAGCACTGACAGACTCATGCATGCCAAACACACACAAATAGTGCTCACACTGCTGCTTGTTTTCAACTAACTACAAAGTGACAAGCTTGCCACATGGTGACAGAAAATCTGTTCAGTGCAAAAACTGAGCTTGGGAGAAGTGAAGCCGTGGAGACTGATTCGCTTGAAAACTCCAGTGAAAGCTTTTGATGGTGAAGCCAAGAGTATGAAGAGCTGAAAGGAAGATGACGAAGGGCTGCGAGCAGGAAAAGTGGCATTCACATAATGACGGGCAGCACATACAGTAATGAAGGCTGGAGTGGTGGTATGCTAAGTGCAGCAGCAGAATGTGCACAATTATTTGAGTGTCAGAGGCAGCCATCATGCTTGCCAGGAAAAATACAATTTATATTATAAATTGTGCTTTAAAGTGGAAACAGACAACTTGTCACCACCCTCTAGTGTTCCCAAATGGAACTGTTATTGGCGCCGCTGTCGCAAGGACAACTGGATGCTTCCTGTTTTCCTCAGAGCCCTGCAAGTGATGAAACAATCAACACCACTTTGGAAATACGAGAGAAGAAAGAAGCATGCTGACTGACGAGGTGAAGGGAAATTGTCATTATTTCATATGGAGTAATGACATAGTTTGAGTTTTGCTTTGCATAAACAAGTAACTAGAGCAGGGGTTGGCATCAGGGTGGAGTAGAAGAAGAAATTTGGAAAAAAAGCTCATTCATTCATTTAGTCTATAATGGAGACATGAAAGCAGAAATGATGCCAGCTGGACTGGATCGCTGGTCAGCTTACACTTTCCTTGTAGATTGCACTTGGTGGCAGACAGAATTGCACTGTGATAACGAGGCTTACGGAGAACCAGTCTTCAAGCCACTGGTGTCATAAGTCAACAGCAATTACATTTCGTGGTCCATATTGACTGAATGATAAGTAAAAGCAAAAAACGTTTCTTAAAAATATCAAACGTGAACAAAGAAGCAGGTGAGAGTGCTTTCTTTGCCCTGGGTTTTGCCTCTCAAGCAACATACAGTCTACTCTGTCTTCTAACTGGAGCTTCCACAGTCCTCATGCAGACCACTGCTCAGGACTGAAACAAGCCCCTCCACCATCGCTGCATTATTTTGGGTTTGAAAAAATTATTCATAGTCGTGTTTTATTTACTGGTACTCTTCTCTATTGAGCATCAATCAAATCAGTGAAGCACAGCGCTCTTTGTGGTAAAGATGCAAATACAAAATTATGTATCATACATTATGTATGTGTAAACATCAGGCCTCTATCAAGGAAACCTAACTTGCATTAAGTAGGGTTAAACAAAAGCATTTGTATTTGTATGCTTCCATTGTTATGAGAATAATCATGAAAAATGAATAAAACACACACTGAAGTTTTGTTTTTTCTGCGAGTGGTTGAATTACATTGTGTGGTTAAGTGAAAGGTGAAGTGCAGAGCATGCATCAAAGATGTCATCAGAACAAAGCAAAACTAGACTGAATGTAGAAAATTACAAAAACAAAAAGGGTCTTACTTTAACTCAGCAGAGATATTCAATAAATGACACGGAATTCGCTCGAATCATATACAGACACCATCCATTTCCTCAGAAGACAAAATGTGGAACTGTTTCCTCTCAGAAGTTTACCAAGCTCATTTGTTGTCCACTGTTGTCTTAAGAAAAGTTTTGCTTTCTGTGATTTCTGTGTGCGGTGGAGCCAGAATAACAACCGCAGAAGGAAAAGCAGCCCTCTCCTGGGATTTGGGGAGGGAAACAGGGAAACAGAGATGCTTGATTTCGCTCAAGCTGTGGCTTTGTAGCAACAGCTCTCACTCCCTCTTATTTCTCTTTTCCCCTCCACCTCTATGATTCACAGCAGAAAATTGACTCAGGGAGGGAGTGAATAGTGGGTGATGCTGAAGCCTTCCTGTCCTGAATGTACTTCTCTTCTGCCCGCTGCCAAAACCAGACTGCTGTCAGGCCCTGAAGCTGTGCTTTTCAGAGGAAGAAACTTACAGCGGTTGGTTTAATTCACTCCTTTTCTCTCCCCGTAGCGTACCGGTGTCTGATTAATGGCATCTGAACAAAAGAGGCGCTCCATGGGCTCTCCACACAAGGAGTAGTTGTTAGATTAGCCCAACATGCTTCCACACTGGGCTCCAGTCTTGACCACTGTAACAGTCACGTCTTCATGCTTAGACCACACAGCAGGAGAGAATTAAATCTCTTCATATTGTCAGACATTTGGCTACATTGAAACATTTGCTTTAATCCACAGAGAGGTGCTATTGGAAACGTAGCATGAGCACCATGAGAGAGTCAACAAGCTGGAAGAAAGACTATGGTTAAACCCCCATGGCTTTGCATTCCCTGCTATCATTCCTCCGCTCCTCAGACCAATGACGTGATGTTTCTTTTGGGACACCGTATCTTCAGACAGAACGGTGCAGGTTGCTTAGCAACTGGGTACAGAAAGAGGATCATTAAATTGCACTGATGCTCACTCAGTCCTTCGTCATGTATCTGAGAACTTGTTGCTAAGAACCTTGCCTCGGATGAACGTGGATGTCTCAAAAGTGAAGCTTAGCATCAAGATGGCAGTGATGGCACCTCAGGTCATCCAAAGAAATTATCTCGCAGCTACAATAATAAATGAAAATATCAATAAATAAGTGACCAAATGGGTGATGAGACGGGGGCCACAAAATCTGCCAACTCATGTCCAAGCCAAATAAGACCTAATTACTTTCTTTCATGTTGTCATCATTCAAAACTGAAATGTGTCTTTCACAGCAGTTCAGACATTTTCATTTGCTTACCAGAGTTTTCTCTAGAGCTTTGCCGTTGGCTTTTTTCATGGAGTACTCAGACGTTTGCTTTCATCAAAATAATTTACATAGTTGACCATATATGACCAAGTTTAGGTGGCACGGTGGCACAAGTGGTAACACTGCCGTCTCACAGCCAGAAGGTCCCAGTTTGAATCCCGCTGTGGGCGCTGTGACGTGTCCTCCACCATGCCTTCAGTAACTGCTGCCTGAGGAAAGGGGCCTTTCTGTGTGGAGGTCACCTGGGGTTTCCTCCTTAAAAAAAACACCACTAAAAACATGTAAGAAGATCACCACCTGACCAATGGTGAACTGGGTCCCCGGGTGCCGGTCGGATGGCAGCCCACCGCTCCTGGTCTGTCCTGGAGGAAGGACAACCAGAATGGGATAAATGACAAGGTGGGATGGGAGGACAAGTTTCACCAATTGCATGGCATGTGTGTGCCATGTGTGCCATGTAACATTGTGTGACAAATAAAGGGGACTGTCCCTCCGATTCTTCGTATGCTTAAAGCGAGCATCGGCCAACCAAGCACTTCATATTGACATTTAGGAAATAAACAAGCTATGATAATCATCAAATGGGACACGTGATACCGTGAGTCCCTCAATATCCAAAATGCAAATACTGCACTCTACAATTCATGCTGTATCTACAGTCTTGAGGTTACCTGAGGTGAAAATTTCAATTCACTATGCAGCTTGTTTCCTCCCAGGATGAAAATGGAGCTGTTAAATTCTTTCCATAAGGAAACTGCATTGCACAAACACACATTACCTCATCTCAGTTAACATTAAGTTAAATCAATGGAGCACAGTGTGTTTGTGCATGCAGGGCTCTATTTCCTGCCTCTACAAAGACTGCGAGCAGAGGTTGCTGCTCACCAGAGAGCCGACACCTGCACTATTTATAGCCCACGGACATTAAAGCTAACAGTGTAACAAGAGACCACAGACATGCCCCACCACTGGTAATTAGAAACCCAGTGAAAGCTCACCATCTCCACAATGGAGGAGAAAGACAGTGCCAGAGAAGACACAGTGGGGATGTGCTAGAATACACTTCTAGACCTCCTCAGCTCGTTTCACATTGCAGATCTCGTGTACAATCGTTCCATGATTAATCAGGTGAAATCCAGGCACTTTTGTAGATTTAGAGCTGTTGCTATGCTGCAGCTATGCTTGTGAAATGATTACGGTGTCCACACAACAATTCATTGAAGTTCTCCGCTGTCTAATGCAGTCCATTGTTGCACTTACTGTAAACCATGTGTGAAGAATACTTGCAGAGGCATTTATAACAAAGAGCTCTGCTATTTGCTCCAGCTTACTCTGCAATAAAAAGAGAAACAAATTAAGACCATGTAGATGGAGCGGTCACAGCACACTGCTGATCACAGCAGTCTTCAACACAGTCTGTCTTAAAACAACAGTCAGGTGCTCGTATCTGCCCTGAAACAGGTTGTTCTCGCTGTCATCATCCCTCCTATTTATACTGGCCATTAAAAGATCCCCTCCTAATGCGTGGCTCTAATGCAAGAGAAGGGGGACCAAATCCTTTAAGCTTTAATGTGGAAAAAGGAACAAAATGTGAAGGGAGTGTCAGGGGAAAAGAGCTTTACATTTGTTGTGGTTGAATGTTATGACAGTGTGAAAGCATGATTGTAGAGATTGTGTCTTGACAAACCTTGACTGGTATGTGGTCTGTAAATCTACCAAGTTGTCGAGTATACACATCATACAAACACAGAAACTGCTGTGTAGTCAGGATGCCTTCATTTAACTGGACTACACAGAGGTTTCTGGGTGAGGGATGGGTTGAGATGCATGAGATGAGTTGAATGAAGGCAAACACTGGCTTACAGGATTATAAGGTTTCTATACTGAATGAGGATAACGTGGAAAATGAGAAATGGGAAAGGATAGTGTGTGTCTTCTCTGAGTGAGTGGGATAAGAGGCATGTCGCTGGCCCTGTGGTGACACATCAGTGTGTGTGTGTGTGTGTGTGTGTGCTATGAACAGGAGGTCAGTTGATTACACTGAGCTCTCTGGCCAAAAGTACAAGAGAGGGCTGATTTGAAGCTTAGGAACAAATTCTATTTCAAGTATAAGTCAGTTCACCTTAAAGCCATCTTTTAGTAAAAATGGTGTGCTTCAAGTGTGACAATCCACCAGCACACACATGTTTTATGCATTAATGAACTGCTTGTATGGAGATAGTGTTAGTTTTTCCTCATTTAGAGCCACTTGACTGGCACGTCTACTTGTGAAAGCTCTAGAAATCAGCTTTTTTGGGGTCTTCTTCATCCCTCTTCATACGTGACTCACATGTGTGACTTTGTAACTCAGACAAAGGTATACATGAAATGCACATGAACACACACACTGAGAGCCACAGGCTTTTTTTTCTAATTGATTCTCCTCAATTAACCTTACCCAGTTACTTTAATTAAGTTCTATTCTGGACTGGCTGTGTTCAGGTTTTTACATTTCCATGCTGCTGCACTCATTATGCCATACTTGATCTTTCCTTTACCAGCTTTATTAAATACAATTCTGCAACAAATCACCATGTAACACTATATGAAATATCAGTGTAAATCAGGAAAACAGTCAAGAAAAGACGACCTTAACAATCTAGGCTGCTTTGTATCAATTAAAGAAAAGGTTAAAATATAATAAACTGACATTGTCCCTGACAGGTTTCTTGTAATGATAAAAATCTATTTTCTAGCAGCATTACAGGGCAGGATGCTTCTGAATATGAGCACCTGTCTGACTGAGAGCCAGATGTAACCGAAGCAGCTGAGGCTATGAAGGTACTGAGGGATAGACAAACAGGCAATTAAAACATTTATTGCAAGCATCTGGTGATCCAAGACTGATAATAATATGCTTCATCTTTTGTGTTTTGAGAGAGCGCCTGGGTTGTTGGGAGTGTGCATGAGTAAGTTTGCACACAGCTCAACTGAAGTGCCTTCATTTCCACATTAACTGACAAGGTCCTTGATTTATCAGTGCAGACAAGTGTTTGTCCAACAGCGTCATAGATAAAGATGTGTTTACCGGCCACTGATTGTGTTTTCTACACATTCAACTCTTGAGAGCAACATGGACTGAGATGCAAAATCCAACAGAGACAAACTCATGCCAGCAATCATTAATGCCTCATTCCTGGAAAATCCAAGCTGAGAGTACATGCTCAGAGTGAATCCACTAGCATGTTTTAATTTTACTGAGGGGTTAGTAACATATTCTTTATTTCAAAAATTTCAACTGGAAAAACAATTGCAAGCTTTTGATTCACACTCAACTGAACTGCACCAAGCCCTGCGTCTTTTGAAGGCAACAAGCACCTCAGTTAACTAAGGTAAGTCAAGTTATATTAAAGATACAATATGACATGAATGTGATGCATTCATGCATTCATCGCTTTGTATTGCTAATGTGTGAATGGACCGTAACCTAACTTCAAAAATGAGACCTTGAACAGCCCATGGACTGATTTCGTTGTGAAGGACTTTTTCCAGGAAAATCAAAAGGCTGATGTTCATGCATGCTCTGGAGTGCCTTGCCTCTCTTTCATTTCCCTTCAGCACCAACAGTGTGTAACACTAGCTAACATTAGCTTTGAAATGGAGTCTGCTAACGTCAAGAAACGACCGGCATCCACTACAACACAGAGTCCACCACAAAGTCCAAAGTCAAAGCTAACATTACTGCAAAGCGTGTGAATTCTAGAGTGGTTTTAGCTGGCCAAAGTTAGCTAATATTAGGTGCATGATAACACAGATTAACTGTTAGCTAGCTAACTAACTAAAAGTGCAGTCTTAGATTGATAATGTCAACTACTTTGTTCAGACTCCTAGAGCTGATCTGGCTGGTAAATTAGCTAGCTTGCCATTTGCTAATTAATTAGCCAACGTCAGTTGGGTCTGAAGTCTGCAAATTTAAAAATGAAAAAGATCACTGGGTGTGGATTTAGACAGAACAGAGCTTAGCATACCTCTGCAGCTCGCCCCTCATGTCTGCTTGAGGCTACTAGCTCGGGGATACATTTGATTTTGACTAGCATAAAACACTTGTATGTCCAACTGAGCTGTTGGGTGGAGTAAGGCGATTCTCTGGTTCTGTTGTGCAGATTTTGATATTTTTTTAACTATCGACCATGAGTCAAAAATGTTGTAGGAGTGCAATGCTGTGGAGTACTCTTTTAGCCTAACAAACTTGTTGAATTTCTCCTTTCTCCTGCTGATCAGCAACGAGCATAAAACCACTGCCAGCGACGTGAGTCATGCCATCCACATGCTTTGGACCCACTCATAAAACATGACTCCAAAGTGCTGCTTGAGGTCATAAACTCTATAGGTTGCCTTTAGCATCTGGTGGTGGGTACATCTTTCAGACACAAATCCTCACAGATGTCAGATATAAACATAGAGCATAGAGAAGTGTATAGAAGACAATTCAAAGTCAAATGAAAGATTCAAGGCAACATGTAGCCGTACAAAGAACACAAGTGATGAAGTTAGGTGCGGCTCAGAAACAATAACTGCTCAGCAGCAAACACAAAGGGACAAAACTTAAAAGATCCTGAGAGTGGAGACTTAAATGGCATCATTAGATTTATTTTATACTTGTTTCACAGTAAAAGTTACATTTAAAATTTGACATCTATAGACAGTTACAATGGACTCTAACCATGACAAATGGAAGTTTTAAAAGGCAGTATTTCTACAGAGGCATTAACGCATGTATGGTCATTACTAAATGGAGACTGAACAAGGGAACTTTAATCAATTTGTCATTTGCCTGAAAAATGGAAGAATCCATACACAGTACCTAAATGTGATTATGATTGCTGTTCCACATAAGTTGTATACTTTTTAACAAGGAAATCCTGTTGATTTCATGTGCTAAAGTCTGGGTCTTTATTAGTAACTAAATTTGCTCCTGCTGCTCTTGGTCTGCTGTGAACTACAAGCCTGAAAGCTGCTAAGCAAACCATGCTTCATACTTATTAAGCGTGTCCTTGAGGAGGAAGAGAAATGATTACAACTGATACTGTTGTGTACTAAAGAGTAGACAATTCATTGTACAGTGGAAATATAGAAAAGCCAGCTACTTTATTTCACTGGTTTAAGTTTCTTATGGCTTAAGAAATGAATAGTCACCTTGGATAAAGGCTGTTCCAGCAAGTGTCTGAACATCTCTGTAATATCAAAGCTACAATAAAAGGAAGATGGAGCCTGTTAGTGTTCTGTATGTACTTCAATTGACCTTTGCCATCACAGCAAATAGGCTGGAAGCTTAAAATGGTGTCATTTAGTTTTCAGAGTGCTCACTTTTAGTTACCAGAGGGGAACGTGTTTCAACTAGAATTACTGTCTCACGGTTGTATGCCTCCGCCAACCTGTCAAGTAGCAGTTCAGATCCATATCTGTCCACACTCAAGAGAATATATGTAGTTAAGACTTTAAAGGAAGTTAAGAGTATTAAGTGTGTTTTTTGGTGAAATGGAAGTTATCACTATATTGACATGTATGATTCCAGAGAATAATTTCCAGTGAGAAACAAGCTGTCTAGTACAGAGGACTGACAGAGAGCTTCATCACATGGTGCAACGACAATCACCTGAAGCTCAACATCAGCAGAACCAATCAGCTTGTGGTGGGCTTTAGTTCATTGCATTAAATGTAGTGTGTCAGAGTCAAATTCCTTAGATGTGTTCACATGCTTGGCCAATAAAGCTGATTCTGAACACAAAGTTGTAGTCATGACAGTAGACAACAGTTCAAGCATGGATGTTGCTGCAAAGAAGGTACAAATTGTAAAATGTCCAAGCTTCACACACATCTTCAAGCCGACAGCACAGAACATCTGTACAATCAGCACAGTTTCAAGGTGGACACCCAAGATTAGTGTCACCAATTCAGTATCTGACTGATTGTGAAACATAATCACAATCTCTCCTTCTGTTCCTGAGTTATGGTGTTGAATAACAGCCAAAAAAGTGTTTTTGTAGAACATTTTGATGTCACAGTGAAGCTGACCTTTGACTTTTTGGATACAAAATGTCCTCTTTTGTGAAATTCTGTCATAATTAGCATGGGAATTCTTGAGTTAGGTTCAATAATTTGCTTTGTGAGGTCACAGTGACCTTTGACCACCAAAATCTAATCAGTTCGTCCCTGAGTCCAAGTAAACATTTGAGTCAAATTTGAAGAAATTCACTCAAGGCGTTAGTGAGATATTGAGGTTGAGGTTCACGAGAATGGGACAGATGTACAGAAGGACAGACAACCTGAATACATAATGCCTGCAGCCACAGCTGTCAGCAGCAGAGGCCTAAAAATATCCAAGCATTTTAGCTGTAGGTGGAGAAAGCAATAACAGAGGTACAGATAGTCTACATCAATGGATTTTTCTCTGTATCACTGCTGAGTGTCACTATAAGAGGCCTATTCTAAGAAGCTCTCACTCTGACAAACTGCTCACCACTGATATACTAGAGGGATGTGTTTTTTCTTATGTCAAACTAAATTTAGCAGGAAATATGTCTGTGTGATGTCACACCATCTACATTTGTTCTCTTTCAAGGGAGAAGAAAAATGAAACCCAAAAGAATAAATAATAAAGTAGAAGAAATCTAAGCAAGCCACATTAACATGGATGAACTTCTGCATAAGCCTGCCGGGCACAGGCCAAGGGTCCCAATGGGTCAGAGGGCCCCAAAGCCACAATCTTTTAAATGATCATTTCTAACTGGAAAGTCACTCAAACAAAAGAAGGGATGCCCTGAACTCTTTCCTGCTCCACATCCTTTAACATTACATATCTGTTTTTACCACTGAACAGTGCTACTTAGTCTACAGTAAATGCACATTAAATACTTCATTTGTGCCCAGGCCCCATCGTCATTTGTTTAAATGTTGTTATTTGGTGGATGTTTTCTTTACATGAGAGAAAATTAAGAGCTGAAATCAGAGATGTCTCAGCGGCCTGTGAATGAAGAAACTTATAGGAATGATTTTGCAGCACAACCGCAGCTCTCCCTATAAAGCACTGTGGACAAAAAAAAAAAAAAAAAAAACACTGGCTCACAACATTTAATCACACAATTAGCAGCATTTTACTGTTTTAATAATGTTTAATTAATGACCATCAGGTGTTTAAAAATAGTTCAACAGAATCACTCTGCACAGCAGCTGTTCACTAAGGCTTACAAGAGTGATATGAATATGCAATACACTCACACTATTCCTGCAAATTACCATGATGATCAAGCCTAACCACTTGGTATTCACCGCCCACACTGTTCTGTCCACTCCTCCTACTCCCTCCAAATTAATCCTGATAAATGTTACTTCCCAAGGTGGCAGAAAAGATTATAAGGAGGACATCAGAAGCAATTTGAGGTTGTCCATGTTAGGTTACATCATTTGAGTTTTTATCATCATCATTTCTATCACCATTGAACCGCACTATGAATTCTTTTGTAAAATTTAAACCAACACTCGACTCCTCTCGCTGTCATTTTTTGATAAGATGAGAGGTAACAACATAAGTGTCCAGCTGCTTGATGTATTTCTCGAGGAGAGTTTAAAGATCATGTCAAAGTGAGAGCAGATCATAATAACTTGTGTATCAAAGGAACAAAGAAAGGTCACTTCAGCATGTTGTGACCTTGGTGTGCATCTGACAAAAGATGCAACCAGAGGCTTTAACCCTCCCATCCATTTCTGCTGAAACATACAATGCCTTGCAAAAGTATTCACCCCCTTGGCTTTTTAATCTGAATTTTATGTCATATCTCTGCACAAAATAGTCTAAGTGAAATGAGAAAACATATATAAAAAAAAGAATTTTAAAAAATAAAAAACTGAAAATTGCCATGTGCATATGTATTCACTCCCTTTGCTATGAAGTCCCTAAAAAGTTCTGGTGCAACCAGTTACCTTCAGAAGCCACATAGTGAAATGAAGTCAACCTGTGTGCAATCTGTGTCACATGATCTGTCAGTATAAACACACCTTTTCTGAAAGGCCCCAGAGGCTGCAACACCACTAAGCAAGAGGCATCACACCATGAAGACCAAGGAGCTCTCCAAACAAGTCAGGGACAAAGTTGTTGAGAAGTACAAGTCAGGGTTGGGTTAAAAAAAAAACATCCAAATCTTTGATGATCCCCCGGAGCACCATCAAATCCATCATCTTCAAATGGAAAGAACATGGTACCACAACAAACCTGGCAAGAGAGGGCCGCCCATCAAAACTCACAGACCGGGCAAGGAGGGCATTAATCAGCACAGAGGCAGCACAGAGACCGAAGGTCTTCACAGCAGAGAGTGGAGGATCTGTCAATAAGTCGCACACTCCACAGAGCTGGGCTTTATGGGGGAGTGGCCAGAAAAAAGCCATTACTGAGTGTTAAAAATAAGGAGGCACGTTTTGAGTTTGCCAAAAGGCATGTGGGCGACTCCCCAAACGTATGGAGGAAGGTGCTTTGGTCAGATGAAACTAAAATTGAACTTTTCGGCCACCAAGGAAAACACTATGTCTGGTGGAAACCCAATACATCCCATCACCCCAAGAACAGCCAAAACGGGGACATTTTTCAGCAGCAGGGACTGGGAAACTGGTCCAAGTGGAGGGAAAGATGGATGGTGGTAAATACAGGGATATTCTTGAGCAAAACCTGTTTCAGTCTGCCTGTGATTTGAGACTGGGACGGAGGTTCACCTTCCAGCAGGACAACGACCTGAAGCATACTGCTAAAGCAACACTCGGGTGGTTTAAGGGGAAACATGTAAATGTGTTGGACTGGCCTAGTCAAAGTCAAGACCTCAATCCAATTGAGAATCTGTGGTCAGACTTGAAGATTGCTGTTCACAAGTGAAAACTATCCAACATGAAGGAGCTGGAGCAGTTTTGCCTTGAGGAATGGGCAAAAATCCCAGTGGCAAGATGTGGCAAGCTCATAGAGACTTATCCAAAGCAACTTGCAGCTGTAATTGCCACAAAAGGTGGCTCTACAAAGTACTGACTTTAGGGGGTGAATAGTTATGCACGCTTAAGTTTTCTGTTATTTGTTGTTTGCTTCACTATAAAAAAAAATTCACATCTTCAAAGTTGTAGGCATTTCCTGTAAATGAAATGACGCAAACCCTCAAACAATCTATTTTAATTCCAGGTTGTGAGGCAACAAAACATGAAAAATGCCAAGGGGGGTGAATACTTTCGCAAGCCACTGTATGACCCACCTTCCTATATTTGTCTTTGAGCTCCCTGAGTAGGCTGTAATTGTACAGTGTGTTGAAATCATCAGGTGTCTCGTGTCATGTTGTTTGTTGATGTGGCACATCACCGATTTTTCAGTTTAGTAGTGATGAGAGGTGCAGCTAAGCCTGTGAAAGCAGTTGTATAATGTCTTGTGTGGCTCAGGAGGCACTTTCTAAAGGTGAAACATTATGTCATCAGGGTTTGGGCATGAGCCTTCAAATCTTTAACAGAAATCCTGTTAGAAATCTGCTATGTGAAGATAAAAGGCGAGGGCATTTAGAAGGCGGGGAGGGTATAAGATACGACTGAGCTGTAGGATCCGATATTTTAAAGCTTAACCCATACCAGGAAATAAAGTCAGGATATCTTGGCGACTGCTGCACAATTCAAATGTTTAAATGTTGAAATAATCTTTTTCAAAAGGATACTTCAACATTTTGGGAAATTTGCTTATTTGCTGTCTTGCCCAGAGTTTGGTGAGAAGACCGATTACACGTTCACATGTGTGCAGTAAATATGAAGCTGCAGCCAGGAGATGGCTGGCTCTGCTTCGCTCACTTAGGTGATATAAAGCTTCAGAATGAACATGCGATGTCTCGTTTGGTTCATTTGTACAAAAATCAAAGTGTAAAAATGGGATTAATCTGTTTTATGTCCCAACTTAATGGAAGAGCTCTGCTAAATTTCTTGGACACACATTTAAAAACTCAAAACTCAAAGTAGATGACATTGGCATGTTTACAAATGTTGATTGATAATGAAAACTGATTTCAACGGGAGGAAAACACCTTGATACTCTGATCTTTGTTGGAGATGAACCAATTTGCTATCAAACTAGCATTTATTTACAATGTTCTTGTCTCAAAACAAGTCATGATTAGTCAGTCAGACTCAGCTCATCTGAAGTCTATTCAAATTCAATAGCTGGCAGTGGCTTCTTTGTGCATCATGATGCCATGCTGTGATTCGCAATAGTCATAACAGGAATGTGTTCCTGGCAGAGATTGGATGGGACATGGAGTTCTTTTTAAGAGTAAGGTACATACCTACATGTGTGTTTGCTCATTGTCCTCTTTCTGGTTAATTCAGGAAAGCCTACATGTGACAACACCTTGGCCTAAAAGCAAGATAAGATGCTTATCCTACAAACGATACCCAATACAAGCATGATGGAGATTGTGGAAGGCATTTGTTATCAAAAGCGGTTTAAGGGCTACGGGCCAACCAAAGTGCATGTGTGGTTTAGATAAATACACAAGCTGGTTATGTGGCTGGACATCCTGAATATGTTCTCACGTTAATCGTTAACGTTAATCATATAGAACTTTGCACAGCATGCTGAATAACAAATCTTTTAGTTCTGTAGGTAAAATTAGACACATACTAAACCTTTCAAACTCATATGCAAGCTGTCCTCAGGTCTGCCTTCTTGCTCAGTCAGGCTATCCACTCTAACTTTACAGCAGAAGGTATGTCAAAGGAAATAACTCACTGAAGCACCGCTAAGGTTAGCAGATGTGAACATCAGTTAAGTCTGTATAATTATTTTATCTCAACCAGCCATTATGTTCATTCTCTGGGGACAACGTTCAGGCTGTGCCTTTTCCCTTCATCATCACAGTCAAACAGAATGCAATTACCAGAGCACAAGATGTAGGCTACTGAATATTGACAATTAGATGGATATGTCATACGTCGTCCTTATTAGAATAGAAATATATGCCACAATTAAGAGCTCAATCCATTCCACACCGCTTAGCATTCATTAAATCAAAGTCAAAACACTTGCCACTGCCTGAATAAAGAGCAAGGCTGAGCAACTGAAAAAACTCATTGACACTGTGAAGCATCTGTGTTAAGACTGGGAATTAATATTCCCAGACAACAGGTACAAAAAAGTCACTTTTTAATTAACCTGGCCAACAAAATATTAGAGACGAGGAAACTATCTTTCTGCTGCTCCCCTGTCTCATTATTACATGGCACACTTTCCTCTATCCCTGCCATTTATCAGCCAAATCAATTACTTTGACAGGTTTGCAGAGTAAGGAATGTACATTATATTTATATCTACACAGACTGCAGACACAGTCTGGGAGAAGATCCAGAAATACATAGAGAGAGACAGAGTGTGTGAGAAAGATGAAAAGACAATGAAGGAACAAAGACAGAGACAGCCTGGTTCCTGCTGGCCTCACTATCCCTTTTCTCTCAAAGCTATTTGATGTACAGCAAAGCTTAATATAGCATATAGTATCACCACTATAAAACTAGTGCCTTCAGCTTCATTTCAACAAATGGTTGCATGGATCTCTGCTGGATGAAAGATGCATGTCAGCTCATCTCTCATGACCTACACAGACAGACAGAATGATGGAGTTACACCCTCGTGGTCATCCTGTGAAGGAAATCCCATTTTTTAACTGTACCGACATTTCAAATGCTTCTGTGCAACATCACCAGCACACTACAAAACATCCTCAGTGGGAACATAAAACATCCACTCGCTAAATGGCTGGAACAGAACAGCAGAAACAGAAGAAAAATGCAACACAATCACTTTTATCTTCAGTGGTCTCATATTGGCTTGATCTTTATCTCCAGCCGACCACAGAGAATTACTGTGGGGTAGGGGTGTGGGGGTGGGGGGTGTGGGGGGCACTATTCAGTAACCACTCAAAGTGCTGCGTGCACTGGCCATAGCCCTCCCTCTGGCTCTACCATGCATGCCTGGCTGCTTGATTTAACTCAAAGCACTAATGTTCATGTGAGTGCACTCACAGGATAAAGCAAGCCCGAGCAGCGTCAAGGAAATGACAGCTTTTACAGCTTGCAAGAAAACTGCTGGAAAATGCAATACATGCCTGACATACCGTACACTGGCAGGGAATGTGGGTTTTGCAGCTTTTTATGACCAATATCCTGTGGGTTATGCTTCTGCATCCGCAGGGAAGGGGAATCGGAGGCGCTTTAAGGAGCTGTCACTCTATTGCGTTTGCACATCAGAGGTTTCCCTGCAGCACTGCTCTCACTCTGTGGTGTGGATGTCCCCTGGGAGGATAGGTTCTGTGACCCTGATGACAGTCCGTTCTGCCCCCTCCACCTGTCTGTCAAGCTTTCCTCAGGTCACCACTAAACAGAGATGACAGCTTTCACCACTGGTGAGAGGCTAGAAGAGCTATGATGTGTCAGCCTGGGATAAACTTGCCTCCACTTCAGTTAGGGGTTATCAAATTATCAAAGCAGTTGCATGCAGCTGATGATGTCAGTGCTTTGTGTCTGAGCATAACTAATGGCTTGTCGGGGCACATATTCCCCCCATACATCAGCCAGGAGAGACAGCACTTTGCTGCGCTGACACCCTGTCTTGGTGAAATCTGTGCCACCTGTCATCTGTCAGACACCCATCACACAGACAAGTCACAGGTGGTGGTGAGAGCTGAGTAAGTCTGAGACACGTGAGAGGAAAGGATACAGTGCAAGGAGGAAACAGGAAGAGGTAGAGGGAAAGAGAAGCGGTAGGCCTCGGCCTAACAGAAGAAGCGAGTGATTATGACTGCACTGTTGCAATTACACAAAAGATCCTCAGTGTGGAACCAAGCAAGGGAAACTTCGTTTTGCTTCAGACAGCAGCACTTTAGCAGGGATAGATAAGAGTGAGAAAATCTTAAAGTAAAGAAGATAAGTGGAAAATGCTGTATGCCAAGACTGCTAGAGTTACAGTGTTGTGCACTTCAAGTCCACCGCTTTAGAGGATGAGTGAGGTCTGCAGAAAGAACAAGCTTACAAACACATGAGGAAGACCATTAATGTGAGAAAAATAAAGCATAGGTAACAGAAGCACCACGGGTGATTCTAAGGGCCCTCAGCTGACAGGGGCCCTGAAAAAAACTACAGGAACATTAATTATCTGAGGAAATTACTAGGGCTCCTAAAATAATATTTTAGCCTGCTGGTATTTCAATAGAATAAATTGCAGCAGGCTTCTTTCAACAAATAATCAGAACGACAATGGCATCAAATCAGATGAAGGACTTCCTCAGATATATATGTACGTGCCACATAGAAAAAAAACTGACATTTTATGAGCAGAGAAGCCGATGAGGTCAGTAACAGATGTAAGTTCAGGCTGTCTCTGAATTGCCACAGCAAGTGCTCTTTCTTTAGTTATTTAGTTTGCCAAGATATATTTTCTGTCTGTCAGTCAACACTGCCAACAAAGCAGTGGTCGGAGGAGCAGGAAAGGTAGAGGGAAAAGGTTTTCTTTGAGGAAACGGCAGAGTGAAACACAGCACGGGTCCTCAGTTCGCTTACAGCCCTGAGAGAGACGAGCGAATGGACTCAAGTCTGGTTTTACAAGCACAGATAAAAACAAGATAGAGCTGACATACAGACCCATGCACACCAACACAAGATGTCTGCATTAAAGCAAACCTGTCTTAGACATAAAGTCTGACTGATCGCTGTGAGTTATGGCTACACACATGGCTTCCAGTTAACTACAGCTGGAAGACTTAAAATCATTTGATGATTTAGTTGTATGGGTTAGACCAAATAACAGATCAGGTAAAGACTCATTTTTAGCAGTGCTAGAGAACAGCTGTCAGTCACCACTTCAATCAGTGTCAATCAGTTCTGAGAACATCTGTCCAGATTGAAATGTGTCCACAATTTTGTACTACTGTACTTTGTATGAAGTGCTAATGACAAAATCTCAGTGTGCTGATATGCTGGACTAAGCTAGCAACCATTGTAAACATTACATCTGCTAAAAATCAACTGTTATGTCGTCATTGTGAACATGCTGATGATAGCATTTAGATCAAAGCGACGCCGTGCCTTAGTTCAGCCTCACAGAGCTGCTGGCATGGCTGTAGGATCTTAGTCCTGTCACCTTGACAGGTATTTCATTTGTACTGGTGTGTGTTTCTCACCATGGTCTCACCATGACTGCAGAAGGTCCACACTCTGTCATACAGTAAGCCAAGGACACAGTGACACACAAAACAAAGTATACGGATGTCTGCATCACCTCATGCCGTGCAGACATCACCATGGGAACAAGACTGCAACAAAAATCTCTACCCATGATGACGACTGAGGAAACATTATCAACATTATCTGCATCACCTGTCTGCTAATTCAAACAAAAGAAAAGCAGAAACTTATTTCTCGACATCAGCACTTCAACGACAACACAAAACTCATTTGGAACTAAGCACACAGAATTTGCACTATCCAATAGCTGTTTTGTATGCAGCCAGTCGTTCGCTGCCGTCGTGTTGTAGACAGATGAATGATGGAGTCTTTCAAGCAGCACACACACAGACAGTATGAGGCTGTCGTGTGAAGATCAAAGCAAGTGAAAGGACTATGAAGGCAGAGAACACTGGAGAGGAGACAAATGTGATGTAGGAGGTTCTTGGAACACAAAACACTTGAAAGCCAAGTCGCTCAAAGTGTTTCATGGAGGAAAAAGGAAGACGAAACATTGTCCCTGCATGTCAGACATAACAGGATGCACACTGGTAGGTGGAAACACACACACACACACACACACACACACACACACACACACACACACACACACACACANTCACTTCCAGAGGTGGTTCAAGGACACATGACCAGTTAAACTGTGGCATAGTCTGAGCTCAAATGTGTCCTTCACCACTCTGGAACTGCTGAGTCCACTATGTGTCAGCAAGTGCATGTATTTTTTTTGTCAGTCAAGACTCCGACAATGACTCATTCTCTTAAATAATATAAAATGTTGGATTTTATGGCGGACACAGCAGAGGAACGAGCAGCTTCTCCACATTTTCACCTCTTCACTTAATTGTCAAGAGCAAAGTCCATTTTGTTTGCCTGGTGGCCCACATGAACACATGGTGGTCTGTATTGTCCTGATTTTGAGCGCAGACCCTGGTCACAAACGTTCTCCCTAAACAACATGTAAACTAAACACCTGGACACAGGCTGGACGTCACAGACGCGCTGGTACTATCTGTATATGTAATGCTGCTGCCCACTTGCATTATCGATTCTTCACGATCAATAAAGAACATGAACAATATTAATGTGTGGGTGTTTTCTTGTATCACTTCTTCACTTACTTACTGGCGCATTTATTGGCAAAATCTACTCATCATTAATGGCCTACATTAAAGGGTAACAAAAACATTTTTTATTGTTTTTCCACAGGAAAAAAACATTTTATGAGGATGAATAATAACAGTGCTACCTAAATAACTGCTGACGCTTAAAATGGATTTGGCAGCCCCTGTAGTCACCGTGGTAACAGACAACAGGAAACACTCGCTGAGAAACTACTTGAATAGAAAAAGAAGAACAGAAGAGCGGCTGATGTATCTGCTGACATCACAGCCAAACAAACCTGCCATGCTCTAATACAGAAGTTTGTCAGTAATAATTGCATCCACTCAGCAGGAGGACACAGTGAAGTTGGTGACCTTGCAGAGGAGCTGGAGGTGTGCAGCCTGTCACCTGCAGCTCTTCATCTAACTGCTCACTGTGCTGCTCCTGACTGCTCCGTTCAGGGGGGACAGAGATGATACTGAAAACAGCCACTGTCTTATTTTGTAAATGCATTTTTGATGAAGCACTGACTGTGGTGACAAAAACTTAGTGTTTCCTTGGCTGCTTCACAATAAGAGCCACCCCGCATTTCACCAATTTAACATTTTTAATATAAAGCTGCAGCAGCAGCAGCAGCAGCAGCAGTCAAAATGCTCCGTTTGCATTAGAAGTAAATGAGTGGCAGAGCTGCAGGAGAGAGAACAACAAACACTAAGGCTGATATCTCTTAGATAAAATCATCCTCGAGGTAAATACTGAGTGTAAATACTCTGAATGGCTGTCAGTAGAAACAATGAGGTCTGATTTCATGAAAGTCTTAACAATGATAAGAGTTATGTTAAATACAGTAATGATGTTAAATGAGTAAACATGTGTGATGCACGCATTTGTCTGTTTCAATTCACAGTGGAGTGAAAGCTGAACAAGTGCCCCACTGCTGAGTATACATTTACTGAAGCACTTTGTACTCAGATCAATTATGAAAAACTTGTGTTTCACAGGAAAAAAAAGAGACTCAGTCTGAACAGAGCCTCGCAGTATTATCAGGTCTTTGTTACTACATTCATGTACAGGTGCTCGCTTGCCTCCCAGCTCCTCTGGAGGGTCCCTCTCATCAAAGACGAGCCCTCTGCAGGGTCATTACCATTTCAACAGTTCTGCTTCAAGAGCTAGACCTGTCTATTAGCCTGAGAGCTCTACAGGAGACAAGAGCGCAATGTGCTGAATGCACTTTGATTCAGTCCTGGAATATTTCTTTCACTGCAGTACAGACGTATCCAGTAA
The DNA here is from genome assembly GCA_037975065.1 of Chaetodon trifasciatus. NCBI lineage: Eukaryota > Metazoa > Chordata > Actinopteri > Chaetodontiformes > Chaetodontidae > Chaetodon > Chaetodon trifasciatus. Next base: position 8,873,785 of record JBBMOE010000011.1, read on the forward strand.
TAAGGCAGTACTAATATTCATATCATTATTGTCATTATTTTGGTTTTTGATGATATTCAGAGAAAAATCCAGACCTAGCTACTGTAGGAAGAAACCAGAGCAGCCAGAGGCAAACAACGCAGAAACAGGCAGAACATAGCGCTCATAGCCGCTGACAGTAAAGGACAGCCCAGAAAACTCTCCTCAAAGAGCTGCTGATTACACTGCCGATCAGAAAAACACTTGAAGTGATTAAAAAAACAACAATCAACATGGAGACAACAAAAGGTTGGCGCAGCAAGTGGTACTTTTAGTTTCTGATTTTCACCCCTTTTTGCATTATTGATTTTTTTTCGTCTGTTCAACTGTTTTCTACTCTCAATATTCTTTTACATAAAAAGCTTCAGTCATTCAGTAAGACAACAAGTCAGTTAGCAAAACTGAAGGCTGTTCAGCCACTCAAAGGCTCATGTTCATTTTGAAGTGTTAACGTTGATACAATACGATCGATGAATTTGAATAATACTCCATTTCCAAGTACGCGTTTCCTGCACAAAGAGAAAACGGCCTTATAAGCTGGCAGAGTGGGAATTTAACAAGTATATGGATCGAGGAGCAGGAACGCTAAGCTTGGCTGACAGACAGATTGAAAACAGGGAGAAATCAATCAGCGAATGTGCAGGCTCAACAATGCATCAATGATTTTACTAAGGGCAGACAAGAAGAAAAAATGAACCAGAGAGAGAAGGATGGGAGGAGAGGAGAGAGAGGAAGAGATGTAGCTAGCAGCCATTTCCTTCTGTAATAATTTCCCCTCTGCCCTGTGATGGACTGATCGATGTCTTAAGGGTGGATTAAGTGGAGAATCCCCCATCAGACGAACCTATTCAAACACTATGGCAGCCGCTGCAAGCACTCACAAAGGGAGTGGGTGGGAACAGCGACAGACCATGTCTCTGCTTTCAGCTGGATCTAGCTCATTACCTGTGTTTGTCTTGGAGCGGAGTGCAATTTACATCCAGCCAGGCCTGTAAAATCACTTGAACCTGAACAGTGGAGGGTTCACCCGCCAGAGCCGACAGAAACAAACACAAAAGAAGATATTTTAATGGGAGGGATTCACATCAGCGGCAGCTCTGAGGGCCAGAGCAGCACAGCAAAGGCACACGTTCAGCAGCCTGGTTCTTCTTTTGAGTCTCCGTGCAGTCTGCAGGTCGTGACCTTTGTGGAGTGGTGATGATACTGGGTATGCTGATGGGCTCTCAAGCATGTGCGTGGACACACACAGGCTGAAATTAAAAAAAAAAAAAACATTCCTGCAAAGAACATGCACAGTCATAAGGATAAAGGAGATGCTGCATATAAACTCACAAGTCAAGCTGATCTATGAAGGCCAAATTCACACAGCAACAAAACTCTTTGAACACATTCTTCCTTAAATACAGTGACTGCAACAGCTTACTTCAGCACTGAGACTTAATCAATTAGTCAATCACAGAACTTAATTATCCGTAACTTAGATAATTAAATTAATGAATTAAGTAAGTTACAGTGAATACCAAACCTTCCAATAAAACTACATTTATACTCTGCAGACCCCAAATCTTTGGGGAGATCAGTAGAGAACCCTTTTCTCAAAAATATTATTGATATTTGGTATAAAGCACATTGGCATGTTGGAGATACTCCTCCCATTTCACGCTTCTCCCCCATATGGGGTAATGCCTTTTTTAAGGCAGGAAGGGCAGATGGTGGTTTCAGAATCTGGGCAAGAAAAGGTCTGCAAAAAATAGAGGATTTATATGTGGATGGAAAATTTCTTACATTCGATCAGCTGTGTCAGACATACTGTATTCCTAAAAAACATTTTTTTAAATATCTACAACTGAAACATTTCTTATTGTCAAAATATAAGCAGATAACATCTGAACCACCACTATCAAATCTTGAAAATCTCACAGTTCTCAATCAAAACAGGAGGGGACAGATCTCTTTGTTTTATAAAGTCCTATAATCACATGATAAAGAGTCTACCACTGACAGATTGGAGGCACGGGGACAAGACATGTATATATAAGATAGAAAAAACTGAATGGGAAAAGGCATGCTCAAAAACAATCAATTAATACGAGAATGAAGCTATTATAATACAAGTGGTTGATGACAACTTACAATACTCCAGTCAAACTCAACCAATGGTCCCATAGCGTCCCTGACACCTGCATCAAATGTTTAAAGGAGAGAGGCACTCTGTTTCACTGTGTATGGGACTGTCCCAACTTAAAACAATACTGCAAAACAATTCTTCAAACCATATTTGATATTGTTAATGTGGAAGTCCCTTACCAAGCAAAAGTGTGTATATTAGGTATATATCCCCAAAATTTGATCATTAACTCAAAACAGGCAACTTTAATTGTTTTGGACTCCTGCAGGCCAGAGGATGATTGCTTTATATTGGAGAAAACTGGATGTACCTTCGATACATGTGTGGGTGAAAGAGATGGCATCTTGTATTGTAATGGAGAAGCTGACTTACATAACAAGGGGAAAGGCAGGAGAATTTGAAACAGTGTGGAAACCTCTAATGGAATTTCTTAGCTGTCAAGGTGCACAGTGACTTTGAAATGAGTCTGTTGCTGAGTGCGTTTATATTTCGTTATGTCTAACAGTCTGTTTTTGACGTGTTTGTTTTACTTTTTGTCAAATATGTTTAGTATATTATGTTTATATATTATTTTATTTTATGTCTAATTCAAGTATTGTCATTGTTTTGTTCAGTGTTAGTTAAATATGTAAAATAAAAAAAAATATTGTTAAAAAAAGTAAGTTACAGTGCAAAAAGGTCACACATCCACTGGTTCCAGCTTCTTAAATGAGATGATTTGCTTTTTTTTTTTTTTTTTTTTTTTTTTTTTACAATTTCTATATGATTGCATGCTTTTCACTTTTTCCTGATGTTTTGCAGACGAAAAGACTAATCGGTAAAAAAAACCCAAAAGGAACAGATGAATCAATAATGAAAAGCTATTTGCAGCCCCGGCCTCCTGGCACTCCTGATACTGCTGCATGTGCCACTGAAATAACAGGAACTGCAGCAGAACTTGTTTGCTTTGAGGACTTTCAAACTCTTTTAATGTCCAACAGCTCGAGAGAATTCCAGATAAGAACACTCAGACTTTAAAGTCAACTTGGTTTGTCACAACCAACTCCACAGCCTGAATGTAGAGGTAGGAAATCTGCTCATATCATAATCACACTGTTTGAAGCAGCAGTTGTAAGTTATTTCATTAAGCTGCAGCTGTTCTATGGCTTCAGCTCTGCCCACTTATGTCTTCAGACTGAATTACACTCATTAGCAACATCAACATGTTTTATCAGTTGCTATGTTTTCTCACATTTTAAATGAAAGAGCCAGGGAGGCTTTTCCTCTTCGAGTAAAGCATCTTTGAAGCATGCTCATCCTGTTCCCTTGGACTCTTGGATGGCTGTTTCACTGTTTACCACTGCTTTGTTGAGCAGTAATGAGAAGAGGATCTCTAATCGGTGGTGCCACACTAATGAACCACTCCACAGAGATTTGATTGGAGTAGACAGAAACAGTTACAACTCGCAAACATGGGGGCATACAAAGTCTACTTTGCAAATCAAGGTGCTGTTTGGATGTAACGGTCATTCCATTTGACCATAATCCTACAATTTCAGACTTATATTTCCACAATGGGGGGGGGGGGGGGGGGTAGATTTGATTAAAAAAGATTTGATTAAAACAAGCCCCTGGGCCTCACTGGTTATGGCTTATCACTGTCAATGCTAATCATTTAGACTGCATCTTCATGTTTGGATTTGTACTGTGGAGCTTTGTAGAATAGCTTGTCTACAAATAGATATTGGACTGTCCTAGGCCATATGATTACCAGATGTGAATTCTCTAATTAAGCATTATTGCCCTTTTAATACAACTAATCACTTGTGCAGCAATCCCTTCTCATTATCTGGGCTCAGTCCCTGATGAAGACAAATGGAAGGCCCTCCTGCAAATCCAGACAGTCATGTCCCATCAGCCCGCAGCAGAGAGCTGTCTGCCAAGGTAAACACAAACACTCGCCATCACAGAACAATGTCTGCCAGCCAGCGGGGCTGTGCTAGCTCGCTACATTTGACAAAACACACCAACACAAAAAACAGCTACGAGCATGAGGAAGGATGTAGCTTTATACAATAGGAGGAGGTGATGTTCATAAAAAGGCCAGCTTGGATGAGATAACACACAGTAGCTCGCTGTAAAGCAGTAAAAATGTATATGTTCTGTTATTATGTAAATCAGACATGAGTGTGAAAACATTTGGTGAGACGTTATGTTATTAAAGGTTGAAAATATAGCATTTCATACTGGATGTACATGAATGGTACATACTGTCTGTTTGTGGTAGACCAGCTTGAATATGATTGACTGCTTTGGAACAAAGGACGATAACAAAAGATCATACAAAACATATGCTGCAGTACTTGCAACATATACTACTTCCAGTATCAACTATATGCAGACAGTCAAAGATGAGGCCACAAACACACAGTATTACAGCACAGTACAACAGAGGCACTCAAGTATGAGCTGACCAGAAATGGTACAAGCCAAGATGAAAAGGGCAGATAAAATGAGATAACAAAAATATAGTGCCTTTGCCTTTTCCACCCCCGCGCCCTCTATCATTATCAGCCTATATTTTCTATGATTTGTCTCCGTGTGTCTCTATCATTGTTATTTGAGCAGATCTCAAACACTGTTCTCTCCCAACAATAAAGCTGTCAGCTGAGCAACTGGCAGCTTGATCGATTGTCACTCTGCAAAAGTCGTCAGCTGGCCGTCCCCGACCGCATCACTGAATGCATTCCAGCGCTGCATGCGCCCAAATTTCCATATCTGAACCGGGGAGGCTTTTATTTGACGTTAACACACAGTGTGTGGACGCGGAGCGCCGTTTAAAGATACAAATGGAGGCACATTAACTTCAATGACCTTAAATGATGTGATGAAATCTGATCTCAGGTCAGTCGGTATAGCCCCATGTTAAGATAAAGAGCTCCTTGGTTTGCTTAGAAAGCACCACGGTGCACCATTACATTGCATTACTGCTTTTATACTGCAGGACACCTCTTAAACACAGCTATCATTGCTGTCTGTGGGCCTTTATCTTGTATCCTTATGTGATACAGCAACGTATACTGGTCAGCATAAACTGCACCAATGCATCACCAACTGAATGTATTGTATAGCCCATGTGCATTGTTAGTGTCTTGGGGCCAGTGGTATAAAGTGCATTATTTATGATTTCCTGCTCTTTGTGGCTGTATGTATCCAGGATGAATGAAGAGGAAGATGAAACGCTCTGTTGTGACTGCCAGGGTGAAGGGCTCAGGAATGAAAAATCTACCGAGGCTGGCCCTGTTTTACCTCACACACACACACACACACACGCACAGAAACAGACACGTGCGTAAAAGCAAGCTAGCCTCCCCCCACCCCCACCACCACTTCCCTCTCACACACACATACACACATCCCTTGCCATCTCCTGGCCTATTTGAAGGTGACATGTAGGAGGAGATGGATGTGTGGTTTGCAGCCATTAAAATGTCCCCATGAGGCGAAAGAGCTGTTTGTGTCTTTAGAAGAGTTACAGAGCCTGGGGTGAGACTGAAACAGGAGACTCACGCCGCTGAGCTGTTTTCATCATAACAGGACGACCCTTTGTCACCGCTGAGAGAGAACACAGCTGTAGTACGAAACACATTCGCTGCGTGAAGGAAAAAGAAAGGTACGGCAGCTTGATGGCAACTTCAGCTGGCAGGCCCACATCCAAAAACAGCCATTAAAACAGAGTGCACGGGCTGAGTCAGTCCGGGAAGTGAATTTGGTTTTCTGACACTTGTCATGAACTACAAGAGCAAGGCTTTGTTAAATACTGTCACATACATTTGTCACAATATGTGTCACAAGTCAAAATTTCTCTTTAATTCAAATTGAACACGTCTGAAAACAAGTCAGAGGGGTTAGAGATCCAGATCAGACACCACCTGTAAACATAGCACTTCAAACTTTAACAAACTGAGGTGCTCATACACCATCATTCTTTTAGGCTTGTGCAGATTTTAATGACATTGCTCTGAACAGTTTACAAGATTGCTTTATAACATATTAAGCACATTTTGAGAATATTGTTTCTTCTCTCTGGCACGACAGCAAAGTCAGTAAATGAAAGCGGCTGCATTTGCCAAGATTCCTCAGCATCCGCAGAGAAAAGTTCAGTCACTTAAAACCCTTACAGCACTTCAGCGCTCCTTCCAAAAACAATGAACATCAAATGTCTGCTGCCACAGTGTGAATGCAGGCATCTTTGAAACTTTGAGGCTAAAACGAGCAGTGGTGAGATAGTAAGGGTGGCCCCATGAAGTGCTCCACTCCTTGCGGTCATAATTAAAGTAATCATTACGAATCATCATCGGATGACCACACAGAGAGACTCACGCACGCACACACACACGCACGCATATCTGTGAAGGATGCCGAGAAAACACAGTGGCAATGTAACAAAGCAAATGCTTATCATAAAAAGCAATAGTTACTCAGGGATTATGAGCTCTTAATGATCACAGTGCCACCAATGAAAGCAATATAATCTAAGTGGCTTGTTTGCACTGCCAGCACACGACTTGATGGGAGCGGCAAGAGAGAGGGAGACAGTGAGGAATAGAGAGAGAGCAAGAAAAGTAAAAAAAAGACAGCTTAGCACTGGTGGCAAGGCAGCATTGTCCTTGAAAGCATGTGAACTGACTGCTGAGGAAGGACAGTGTGGTAAGCTGCTGGCTGGCTGGCACTAACACTGCCCCCATGGCCCTGATGAGGAGAAGTCAAAGCCTTTCTGCATCAGAATGGGCCTGCAACAGCCACATTTTACCAAAAAGTGATGAGAGACTGAAATGTGCTGCCTGGGCAGTAGCTCAGTCATAAAATGTGTAATTACCATTGTCAAAATAAAGTACATGACATGTTAATCCAACCGTAAATCATTTACAGTCACACTGCAATTACAGATGCTTTGACGCTCCAGGTCGTTTTGATTATACAAGACAGTTCATGTCTGCAACGCTGACTTGACTCCATGTACCAGAACACAGCTTGGAGAAGAGCAAGATATAATTAATGTTGAGAAGCAGTGAAACATTAGACTTGCCACTGCAGCTAGACATGAACTCATCTTGATCCAACAGAAATCCAACATAAAGCACTGTAGACAGGAGGGTAAAATACCAATGATGAATGAATTGATTATAAAAGGAGGGGCATTTGTATCCACTAATTACTTCATAAATATAACTATCCAATTGAATCTCCATCCATTAGTTTATCCTCTGGGTCATAAATACTCTGAACCAATACAAGACAACTGTAATAATAACAGCCTCTTCTTTTGCCACTGGAAAGCATCATGAGCTTCAGCAATACGACAGTTTGGAAATATGTTTGTGAAAGCGTATGTGAGTAAGGAAGTAACACATTCTTTCTCTCAAGTTAAACTGATGAACAATAAAACACTCATGCTCCATTCAGCGCTAGCACTGGTTTTGCTGCTCCAGTCTTACTTGATTCGGTACAACAGTAGTTAATTAGCTGCTGGCGCTAACTTTAGCTGTGTAAATGAAGAGTCTCTCTGCTGACATTAGTGTTCTGTATTTGTACTCCTGTTGCAGTACAATTTAACTTGTCAGAGTGTTACTCGATTGGGTACGACGACGGCTAATATTAGCTGACTTGATCGACGTGTTGCTGTGTAAAAGACGTTAATGAGTCAATACGCTGACATTAGAAGTGCCCTCTTCCTGCACTACGGTTGCGATGAAATTAAGCTTGTCAACAATGTGTCAACATTTCAATTATTTTAGCACAAGAGCAAAAGAAAGAGAGAAGTGAATACACTGTATATCTCACTTGAAGAAACATCCGTATCTGCTACAGAAGTGTCATTAATCATGTTCTCAAGAAGGAAGCCAAGAAGGGTTGAATCTGTATGCCATATTAACAAAAGTGTTAACACATCTACAGCAACACTCTGTAGTAATATAACATTTAAATCTAAGGGATCAGGGTTTAAATCAATCTTATTTATTCAATTAGCCTACACAGTAGATACTTAGCCTAGCCTGTGCATACTGGTGTGAACTTATTAATTGTGATGGCAACTGTGCTGCATGCCCACAGTTTATGGAATAAAAATCACAGTCCATATGGGAACTGCTCTGTCTCAGACTGTGTAATTCACACCACAAGTGAGACGGCGTGCGTCTCCCTGGAGGGCAAGAGTCCACATTTCAACAGCAGAGCCCTACAGGACAAAACTGCAAGGACGGTCTGACTCCCAAAAAGACGGAAAGCTGTGTGTTGCTGTCAGCTACACAGTCTGCACAATCATGGGCAACTGATTATGACTATGATTGAAGGGTTGAAATGGAGTGAATATCTAAATCTAGAGAGAGTTTAGAAAAAATATTATTACATGGATGTTCACTGTCCATCAGTTAGTGTCATTATGCAAACTGACAAACTGTTCACAGTTTAGGAGGGTTAGCATAAAAGAGCTTCACGTTTCCAGTCATAAGCCAGTAGACAGAGATGTAAATAACTGTAAAGATTACAAAATACATAAGACACTTCAATCACAGACAGACGAGGTAAATTATTAAAAAGTCAAGGTCCTTGACAGCAATGGTCCAAATCCACATTATCAGTCATAAAGATGAACATAGAAACACCTCATAAACTTAATGAACTCAATGCTGTCTCTCGTTCCTCTGGCAGGCTATTGGTCTAAACTCTACTCCTTAATTACTGTATGCTTTAAGAGTGTCTCTAAATCAGCTGGAGGCTGGGCTTGTCCTAATTCAGGCCTCTGAGCCACTTGTTTAACCCTTAATAAATTACAGATGACTAAACTTTTTCCTTACAGGCATAACAACCAAATGATAAAACATTTGATAAGGAAAGCATTTTATCAGTACAATATGGGAAAGCAAAGGTACTGACAAGGCAGCCCCTGATCTTCCACATTAGACTGAGGTAAAGCCTGTAAAGCAGGAAAGGTCCTGTGGGTGTCAGATGTAAAAGAAAACAGGCCCAACTGTAGGAATGAAAGCATGCGAGAGAGACTGTCTTCACTAGAGAGGGAACTGGACTGGGATGAAACATGGGATGATATATCTGGAGAAAAATATGTCATGAAGTTCTGAAACAGATCTCAATTCCCATGGTAAGACATTAGATGGGCTCGTATCATATCTTTGTTCCGCGGGGTAATGAGACTATGAAAGTGTCAAAAAGAAACAGAATAGAATATGTTGATCTCTTTTGATCTTAGAACATGTAAACCCCCTGTAAAGAGCTGACTGCCACAGGAAGAGCAGAGCCCCATTGAACCTCATGGAAAAACCTCATAGCAGCTGTATGCTGAGACCACTCCAAAACCATTTACAACTGTGATTCTAAAAACATCAGGTCACTGTGTCAAACATACAAACAGAATGTGATCATTTGCTCATCCTTTACTCAACTGAAGACAGCACAAAGACATTGTATTTAATTTTTGTCCTCATCAGCTTCATTGATTTTTGTAAATGTCTGTTTATTCTGAATCTGATGCAGCAACACATTTCACGTTGGGTCAGGAGCAACTAAAGGCTGGCAGAGATGTGGAATGCTCTAAAAACACCTGTTTGGAACATTCCACAAGTAAACAGGTTGATTGGCAACAGGTGATAGCATCATGATTGGGAATGAAAGGGGCATCCTGTCATTCGAAGCAAGGATGGAGAGAGGTTCACCACTTTGTGAACACAGGGGTGGATAAAGGAGATTACTACATGGACTCAGGAACACTTTGTAAACCATTGCTGGTGAACATAGTTCATTTGCAGATGATTGCATTGTTTTTATCTATGTTTTACACATCGTCCAACTTTTGGGGGGTTGGGGTTGCAATTTTGTTTTCTTCCATTACTCACGACAAGGTAAATGTGTCAGTGTCGAGCGTTCCAAGGTTTTACATTTAACTCAGGGAGCAGAGTGACGTTCACTGTTTTAAGAGGGCGAAAAAGTCCATGCAGCAAAGTAGTGCTCATATTTGGTCATACACTGCGTGAATGAGCTTAAGATCTTCCTCTCACAGCAGACACCAGCACATACTACCTGCAACAAACCACATCCATCTCTTGAATTTAACTTTTCTCTGACCCATTTTTCATAAAGAGAATTAAACAGGGAAATGTGTTGAGCTAATTCTTGCATTATTCCCTGTGGAAGTCTGTGTGAGGAAAAAAAAAGCTGCCCAGTTATAATGGGAGGGCCTAAACTGACGACACACATATGCTGGCATTACGCATGTCATAAACCATCTGTTACTGTATCAGACATTGTTGCAGTAAAACCATATGTGGCCTCATTCCTGTGTAATCACAACAAAATGTGCAGCTTATTATACATGTTTATCACCAACAACTTGTAGGCCAGTGATTTCCCTCTGCTGTCCTTCCCCTGCCAGTGATGACAGAAGCCGTCTGATGGGAACTATCTCATGGGGGCAGGAGGTGGGAGAGAAGGGACGCTGCTCTGATGGATGCTGGGACACTGGGTGTTGAAAGCAACGAATCACACATCTGAAATTCTAATCAGAACGCTCAGCAGGGCAGAGGGAGTAACACTCGCTGTGCTGCTAGGGTTGCTATCAACCTTAGAAACTACATTTGCACACACACATACACACAATTTACACCTCTCAGAAATCACTACTCTGCAGTTGAAACAGATACTGCAATTACCTTGAAGGCTCGGAAGACTCCAGTGCAGAGGGTGCTCGCCTCTCTCGCTGTAAAAGCAATGCATGCGCTCTGTGTGCGTGTGTGCAGTCATGCATGTATGCCTCCACACTGGGGAATGGGGCCGCAATAGCACTTCATGATTTAGGCCATAAAATGCAATGAGAGAGCACAAGCACACTCAGCAAGTGCAAGTAGTTCAAACTATTAAGAACTCAGCCACGTTGATGTACTTATTGTGCCTTTTGCAAACTATGTAAAATATAATACAGAGTGTAATTTTAACTACAATTAAAATTGAAAGGGAAAATTGCAAATATGTCAAATACAGTCTTTTAGCATGCAGGATAATCTGGCCATATTTAAGAGTTAAAAAGAAAAAGGAAACTGAAGAAGCAAATTGAAACATAAACTCCTGAAATGGAAAAGACAAACGCAGAAATGCAGATCGCTTTAAGTGAAACATGTATGGTAAAACTGCACGACTTGACTGACACTGCTGCTGTGAGCTGAGGGAGCCACAAGCAAAATGAAATCCAGCTGGGAAGTCACATTTTCACTGAGAGTTTAATTACACAGTTGTCATGGTACATTTGGTGGTACATGGTACAATTTAATTGATGATCCTGTTACTGAATGTAAGATTTTTGGCTTTTATCCTCATTGTAATTAATCATAATATCCTGACAAAGCTAGCTAGATATATACGGAGTGCTAGATTCCAGCCCCAGTTTCTGATTTGGTTATCAAAAATCTCAAATCACAATATATTCACAGACAGTGAGACTAATGTTGTCTCATGTGCACTAGCAGTCACAATGATAAGGACATTCTGGATAAAAGATAAAGTACTTTAGCTACTGTCCTCTAAGGTCAATCAGCTGGGTTTTAGTTAGGCATGAATTCAGTAATTAAATTCATTTAGAATTTGAGGTAAGTGCAAGTAACTTCAATCAAACCCTTGTAATGTTACTGTGAAAGAAAGGGCAGCTGTGAATGGCAGAGCTGATGGCTGGTTCTTCAATAAATCAGCAGGTGTTGGGTATGTTGTTGGTTCTGAGTTGAGGAAGTTGACCATCAAACTGTGAAATTACACTTGAAGTGAAAATGACCTCAGTGTAAAAATGGCTCAAAGGCTTTAAAGCTAGTTACCAGCTGGTTTTCAAGTTGATCACAGCTCGCGAAGTTCACAGCTGCAGCACCGAGCACTGAAGCTGTATGCCTCACTGTGTCGAAGAGGCAGGGATGAAAAGTCTTTGCAAACGTTTAGTTCCAACAGGGATGTAGACAGAAACATAGAACTGGTCTGAATGGATCGGCCCCGTTGGCGCCGTCACCGGATCCAGCTGTTTGAGTCAGTGCTGGATTGGTGCATCCCTGAGCAGCACGGTCAGTGAAGCTGAGGGCGTGTGGAGCTGTCATCACTTTAGCAGCGATTGTGTTTTACTGTTAATCTGGACAAGTAAGAAGTGACAGGATTTAAGTGTTTACATTGTGGAAACGTCCTCTGCATCAACTGCTGCTGTAGTTAACGTGGATGGTATCAAAGCTTGCTTGACATTCTTCTTTGATTTGTCTGCAGGTGCGATGAAAAAGCACCTCACACTTTTCTCTCCACCCTTCTACTTCTGTGGTTTGTCACAGTGTGGGCAGCAGTGGGGATGAGCTGTCCATCTTCACCAACTGTGCCTGAGCATGCCGAGATGAGCCCGCAGCTCCACTGATTGCCGGCGGTGTCGGTTAGTTTGTCTGCTTTTCTCTCTCTGTATGTTTGCTTGTCAGTCAGCCTCTGCCTTCCCTCCTATCTCCTCTCGTCCGTTCACCTGCCTCTCTGTGTGTCTGCCAGCCGTCTCCTCCTCTCTGCTGACTGGGCCTTCTCTGCCACACACACACTGCAGAGCCTCTTAGGAAAACAAACATCAGTCTTCTCCTCCTCTCCTCTCCAAGTGTCCCTGGGAGCCTCCTTCCACAAAGCAAATAATGTTATGTGCTACCACAGCAAACTCCCCCCTTCCTCCTCCTCTTCATTCCCACCTGCGTCCTGTCAAACAGCCCACTGCAATCTCCTCTCACCCCAAACACACTCAAACACATGACAACTAGCAAACTGTAAACGTAACCAGGAATCACACAAGCCAGGACAGAGGGTCATTAACAGCCGAATGAAAAATGCTGCTTCCATACAGCCATGCAGTGTGTGTCACCCTGTGCCTCTTCCTCTCCATGCAGTGACGCTCACCAGGAAAAAGACAGTTAAATTACTTTGCTAAATCCAATCACAATTAGGAAGGATTGTGTAATTCAGAGCTCAAGGGGCACGTTTCCCCTGATTTACCACAATCCGTTCAATTAAGAGCAGATTAGTACCTGAGGGCTGAAAAAAGAGGTGATTTAATTAACCTCAGCCTATTAGCGTGAGAACATTGCTTTTGTTTCTGAGTAACTCAACAATCCACAATAAACCTACATCTCAAGAGTTTTGCATGATTGATGATGAGTTACTGTAAGTACAGACGACTGCAGCTGAGAAAATACTGATACTTATGGTTTATTCTCAATTATTGTCATTAAATCACATTGTATTTCTTTCATTATCATATGTTGTGCAAACATGAAATTCCACAATATCTCTAGTAGTCTGCACTCATATTTCCATATTTACTTGTTATCATTATTTATTTATTTGTTTAACTTATTTACAGTAAACAGTAATCACCATACATATCATTACTGGGACAAAGTCTTGTGATTAACATGATTCTGATTGAAATTGTGATGCTGATAATCTCCAAAAAGTACCGACCCTTGATAGCCTCAACTGAACAGTAGTGTGAACGAATGCAAGTGCATGTCTCGAATATTTGCGAGGTGAAGTTAACATGGACAGACTGGGGGCAGCCAAGTACTGAGACTCTACAGTCTGATTCCACATTACGATTTATAGCAATTTCTGTTTTTTTAAACACTGGACCATGGGAAAAAGCTGAATTGCACACTTCTAGAGACTGTAAATCCCGTGTCATATCTCCAAAAACAATGCACATCAGCCAGCCTTTGTGAGTTATTATAGCAGCATCATTGCTGTGCTGCATATAGAAGTGGGAAATAAGACTTTTTGAACTAAACTGCAACACTTAGCAGTTCCTGCTCATCAAGCTGGTGCGATAAGACAATAATAAATGTTAGGCCGAAATGAATCGCTGATTAACTTGCGAGATGAGATGGATCTGTTGGACTAGCCTGAGCCCTGATCCCCCCATGCTCAAATTATCAGCACGCTAATGATGGGGCCAAACTGGAAACCAGTCGATACCGTAAGCAACAGAGCGCACAAATTAATTTGCCTTTCCATTCATTTGGAGGGCAAATCAGAAGGGGTGTTGTTTAACACAGGTTCTGAGCAGACTGATTAACACATACTTACAACCTGTGAGTGAAAAACAGCTCAGCAATACAAGAATGCACCACGGTGTGTAATACAGAGAACCCCCTCCACTGAACTGGAGGGAATGAGAGTGAATGCTATGTGCGCTGACCACTCAGGGAGACAGAGGAGATTTACAACAAAACTACTTCCTAATGTATTCACCATGAAACAAACATGTGCATCAAGTCATAAAAAACAAATAAAATGAAGTTCCTCCAGTGCTGGAGAGTGATCCGAATTTCTAATGAACTATTGATTGAAACCACACATAGGTGATTGCAGGAGGGCACATCAAGACCACTTCATCCATCAGCCCTGTCAGAGCTCCCCAGCAGGAGCACGAGGCAACAACACATCATTAAAGACGGCAAGTACTCACTCACACATAACTCACACTATTTGGAACTGCTAAACCCACAAGCGTCCCCTAAGTCTGGCTGTGATTTAGGAGCACTTCCTGCAGCAGGCATCAATATCAATTACTGTTGGCAAAAGATGTATTTAGGGAAGCGGGGACAAAATCTGCCAGACATTCATTTAGTTTACAACCTTGGCCTCTAAGCAACCTAATTACACTAAAAGTCGTGAACGGCTGCCTTAAGTCAAAATGGGAGTCTGGCAGGTGACGACAACATGTTGTCCAGCCTCAGAAAAGGAGATGTGGTTAAGTTTAACTTGCCTGTGGGTGATTTGAATTTAAATGGACGAGCCTGTCACCCAATATTTCAACTTGGCTGACCATTTTATAATTATAGTTTTGTAAATCTCTCTGCCGTCTGATGTGGGGCTTTAATAATGCAGAGTTCAGGCTTTTATTCAGGTCTCCTGCTCAATAATTGCAAACAGGTAAGAGCAAAATTACTTTGTGGAATTCTGTGATTATAATAAAAATGATATTATCAGGGAACAGACTGTCCTTTTTAAATGTGTAAGAAACATAACACCTGAAGCAGGCGATAACTCCTTTTACTCTGAGCTACTAAAGTAGGAATGTTCCACCAAAATTAAAGACCACTTAAAAACAATTTGATGACTTAGACATGGCAGGATCACTCATCTGCTTCTGAGGCCCATCATAGTTTTTTTTTTTTTTTTTTTTTTTTTTAGAAAAACATCTTTCATGCCAGAACTAAAAAACTAATGATAGAAGTAGTATGACTAAAAGCTTGCTATGGTTACTGGCAACGAACGAACGCTTAAATCCTCTGCTGGACTGTAGCTCACAAGATTTAAGTTATTCAAGAAATTTTTACTGCTGAAATCAGTATTTAATTATTATTGAATTATTTTAATACTGTCTTGAGAAAACTAATTCATACATGAAAGAAAAACCCCGGAATAATAAGACTGTATAAAAATAAATTGGCAGTTGAACTGATAATGAAAATGATTGTAGTTGGCATTCTTATGCCTTGATCAGACTACATGAATCGAGCCTGATTTTGTCGTGGCCAACGAATTACAAGCGACAAGAATTGAGGCTGTACCTGTGTTCTGTGACATGTTAAACCACCTGTCGTGTGGCATCTGGGACAACACCTCAAGAGACCCTGACGCAAAGATGAGCATGTCAGAATTTTTTTGTCTTGACACACCTAGTGTGATATCTCCCACGACATGTTCCTGAGCATTTACCAATCAGTTGCTCTCTCCAGAGCACAGTAAGCATGGCGGAGAGGAAGAGGGATGCTGAGTTTGTTGCTGTCAGGTGGGACAACGGAGGAGGAGGAAAAGTTTGTTGAGCTGTGGCAACAGTTCCCCTGACTATCTGACGTTTCCTCAGGGGAGGAGGACCGAGTTAGAAAAGACAAATGTTGGCGAGAAATAGCAGAAGCACTTCATCAGCACGGCGAGGAGCTGGCTGTGCTGTCATAACATTATCCCCAGTCCTAACTGCAGGAATATGCTTATCATTACTAACTCCAGATCAAACGTTAAAGCAGCCTGTTTGATGAAGTCAGCAGAGCCAAGCCAAATAAATAACTGTGGAAATAAAATGACTATATGTAAAACTCCTTGTACCTGTTCTAATTGGCTGAACAGTAGATGTATAAATAATGAATGCAACAAGTTTACTCTGCCTCTTGAATTTACTTTAATGTTATAGCGCATCCACAGTTGTTCTTTTTTTTTGCGGTACACAAGACAGCCAGCATCACACAAAACGCTTCTGCCAGTTTGATTGACAGTTACTTCATCTGCCTCCCCAATGACATCTGAACTTGTGTGTGATCGTGAGACAAGACGTGCCGTGATCGATCGGGGTCATGCCTGTAGTCTTGCCAGTCAACAGACCAAGACACAGCAAGAGTTCATGGAACTGTGATTGTTGGGTCTGACACTCCGTCGTCAAAGACAAGAAAATCGTGCTGTCTGATCCAGGCATTCATCACATCAGGTGTAACATCATAAGTCACAATAAACCAATCCATGTGCTTTTCTTCATACTGAACAATGCAGATAGATATATAAAGATATAAAAAGATAATGATGTAACAAAGTGTACAGCAAATGTAGCAGTTCATGCGTCTCGACCTGTTGGGCTCATTCTGCAGAATATCACAATTATACTGTACAAGTCAGCTGAGTCCCACAACAGGTGATTGTCAGGGCTGTTTACATGCAGAAATTCTACCACAATAATGTGGAAGTAGGCACAGTATCCAGTGGAATGACTGGATGAATGCAGTGAACAGAGCCTCAGAGACAAACAGAGCCATTTGAATACTGTGTGGAAGGAACAAGAAAAACATCTTCTGATGAAAAGGTCAGCATTTAGTGCTGTTAGTGGTTCTTCTTTCAACGCTATTCTCCCCTCAAATTCTGAATGTACACTGCTGTCACACTCCATTGCCTCCACTGTTACTTCCTGCTGTACATCTCTGTTCCACCACCTCATTCGATCAGCCACCACAGCACTGATTGGACCGTCCTCTTTGTGGTCAGACTCCTCGCCTCAGATCAGGGATGAAGTACTGACATTTCTCACTGTGTGACTGACTCACCGCAATTTTGGGTGGATTAATGTCTACATACAGCTTAGATATACCAAATACTAAAACATTAACCCAGAGTCCAATGACACAAAAACTCCATAGGATGTGTGTACACACATGAACTCAACGTACCAATCTAAGACCAGAAATTTTCCACTTTCTCAGAGACCATCAGGTTAATTTAACACTGAGCCACAGTCCTCTAGTACATCATTACACCGGCAGGGTCTCAAGAGGTTTGGTGTATGAGGACATTAACCTGTATGAACTAGCATTAGCTATCCTAAGAAGCAGAAATAGAGGCTAAATCATGATCCAAGCTCTCTGCAGCAGCAGACTGTTTCAAGATATAGAGCTGAGCCTCTTTAAAACTGTGTGTTCAACACATGTAACAACCCTGAAATCAATTTTTAAGTATTTCAGTCCACTGCTAACTGCTTTACACTGACTCAATTACATATAAAGCCATTACACTTGTCAAACTAGCACTCCCATCAACCTCTGCAAATTCTCCTTTAATATTAATTCAGCATAACATAATTTTGGTGTAACCACATGTAGTAATTTGTGCTTCGCTGTAATAATGCAGTCAGTACTACAAACGACAATAGGAAGTCCTACTGCATTTCTGCCTCTTTCTTCAATATTGTGAGAGGCGTAAAAAATATTTATAATGGTGACAGCATACAGAATGTGGGCTGGCAGACTGTAGGCAAGCTAACTAGTTCCAACTCTGGCATCTCTGATTATATTTTACAGATCTGTCTGCCAAAACCCAATTTCCCTTGCAAAGTAGCTCTTTCTTGACACGCGGAGATGAAAGAGCAGGCAATGACAACTCAGGCTTTCAGGCTCCAGCTTTGCTGGGTTTGACATTCACACAACATCGACTAAAAGTGTGTACATACATATAAAGCTGTACAATATGCAGACAACTTTACAAGCAGCCACAGAGGCCCAGACAGACACAAACAACCTGCAAAGAGAAAATACTTTTTTAGTCAATGTCAGTGTCAGATGGCTCACAGTGTGTCCTGTAAATAAAGATATGGTTTGAAAAAGGGTTTGTTTGATCTGTTTCAAAATCTCTGTGAAGAATTGATCCTCTCAGCTCGCCTGTAGAGTGACAAGTCTGCACAGCTCACCCTCTCACAAAGCTCTGCTCAGCATAATCATTCAAGAGCTCTCATTCAATAAGACTCTTCAAATATGAAATACTCTTCCCATGTCACTCACCACCACTTTGCTCTCTGTGCTTAATGCTACAGTGAGAGCTGAATACAGGAGCAAAATGTTGTGGATTTCAGTATAAACTAAGCAAGAGAGGCCCTGAAGCACATGGATGGCTGTCACACTTTCAGACCTAATGGCTTTCCAGGCACTTTTTGACTTTTCACTGTTGTACATGATCTTGATATTGCTGTGAACTGCTTGAAAAACTGTGCTTACACATTAAAATCTACAAGAAACCCTAAAACCAAATCTAGATGTATCATTGGTGTCGTGAAATGGAAAGTCTTGGGGGTGCTGTACTGTTAGTGAACTTTAGTGAAGAAAGCGAACAATTTTTGATCTTCTAACAGTCAATAATGTCACTTTCTGTGAAAGCTCTCACTAACGGAGAAAACAATACTTGATCACAGCAGCAGTAAAAGTCATCTCCCTGAGTATTTGAAAGGAGGACAAAGTCTTCCCATTTCAGACAAGTTTGGTAAGGTAGAGAGGTTTAGTCCTTGTTTTTGTGATGGTATTCTATTTTAAATCCATGCTTTCATCCATATCAGTCACCCAGAGATAAGCCACTTCTCTAGTCGAGCCTCCATCCCAATTAGGTTGGTATGGCTGAAAATTGCTGGTGAAGACAAAATCAGAGATGCCAGTGGTGCTGAGAGCAAAGAAAAAAGATGAAATGAAGATATCAAAAGGAACATTTGAACAAAAATTTTAGGACTATCCCAAATACTATTTTTGGGGCTTTGCATCTGCAATGAGAATTGCTCTAGGGGGGGGGGGGGGTTAGCACACATGAGGACAGTCTCAGAAGCCATTTGACTAGCGAGCCAGCATTGAGCAGTAGCAAGAGTGTGTGTGGGGGGGGTGGGGTGGGGGGAGTCGAGTGAGCGCTCATCACAGCCTCATGCTCAGGGGACCACATTTGTGCACATGGAGCTGAAATGTTCCCTTGCAGGGATGGTTTTCTTCTCCTGGATAATGTTCTATGCACTTGCATCATGTGCACACGGGGGCTGTCAGAACCGGCCAAAAATGATGTTTGATTATTCCTTCTACCTATCTAACGAACGATTATCTGAATACTTGAATATCCAGGTCCAGCCCTGATCACTTGTTTAACACAGAGCCCATTTAGAGTTACTTACTGAGACATCATGATCATAAAAGGTGCAAGTGCATCTTTTTCTGCAAGGCACATATGTGAGTCCTCTGTGACAATCACTACCAAAGATGCACTGAAATCAGCCTTTTTTACGACCTGTCTCATAAAAACCACATGAAACAGCAGCTCCTTTCAATACAGCATCACGCAAACAAACACAATTCTGAGGCTAAGTGTGAATGTAAAAGTCAAGTTCAAACGGGGCCATCGCCTCCTGAGTCACACTCCTCAGGCTTGGGCCTCCAGATTAACACAATCTTCACTAACATTTCCTGTTTTGTACATTTCTAACAATTACATTGGTGATTTCAGAGTTAGATTAACTGCGTGCTCCTTCGCTCATAACTGACTGCTGCTTAACATAAAAACACGTTTTCTGATCTTACTCATTCGCTGAATTCCTTGACAGCTCATGAAAAATGTTGAACAGCACTACTCAGTGCTGAACTAATTGCGCAGTGGGGCTTTAAATCTGGCCAACACTCGTGCCCAATTACAATCCCCCTACACACAAAAACACAGACACACACACACACTCACTCACACTCATTTGTGCACCACCTTCAGTCTCAGTCACTCCCAACTCCTAATCAGCATGCAAATGTATAAACCTTAGTGTGAGTTGACAGCGGGACAAGAGGCTTAAGTTTCAGACAAAGAGGAGGGTGAGAGGGACTCAATGCTTACCAGTTCATGTAGTGTGATAGTTATCGAGCTTGCCAAGCAGACAAAAGGTCTTCGGTTGGGAACAAAGTCGGCCTTTTTGTTCCAGAGGTATGTTTGTCTGAGATCAACTTAGAGAGGACAGCCGGTGTCAAGAGGTATTTAGTGAAATTGTGCTTTAAAATTGTGTTTCAAACGCCTTGAGAGAGTAAAGACAGCAGAGAGCAGATAACTTACCACATGTGCCCTCAGCCAGATTTGAACCCACAATGTTATGGCTGCTCAGTGTGCACCTAATCCTGCCAAGCCACTGGGATGCTCCAAAAACAACACTGGTTTGAAACCAGTGGTCTTCATACTGAATCACATCCTAAAACCTAAATCATGATAAACAGCTCTGTTTTGGAGGGATACATTTTAACCCTCTTAGACTTTCTAGACTTCCCCTGATAATAAAAAGAACCCTGCTGAGTGTCCTCCTGGGCTGATTCCAGTCTTAATAACAGCTCGAAAAGATCATTTCATGCTGCTGGTTTTGGCTTACAGATGGCAGGGGAAGAGAATAATGACACAGTTGATAATGGATATACTCATTCAAGGCTTTGCCAGATTGCTTTCTTGACACTTCTGAGCCATTCCACCAGCACTTTCATACACTCACAAACCAAAAGCATGATGTGCTTGCAGCAAAATGCACAAGAGAAAAAGAAAACCTCGCTCAACAACTACTTCAGTCAAGTCCTGACTTCTGCGGGTCAGAGTTAGAAAACTTGAATATAATGCTTTGTATGATCACACTCCTGCTACACAGCCTCTGGATGAGCATGGTTGACTTTCATAGCTGTAGTCCACAGCTCTGAACCTGGATGTCCTCCCATCACACAGAGTCACAACACTGAAGCTGCACAACAGTGACTCCAGGCTAATTTGTTAACTAAGCCTTTTGTTTACTTTCCATCATTTATCCAGTGATAGTCCACACTGCCTCAGACTAAGCTGGATCTAAGTGCGCTGCAGACATACATCACATTCAGTCTAATGATAGAGATTATTATTACAGACTTTAAGTCAACTCATTTTAGCCCATTTTTGCCTTGTGTGGGAACAATGAATCATCAGCCACCTACCTCTGCGGAGCTGTGGAGTGTGAAAAAGTCAAACTGTTTCAAGTGATATGTGGCTTTATTGAGCTATTTTTTATGAATCACAGCACAAGTGCTGTGTTGGCCAAAAGCTTTTTTGATTCATGTCATTAGCAGAAGGACAGATGCAGCCGCAGCATGCCTGCATCATAGCTGTGAAGTGGAATGAATTAAAATGTTGAATTTAGAATTGGGTGGAGGAGTGGCTGCAGTGGCAGGTTAAATTCAGAACGAACGCAGTCAGCTTCTCATTGCTGTTTGTTTCCTGTAGTGTGATGCTCTAAAAGATCACCAACTTCTTGACTTGTAGTAGTTTTACAGAATGTCCTGCCTCAGGCACCGCTTGTGGCAGCACTAATCAAAGTGGCAAATGGAAATTTTAATCAAGGCTGACAAACTAACCAAAAGTGCAATTTTCCACAACTTGAAAAAATCCACATATTGGGCATAGCTGCTCTGCCACCTTTGATTTCACAAATCCTGGAATGCGCTTCACTTTTACGGCCTCATTTCAGTGAAAGTCAAAGTACTGGTTCCAGGCTGTATCTATGGTCTACTGTGGTTGACTTCATTTCCCAAAGCAGAGCCTTTGTCTTTCTGGCTCATAAGCTTTCATGACATCAAGAATAACTTGGGCACCATATTTCCACAAAATTAGCAAAAGCCTGTGACTTCACTTTGCCCTACAGACTGTAAAACAACTGAACTGAAGCACATCATGCACAACTTGACCACAGTTTCAGCAATGCAGCTATGATGTACGAATGAGCTCATGTTCTAATAAATTACTAAACAAGGACAGTCTGAAGAAAACATCATCGGTGCCCCTGATCAGCGCTGGGATCAAACTAAACAACAAAGACACGAGTTACTGCAAAAATACTTCCAATGTCTTGTTGTACAGTGGTACTCTCTATACTCTATATGCCTGTATCAGCAGTCTGCCTATGTGTAGGTGTATGTGTGTTTCTTTGCATAGAGCATACCATTAACAAATTTTGAGACAAGTCCTGGGGAGCTATATTCCCTCTCACTGGACCACTCTGAAGCGAGCTATTTAACCAAACTGTTGGCGGGCATTCAGCAGTGTGTCACAGCAAACTGTTAATCACCTCTAATCAGCACAATAGCAAATGGAACTGCAATAACAATTTGATGCAAATAATCCAGATCATCATCTTGTTGGACAGTGCTCTCCACCAGTCTTATGACAACAACACAAATGACAACTGTTCACAGTTCATTACATGCTAAGAACACAGCAAGTCTTCTAAAAACATAAACAGCCAATTAATCCTGATACTGGCTAATGATGCTAAAAAGTTCTTTTAAATTCATTTTCATAGGCACAATCTATCATTTCCTCCCCTTATCAGATTTAAAACTGAGCTATCTGCCAATTTTGTTAATTGACTGAAATGAAAGCACGAAACAGGCAACTTTGGCAACTTTAAAGAAGTGAAGAATTTTCAGATTCTAAAATTTGCCATGGAAGGAAAAAAAAACACATTTTATGAAAATCCCATAATTGGCAGCACCAAATCTCATTTAGATTTCCAACAATAATGGTGAGCAGAAGCAGTTTGGTGCAACAACAATAATGACTCTGGTAGTTTACATTTCACAAACCTCCATCGGGTTGAACATCTATTAGTGCTCGCCTGAGGTCAAAACTACAACAGGAAACAGAGATGCTCAATAATTCATTAGCAGCAGGAGTTTTCTAATCAGTAATGGAACTAATCCAGCAGAGCACAGCTGAATGGAGACAGCCGAGCAGGGTGGATGTGTAAGCCTTTAGATTCCTTCTTTCCTCCTGTTCCTACTCTGCCAAGAAACAGTACACGACTGCACAGTTTACCACACATGATATTCTGGGTCAGCGCAGTCATCACCAGCTGTGAGGCCACAGTGCACATGCACATAACCATTGTTTGGCACACCACAGCACAGCTAAAGCATGCTACTACAGTTTACTGGGGCCAGGAGAAGGGGTGCACTGCAGTTGTAACGAGCCAATCACAGACATTCCTGATACAGAGCCATTGTTTTGATTTGACTTGCCCACAATCAGACAGAGGGTCTGGTGGCCAGCTGGGAAAAAGTTCGAGAATAGACCAAAGATTGTAAAGAAACAAAGAATCCAACTGGTACTTTCAAAAGTAATCTAAAAGAGCTAATGTGAGCCAAATAGCCTGTATTGGATTGTCTAACCTTTGAAAGAGTGGGGAGGGGTGTTTGCAGAGCAATATCATCATGTATTATGCTCCATCTGCACGCAGTCAATCAATGCTTCATTTCATGGGGGGGCGGGGGAGTTTGCAGCGAGACAGACAGCCGCAAAGATAGACAGCACGAGTCTGCTGAGCTGAAGCCTGAGCCCTGTGGGAGAGTTGGGATGACGATGACCCCCAACACTGAGGAGCTGTTGACAAGTCGGAGCCCCCACCACCACCAACCTCCACCCCAACCCTCATGCTCCCAGCACTGAAGTTACAAGAGAATCGTGCAGCACAGAGAACAGGGCCACCGCAGAGAGGAGCACTCCACTGTGACACTGTACTCTAACGTACAGACGGCGGGAGGCGTGATGAGCAGCGGTGCATTTATGCCGACACTGTACTCTATATGTGCTCCACTGTGAATCTTTTGCAGGCTGCAGAGCCAGCAGTACATCACTTTCACTGCACATGGAGCCGTGCCAGCTGCCTTATCTAATGTCAAGTGCCTCGAGGGCACAGAATCAAACACTTTCCACTCGGTAACGAACGTGAGGTTACAGGGACACAGATTAAGCACATGTTTTTTTTAAAGATGTCAAATATTTAGCATAAAGCACGTCCAGCATAAATATGAAGTTTGCAGGGAAGCCGACAGTGGGAATACTCATAAAGAGTCCTGACACACTGCATTATGCACAGACATGAGTCAAAGTGGTTTGGAAACAGCAGGAAAGCAGACATGTCTGGTTTGCTCTTGATGAGAGATTGTGAAGATGTGCACACAACAACTCAAATAAGGTTGTACTTGAGGCTGCGGGCAGGTTTGCCTGTCTGGTAAATCCAATAAGGCTGAAGCATAAAGACAGAGCTGGAATAACAGCTTAAAACAGTGCTGGAGTCGGAACAACCACGTGGACTGATCTGTTTAACTGATGCTTTGTCGCTTGTTGAAAGTGGGAAAGACTGGCAGCCAACAAATAACCTGTGCATCTGTGTGTTGTTTAGCAGTGGAGGAACATCAATCAAGCTTCTGTCTGTCCACTGACTGTCTGAACAACTCTTTTTACAGAAAAGAGGCATTTATATATATTTAAAAAAAACCTAAATGACTCATTATATTCAGTAATTGTCACATAGTTTCATGTGAACTCAGCTCTCTGGTACAGAGTTCATAAGCATCCTTTTACCTTCATGTGTAAAATACAGTGACATGAGGCAACTTCACTTATAATCACATATTACGTGGCTGAATAAGGGCAGTTTATCTTGAAACATCAGTCTCAATTGTATTCATTTACTCTTATATTGTATTACCATTTTCTATCAGAATAATCCATGCTGACTCATCAGGGGAGAAGCAGGAAGTGCTGAAGTATCATGTGAATAACTTTTCATCAGCCCAACAGACGATAAGCTACACCATGTGACGGACTCCGCTGACAGACTGATCCGTGAGTCTCTGCACTGCTGATTGTTTTGCTGCCTCACAACACAACAACAGTGACAACATATTTCTGTAAGCCAATCTTGAGCAGCAGTAGCCTGCCATACAGAGAGCTGATTGTTTCATCTCAGAGCTGAAATGGAAGCTAAGCAGAGCAACATTATGCACCCCGAAGCTGAAACAGACAAAAAAACCAAACAGCAGCAGAAAAACATCTGACAATAGAGCAGTCTAACATGAACAGCACACGGCTGATCTTACCCGCTTTAGGTCTTCACAAAAGCAAATCTCACAGTGTGACCGGGGAGTATGAAATGTAGAGCTGCAACAACTGATCAAAAGATATATAATAAGCAACAACTCGGATGATTATTTTGATATTCAATTAAACGTTAAAGTCATTTTCCAAACAAATCTGCAAACCAGCGAGCTTGTCCAACATGATGGGTTTCACTCAGTCTGGAATATTTTGACCATACTGTGTCTACACACCATATAACACAGAGAAAAAGCTTCCAAAGAGGGAATCCATTAATGCCAGTATGAAAAAAAGACAATATTCAGTTTTGGTTTTTTTTCCATCATCAGATTTCTGTAAGACGCTGGCAAAGTCCTCTTCATGTGTCTGAATGAAAGAAATCGATATGACAGAGAAGACAACAGCCTTCTGATATACGGAGAGGATCAGAGTTCAAGCAAGAACGATCCAGGAGCAGATAAATGAAGAGGGTGCAGGATAACTGTGCCCTTAAACTCGCACAGGGTGGAAATCTTGTAAATGAAATGGCGTGGGCTTCGACATGCAGGCTTCTGGAATTCACCCACTGTCATTCTCACCGCTGAATCACCAGCAGCGTTTCAAACCCGATGGATATGACGAAAGAGGCTTCTGCACCGCTAACACACTCGGTCTGTGTAATTGGCAGCCTTGGGTTATTACAGCATGCACTACGGGGAAACTGCACAAACAGGAGAGAACACAGCAGACTATTGTGGAAAACATAATACCTTATCATGGGGTCTGCTTGCTGAGTGATAAGGCCTGTGTGGATAGCCTATGGGCTGCTTCCACTGACTGCTTGTACAGAACAACTGATACCCTGCTATTAGCTGGCAAAGCTAAATCCATCCTAAAAGCCTGCCTTGCTTCAGAGTGTATGTGTGTCTGTGTTTGTCAGTGCATGCCAGCATATGTGTGTGTGTGTGTGTGTGTGTGTGTGTGTGTGTGTGTGTGTGTGCGTGTGTGTGTGTGTGTGTGTGTGTGTAAATGTTTCAAGCACACCCTGGGATGTGCTAAATCAACAAAGACCATGCTGGCATTTACATAAGAGCACCTTTTGTCTCAGTGTAAACCTCCCATTTACAAAACTGCAGCACACATTTATTGAAAACACACCACCAGGGGACTGAAGCCATATGTGCATGCGGGTTCAGGTGAGCAATACGCCGGGGCCCTGAAGGGTCATACAGACAGTCCATCGATAGCCCTGCTACCCTGACCTGCCGCAGCTGTAAGTACAAAGCAGTACAGCAGAGGACCAGGGGAAATCCCTGCTAAACATAGCAGGTTCAGGGAAAAAAAATCAGCTGAAATGAAATATTATGCTTTCATCCAATATTCTCACAGTCTGGGAAATATCATTTAATTGGCTGGCTGCTTTTTCATGTTTACTAATTAGCCCAAGCTTATCTAGTTGAGCATAAACATTTCCATTTTTGCCAGTAGCACATTGCTCATAACAATCGTGCTAATTCCAAGCCATGCTTGTTTTGTATCAATGGGTTTTCACTCCTAAGTAAAATGTCATCTTTTTACATAAAGAAATGTTGATGTTGCTACACTCTCATGTGAAAAGCTGGATACATTTTGTGCATCATTACTCCTCATGTTTTACTTTTTATGTGATCTCAACATGACTTAGTGATCTCAATATTACAAGCTGTCATTTTCAATGAGCACAAGTAATCACTCTGTATCAAGAGGAAACAGTCTGGTATTTGGAGTTGTACCAGTGGATTTGTGATCATTGGAAACCCATTTTAAACGCTTATCACAATCTAACCCCTTTAATGTTATGATTACAACATAACAAGAGTCTAACCACAAAATAATTGTC
This sequence comes from Chaetodon trifasciatus, assembly GCA_037975065.1. Lineage (NCBI taxonomy): Eukaryota > Metazoa > Chordata > Actinopteri > Chaetodontiformes > Chaetodontidae > Chaetodon > Chaetodon trifasciatus. The sequence continues at coordinate 8,901,036 of JBBMOE010000011.1, forward strand.
ATTTGATGTTGGAACAACAAGCTCATCCTGTTGAGTCCACAAAATATGTTTCTTGTCATCAAGCAAGAGGAATCATGTTTTCCATGTAGTTTCTGGCCATATGTGCTCCATCACCAGCAACAGTAATTCAAGCTACAGCCAGATCAGCTGCTTTAGTGAATATATCATTAATATGATGCATCCCACACCACACGGCATGAAAAATATCTATATATGGAGAAATAGAGTATTAAAAGATGATATACTGTCAGTGAAGTGAACATACCACACACTGCCGACACAAACAACACAAAGAGCAGCAGAATCTAAAAAGTTGTCACACAACACAGCTGTCAGATGACAACCTGCAAAGGAGCTAATGTACAGAATGCAAATCCCTTCAGATTTTTTGTGGGCAATTACTCTGCTGAACAAATCGGTGTTGTTGTGATGAGATCATAACCAAAGTCCTCCTCAGGCAAACACTTACTCGCTGGCTTTTTTCTGAAGATGTGCTGTTTGTGGATGTGATGTTGTGGGATCTGGCTCTCTTTTCCCTTTTCCCTATACAGCAGAAGGCACATGAGCCAGATAGCACTTACTGAAAACAATACAAGCCGATGTATTCATTTGGAGTAGACAGCTCTGGATCCATCTGGCTTTCTGGAGCGTAGCCGTCCCCACTGCACACACTTACACATGAACACACACACACACACACACACCACTGTCAGCTTTTTTTTCTCTCTCGCACACCATGATGTATATTTTCCTAACAGTCTTTCTTTCTCATATTCGTACAGAGTAACACACATGAGCACGTACACTGGGTTCACACATTGATTGTATGGCAGTTTCCCACAAACCAAACTCTCTGGTCAAATAAAGGATGTAAATTTCAAGAAAATTAACTGACAGATTATTGATTATTTAGAAATCTACAGCATTTTTAGACTCCTGGCGTAGCCCGTGACTTCAAAAAACATAATTCACATTATAACAAAATAAGGCATTGATTTAAAATTAAGTAAATTAAGACTTTAGTCTGATTGTTTTATTTAAAATTATAAGCACACAGCACATGACTTGAGTGACTTCAGTGCTGTTTCTTCACTGTAACTAATCACAGTGCAGCTCCTGAAAACATCCCAGGGGCACAAATACCATCGCTGTAGTTACCAGCCCAGGGAATTCTGAAATACTCTGCTTCCACCAGTAAATTGGATTTATATCCAAAAAGGTGGAATGTGGTTTGTTTCCATGATGTTGGATAGTTGGCTTGTCCTGGATGTTAGCATGGCAGCAGTGTTCTCTTCATTCTGACGTGCAGCTACCTCGGCTGCGTTAGCTGAGCCGTTAGCTGGTTCTGCAGCCGGTAGCTTGGCATTAGCACTGATTAGCTAGCTGAACCGCACAGCCGCACAAGCCTCCGTGGGATCTTTGCAGCACTACATTAGGTTGTGGTATTCATGACTCGCGCTGTCTGGTTAGTCAGGCAGGGGAGTTAGCTTGCTTTCAGGACTGCCAGTGTTTTGATTATTTTTCATCCAGGGAGCTGGTTTACTCAGTGTGTGCGGCCATTTCAGGTGGCCAGCACATATACCTGTAACTCCATCACATTAAACAGAGGCACCACCTAGTGGCACCGCCCAAAACCAAAGTTCATTTTCTGACAGTTTCCACTGCCGCTTCACAAATTCTAGTTTGCTTCTGCTCCAAGCATCCATTAAAAGAATAGCCAGGTCACCAGGTCAATAACATGAATATGTTAATTTATAGATTTGTCCTAAATGATGACATAAGTAGCAACTTTCCCGTATGCAAAATAACAAGGCGGTGAATGGCAGGTCTAACCCATTAGCTGCTAGCATTTTCACACTCACACACACCCAACATGAACACACAGCAGCACACGGCTCCAGACAGACATGCACTTGCAGCTCTCCCTTCACGATTCTACCAAACCTTGTCAGGAATTCCTTGGAAGAGCATTTGTCACAGGATTCATGCCTTTCAAATACAGCATTACTGTCATCCTCGCTTCTTCCTTCTAAGCCCAGACTTTCATGCTTAATATTCCAGCCATGTAAACGTTAAAACTAGGTGTAGCCTGTACCTTCATGCTCTATCACAGGAAATGCATTTTACAGGTAGCAACTGAAGCTGCTATAGGACTTTTACATGCATGTCTACATCAGTGCAGTGGGGTATCACCACAGCCTCCTGCCTGGACCTTTAACAC
>JBBMOE010000011.1:8903640-8934674 GCA_037975065.1 Chaetodon trifasciatus
TGTGTATAAGAGACAGATATATATATATATAAAATAAACAGTGTTAAATATGATCCAGTTAAAAGTGGAATGATAGGTTGTGCCAATGAAGGAATACTGGAGTTTATCTGACAGCACTGTGGGGGTACAAAAGCAGGATGGGAAGCACTGAGACTGCTAAAACTACAAGGCTTCCATCCAGGTTTCTATCTGCTTCAAAAGTAGAGATCAAACATAAAGTGGATGGCTCAAAACCATTTTCACAGTGGATGCTGAATGAGAACATAACGTGGTTAACTGAAAAACGACATCTAAAAGGACCTGAGTGACTCATCTAAAGCAGTTTAAGTCCACATAAACCCTCCTACTGAGCATCTAGAGCAGTGAGTTCCACAGGGGAAGGCAGGGGGATGACATCATGCTGAGACACAACCATGGAGCCTTTAATTAGTATTTCAATATCATTTGACCTGGAAAAGATGTAACTGCATCCTGCACTACATAGTCAAGCCTGGGGATAACCAAGGTGCAGTGAGCAAAGCAAATTGTTTGGTATTAGCTGCTATGATATATGCCAATTTTCTAAATATTGCAAAAAGCATGTGATTATGGATTATAGTTTGGCATTCAGGCAAGTGTAAACAATTCTTTTAAAAAAAGACCTGAAGCAGTGCAGCTATTGAGCAAAGCTTATCTGAGAGTGCAGGAATGGAAGCAGATGGAAATGGAAACAGTGGTAGCTTGGCTCGATTTGAAAGAGGATCACAGAAGAGAGGGGCGATCAAAGGTTCAAAGCTGCAGGTAGAGATCTCAACAGGGCTGTGTCCGTTAGTCCACGGGCCCTGTGGTGGAAAGACGCAAACACATGCTAACACATTCCAAACTGCACCACCATTAGTATTCACTGTGCAGTTAAGCATGAAAAGGGTCTCTTCTCAAGTAGAAAAAAAAATTCTGTCCAAATGCATCATCATGGGGGCCATTACACACAAAAGAGAGTGTGTGACTCTGGCCACGGCTCTACTTCAGAGATGGCATTTTACAATCAGCCTTTGCAAACATTTATCTTTTCCCCCCTCACATCTGTCACTGGAACCTGGCAGAATAAAAACAAAGATGAAATGGAAGAGAAAATGGCCTGGGCTCAGTGAGATTGTGCCACACAGACCAGGGAAATGTATTTTTCTTAACTGAGGCAAGCCAATTATATTAGGATGAGGATGTGATTTGCCTCTGTGCTAATACTTGGATAAGGATACACAATGATGTCGCTTCAGAGCTGTGTGCTACATTAACAAGTGTCAGGCAGACTTAGGTCTTAAGAGGCAGAACCATTAATCCAATGTTCTTCAGCCACTCCAGGTGTGCCATTAGCCAAAGATTAGCTGTTAATGTAGACATAAGCTGATGGAAGAATAGTGTGTTCTTTGGTATTGGTTGTCATTCATAAATCCCTGCAACAACAGCACTCAGTCCTCACAACGCTGGCTGTAAACAACTACGTCCCTCCTTTCTGACCTTGGAGAATCTGTTGCATGACAACATACACTTTGCAATTTCATCTGTTTACTCCGGCTGTCAATGCAGTAAAAAAACCTTCAGGCAATACAAAAACTGAACATAAACGATACCACCAACATATTTAATGTTGCTTTCTTGTACATACTTGAAATTGTAATAATTTCCAACAGAAATAGCATCCTTTTTGGACTGAACTGCCAATGAAATTCAAAACATTCTTAAATTCAGCCTTGTAAAAAACACACACTCTCCAGATCCTCAGCACATCCCACAGCCGAGAAGTCAACACAGTTCACTGTAGCTTCAAAAGTTTGGCTAAAATAACTGGGAATATTTTTCTAAAATGTGTCTGGAGGAGTGTATGAAGACTGCTCATCCCTCCACATTGCTCCAACATCCCACAGTCCCACTCCTTTCTCTTTTACATCAGCTCCAAACATTGATGCTGCTTGTTGCACATTTCCCTTGCTGCCAAGCTATTTGTTTTGCCTGAGTTCATACAAACGCGCTGGCGTCAGTTTGTCCCTCAACGATTGAGACAAGGGTGTCGGTGCTGGGCACGTGATTCCAAAGCTGAGCCTGTGCGCTCTGCGTTTCATATACGAGCTATGTCTAGATATGATGTGGCTCAGTTACACTTTACCATGAAAACTAAAAAAACGATGAAATCAGACTGCTCAGATCAAACATTAATGCAAATGTTCACGCCTGCCCTGTCTGTGCCTACATGTATCTGTAAATGCCTCCTACTTTGGGTGCTCGGATCATAAAAGTGTCCTGAGCTGAAGTTACACCTGGATTTTATGGCCTGTTGCTCGATGCAATTACAGTCCAATCACCCTAGATACGTGCTGGTGACAGGTGGAGAGGTTGTCAAGGTACAAGCCGAGGCGGGAAAATGACAAATCTGATAGGAAAGTGTGTGAGGCCCCGCAAAGCAAAGTTTGACAAATTAATCTGCATCTGAGGAAAAAATGTCCGCCATCAGCAGCAGCCAAGGAGCACCACAATAGACTAGGTGCTTGAGGATTCGATTAGACAGCCAACACACTGAATGTACACTGGTAAGAGATCAATGAGGCTTTAAACAGGGCCCTGGCTCAGTTCATGTCCCTGTGAAAGACCTCGTCCTCTAAAATGACTGCACACTCAGAAGAATAATTACCAAATTTGATGAGTGTGAGTGAATGAATGTTAGTGCACAAGTGAGAGCTGTGAGAATCCATCCAGAAATGCCAAATAACAGACAGATCATCTGATCTAGAGGGTTTTTTAACATCCAGAGATGACAGCTTATTTCATTAATACTGTATGTCAGTCACTGGGCTGTCACAGAATATTAATGCACACCATAAATCACTCTCTGACACCTCCAAAATGCAGCTAAATGAATATCTGCCATTACTGCCAAAAGAGAGGAATAAATACATGTGTGGAAGGTGGAAAATTAATTAAAAGCCTGGAAAAGTGGTATTATTCACAGACAGAAATATCTGTCAAGCCAGCTTGGCACAAGGAGAGCAAGAAAAAAACAAAAAAGCTCTCTCCGAAGGTGTCCTTGTTCATCATTCTCTCAGAAACAACGTTTTCAGAAAACCTGGCTTCATATTTATGTCTTAATTGTTTGAAATGTCATTTTTTCTGGTCTTTTGGAAACAAGCTGTCAATACATTTGATTTCACATTAGCCTCTTTCTTCCAATGAAGTACCAATCAATGTGTTCTTCTCTGCTTGCACTTATAAGTCCTCCTCTAGGCAGACTTCTGAGGGCTTTGCCAAAGAAAATCAATTGTTTTTGAAATGCTGGCAAGGCAGCAGCATCATCCCACGGACAGCATACGAGAAAAATGCCAGACTGTTGAACTGCAATTCATCATATTCATTTGGCCATATGAGAGAATAGCCTTTGTTCACACAATTACCGCAGTTGATCCTCACAGCTAAGGCCAGAGACTCGTCCTTTAACTCCGAGTCCACTTTAAATGTCAATAGCCATTAATTAGCCAGCCATTATTTGTTATCTGAACGTCTGACAACTTATCAATTAACCTATTATCATTTTGTTGAACTCGTCACTCCATGCCACCTCCACCCTCCACCCACACGTACTGATGACTCAACTTAATGTATGAGCTATGATGCTCCACCGTGCCCTGACTTGAATGTGTCACATCTCCAAGGCCGGTGTGGGTGTGACAGATGGGTGTGAAGCTGGTGCCTGAAATTAAATAACTGATGGGCACAGCAGAAATCATAAATAGAAATAGACACTTAATTTGAACAAACAAGGTCCTGGTGGTGCATCAGTGGGACTGAAATGAAATGGCAGGAAAAGCAAAGGCAGAGGATTTCCACATCTCTCCTCCAGCAGACAAAGGGTTTCTACTTATCCCTCTTATGGACTTCATGTCAGTGTGGTGTTAACCCTGCAGTGAAAGGCATAAAAGCTCTTTGTGATCAGCTGACTATCTCTTCGCTCTCTGGTGGTTAGCAGCGAGTACTCTGCTGTTTGGTGCAGTTAGGCATGACATGTCAAACCCAGAGCTAGTGTGCAACCTGATGCAATACAAGAGCCAAAAACAGGTTTAGCATATATTTTGGTACTTTTTTCCCTTGCTAGGCTAGAAATGGAGAGAATAACAGTTGTTGTTTTAATAATTGTATATTTCTTGCTTTAACAAAGCTGACAACCATGGACAGAGCAAAGCCCCAGGACACACAGACAACTGACCTAAAAACGTCAAATAACATCGATCGAATTCTTCAAAAAGTAAGATCAGAACTGAATAATCCAACTACCCTTTATACACTTTACAATTATGCTATTCATTTTCTTCATTATTGTATTAAAGGTACAACAGGGAACTGTCACAAAGTCCTTCTTATTAATGGTCACACTAAATATAATGGTGACACATTAAGCCAAGTGAACTGCAGTCAGCGTCCTATTGCTCGCACTCTGTGGGCGCGTGTCAGAGTAATTCAGCAAACCAGCCAAATAACATATGCACTCATCGTGTTTTTGTAATAATGTTACCAAGCAAGCAAGCAAAGGTTAGCCAGCTAGCTGTAACTTAGCTACACTGCATGGATCTGACATTGGTTGCTTTGTAACATTAACAAATAAAGGAATTTGCAAATGGCAAGCTAGCTAATTTACCAGGCAGATGAGCCCAGGGACTCCAGGTGACTGAGTCAACAACCAATTAATACATGTAAATTGTGTCACATTCTTACACACTGTATTGTGCCTTTAAGTAATGAAAAGAATCCTTCCACACTGCAGGCCCCAAACTGCTTGTGTCAGCTCTGCACGTCTATCCCAATACTAGGCTGCTCTCCCAGTCTCGCCCATATGAGGTGTTATGCAGTTATGTGCCCAGTGCCATTCTGTACACCATTTGTGCATTAGGTGAATCTATTCTCTTTCGTTTTTATGGTGTGTAACAAATTAAGTTAGAGAGGAAAATTATTTAGAGGAACAACAAAACCTGCAGGAGCTCTGTGGGGCATTGTGAATTAAGATGTCTTTCCAGACCTTTAAATGCAAAATCAGAGAAGAACAGACACTGCAAATGTACTAATTTACACAGTTTGCTGCTGCTTTTGTCATGTTCATCGTATTATCACAGGCAGTCAATCATGTAATAGACTGCTGTTAACCTGCTGAGCAAGAAGATGAGGCGTTGTTATGCGAGTTAAAAAAAAAGAGGAGCGAGTCCAGCCTTTAGGCGCAATGCTGAACAGCAGTGTGAGGAAGGCCGGAAAAGCAAAGCCTGATTAAGTCAAGCCATGAGATGCAGAGATGGAGGTTAGGGAGAATTTATCTGTGCATGTATGTGTGTGTGTGTGTGTGTGTGTGTGTGTGTGTGTGTGTGGTACAAAGATATCAGACATCAGACACTACTAATTATTGGGAAATTAATGGAGCAGTGGGTTAACAAAGGCAACATTTTAAAATCAATTCTGGTCAGTACGGGAACGCTGAGGTTAGGGACACCTTTCAAGAGAAACGGGTGAAACACAGCAAAGGTTTTAGAGAAGAAGGCACTCAATAATTTAGCAATTTCTCCAAGTGCTGTAATAGGTCGCTGCTCAGACCTCAATAAGAATCTGTCTCCAAACCAACTCCTTCAAAAGGACTGCTGCTGCTGCTGCTGCTGCTGCTGTGTACTTTGGTCTCAGTGCAGTGAATGAAGACTGCTCAATACTTTCAAGTCTTTGTAATTTCTTGCTCAATTTAAAGTTAAAGAGTTTAGGTTTGGGAAGATGAGCATACTGTGCTCAAATTCTGAAACATGAAAAAAACAGTTGGCAACTGCTCAGTGGTCTATTAGGTATCGTAGCAGGCTTTTGTAGTGCTTTAGGCCTACATTATTACACTGAAAAGCTCACACGGAATTAATATCTGCCCTGTATCAATACATTAAGTTAAATGTGCTATCCATGAACTACAAATGCACCCAGAGGAAGCTACATAGCACAAAACTCCACCATGCTTCTCCAGTCAATAAAATATAGAAATGCCTCAGAGCTATATCTTGACTTCTGTTTGACAAGAAGAACAGATCAGACTTGTGCTCATAAAGAACAGTCTGTTTACTGCAAAGCAGTTATTCTGTAGCCTTGCTTTGTGCTCACATTTTCCATTCAATTCAATTTCACCTTAATATGAACAGCCTGTCTGAGTTCCAATGTTTGCAACACTTCAAGAGATATAAAGGTAGAAAGCTTTTCTCAGTCACGATCGTGGAAATTACAGCCATGATGGTGGACTTCACAAAAGTCTTTTTGAAGCTACATAATCATTAACTGCATTTTAGAGTATATCCTGTATCCTGAATCGGTGGAAGGCAAATCACTGTTATTATATATATTAACCAGTAGTAACATGCTTTCTCACGGGCTGCCTCCTGCTGATACTCAAGTTTTATTTCAACAGCAACCTCCTGTTCAACTTAAGGAAAGTCAAACGTGGGTGAGCTCATCCTGAACAGCACCACTGACGAGCACCCGCGTAATCAAGACAGTCTGCAGTAGAACACCTAGCAAAAGCTACTTGTGTATCTCAAGAGCCTCATCATGGACGCTTCGGCCCAGAGACTGCAAAAAGACAAATGCAAAGCTGAGATATCAGCATACACATGAAAAGCAGGCCTGGGAGCAGCATTGCTCCAGCGCTGCGGTGACAGATGGAGAGCACTAGCATATACCTCCAGGGGTCTGACCTCATCAGAATTTAACTTTACTCAGACAGAAAAAGAGCCACTGATGCTGTGATGTGCTTGTTCATAGTTCCACACGGTGGATACACCACAGAGTCTGAACGTCATGTGGTAGAAATGCAGAAGTAAACACATCTCACAACTGCAAAGAATGTGCTGAAAAACAGTGCAGCAGCAGAAAAGTCAGACCCATATTACTAAAATGCACATGAGAGGGAGGAAACTCAAGGATGACTGTCATGAAAAGGAGGCTGAAATATGTTGAATAAACAGAAATCCAATTATTTGAGGTATGGATGCAGTGAAATGCAAGAAAAGCTCTGATAACTCTTACCCGTAATTGAAGATTAAAGAGAAGACAATCTGTCTCCAACTATCCTGAAAAATCCAACAGGATGTGCGAATTATGTCTGTCTGGTGCAATAACATTAAAAAGCTCCTCAATAAATGGTCATCGCTGAGGCATGACAAGGGACAAACAACAAGACAGCCTTTCAAACATTTCACCTTTATTTCACCAACTTTTACTTATTAGCAACTGTATCAGCAACTTCCTGATTCACCTTCAGTCCTAATTTTAACAGAACCACCAAGTACAATAGGTCAAGCTGTTTGGTTAGGGGCACTTTAGCACTGGGGTGGGATCTCAGTCCATCTCCTGGTCTATATCTTCAAGACTGATCCAGACATATGAACCACTGGCCCCACTATTTCCTGACATTTTATGGACCAAACAACAAATCAGTTAATGGAGGCTATAACAGGTCGACTAATGAAGCATACAGCAGAGTTTTGACCTTGGAACCACATAAATCTGGACAAAAGGTCTGAAGCGAGCTCGAGACAGCATGAAGTCTCCAGTGCTGCAGCAGGTTATCAACATGGTGGAAGGAGCTTTGTGGACTTAAGTCACAGTCCAGATTACACTTTGAATGATAGTGTACAGAAATATGAATCACCGAACAGCTTCTGTTACTGAGGCTGCCACTACGTTTGGGACACAGTGTGACAAACTGCTATTTTTAAAGCTCTCCAACAACTGTAAGAAGTGAGGTAATTCAACATTGTCATCTCCCTTCACTTCCCTGTGAGATGATACTGCATTCACGAGTTCTGTCACATTCTCACAAACGTTCCTGTGAATGCACATTTGCACTCACTCTCACACACACACACACACACACACACACACACACACAAGCACAAATATCATTTGTTTTTTCTCATCCTTTTCGATACTCAGTGAACCACTTTGTGTTTGTGAAAACTGCCTTCTAAATCACTGTGATTTGATTTTAATGTAATCTGATTGGGATTTATTTGTGTGTTCATTTAGTTGATGGCAGTAAAAGGCTGAAACAATGTTGTGTCGGGTAATGAAATGTCAAAATAATTTCTACTAATGTCCATTAAACTGTAAATCTGTTACAATCAGACTTTCTAAGGTAACAGAATCATTTCCACTTTCATTTACATTCATTACATGTTTAGAAATCACATTCTGGATGTTCTGATTAAAAGCCCTGAAATGCTCACTCAAATATCTTAGAACTAGTACTACACGTACTGACAGGGAACGGGAGTTAGTTTAATATCATGTTAGATTCTTATGAAAAGAGAGGCAGACCTATTTGAGCCAAGTGCAGATGACGCCTCATTGCTTATATGTCTGCTTTCATGAACAGTCAATCTAATTTAAATTATGACTAACAACCTGACGTGAGTAAACGTTAGCTTTTGTAGAGGATTTATTTGACCTTGCAAACACGAGAGCAACTCACTTAATACTTCCCTACATTGATTTCGGAGTTGTCATCTAACAAGACAGAGAAAGAATAACAGGTAGAAGGTCAAGCGAAACGAGGAGAAAGACCCCATGACTGCCGAACGGAGTAATTCTGAATGAAAACAACATGTTTTTGTTCAACGCTCCCGAGCCGTGGACAGTGTTGATCTGACTAACAAAGAGATACAGAGGGGATGAGTGCTACTGTTCATATCCTTGAGATGGGTCACTCCAGCAAACAAGAGATTGGTATCACACTGCATACATTAGAAAGTGCAAGTCAGGCTGCGTTATCCCAGGACAGCCCTCCAGTCTGACCTTGTGAAGATCCAAACTTGTTTTATACGTCCTGCTGAAAAAAGATCAGTGAAAACATAAAGCTTCACACTCAAGTATCTGACACAAAGTCGACCACTCCTGTGAAATTAACAGCACACAGGAACGACACATGTAGGCATGCAATGATAAACAAGCAGGTAATGATAAACAAAACAGCTGAATAAAGAGGGCAGAAACACAAACACACAAATGCTTCCACAGAAGCCAAAGCACACCCTGAATGGTTTGATGAGAGGAGTAATCACACACCATGGCCTTCACAGCCACCAAATGAACACCTGTGAGAGATTTTGGGCCAATGACAGCTTTCTCCACCACCGTCGTCGAAATACCAAACAAGGGAGGAATGGTTCCAAAAGCTTGTCCAATCCATGCCAAGAGGCACTGAAGCTGTTCTGGAGGCCAGCACCTCACTGAGACACTTGTCCTTTGATTCGTTACCCATCTGTAAGTTACCATTATAGAAAGAAATGCAGCAGCTTGGCTGTATATATAAAATGCTTGCTTGTGTAAGTCATAATTCAGAACTATATTGTTGGAAGGCAGCCTGTGCCCGGTTTGCATTCCAAGGAAAATGGATAGCCAGTGCACTATAAATTACTCCCACTCTGAATAAACTGCTGTAACATGGATCAAATTGCTTTTTCACTCCAAAGTGTACAAAAGCACAACAGCCACTACACCCGCAGCTGAGCATCCCTCATCTGGTCGAAGGCATTGCTGGAAAACTCTTGTGAAAACAAATCCGGAGCAGTACACACAACAACGACAGCCTCTCTGTGACACAGATAGTAATCTCTGGCTGCAGCACTACATTTAAAGCTACATCTGTTCAACTCCAGCTCACACTCCAGCCAAAGCGCTGGGCCGGCCCAGTCAGAGAGGCATACGACAATAAACACATTTTTACACGGTGTTAAGAGATTTTTAACGGGATTTTCATGCAAAAGCTTGACACACACACACACACACACACACACACACACACACACACACACACACACACACACACACACACACACACACACACACACACAGGGTTGGAGAAAGTTGAAGAGGCTTTGGTGCAGCACTCACCTCCAGAGCCTCCAGGGTCACGAACCCCGTGATGCAGAAGCCGTCGATGATGTCCTCTTCAGCAGAAGTAGACTCCTTTCGCTTTCTTCGTGGGGGTCGAGGGCGGGATGAGGAGGGCTCCCTGCCACCTTCCCGCTCCGAGTCGGAGGAGAAGCGAAAGGCGGAGCCCTTAACGTGGTTGTTCCTTATCCCATTTGATCGCCTCTCCCGATCCCTCACTGACCTCGACTTCCTTTTCTTGCGGAGGCCACTTGATCGAGGGCCATCCATGTCCTTCATAGGAAACATCCAGATAAACCCTCCGCTTACAGAGAATGAAACTCTTCAAGGGCCGAACACTGGCTCTGCTCGACCTCCACTCGTGGGAAAACCCCCGAGGATGATTTCCACAATATCCAAAGCCAATGTTGTCAATGTATTAGATCCAAGGTAACCATGTAATATCCAACAGATGAAGCCTTTTACAGGAACTCAAAACTGCATCGAGTCACTGAACCAAGCTGGGTTCCAAGCAAAGATCCCCAAAGGCAGTCCATCAAATCCTACAACAGAGGTGTAAAATGATCTATTAAACACTTATCACCAAGCTGTCAATTCCGCCAGAGGAAGAGCTTTTCAAGTTAAAGCAAATATCTGCTCAGTGAACATGTCCCGCCATGGTGAGTTGAGCAGGTGACGCCACATCTTTCTTCAGCAGGAACCTACTCCTCTTACCCAAGGTCAGCAAACTCTCCCTCCTGCAAGATGAAGACAGAAAGAGAGAGAGCACGCATTTGCAACATGTTCACTCAGCAAGTTCATCTGTGCATTTAGTCAATGAGCCGTTTCCCAAAAGGTGCTGTGTACTCTGCAGAAGGTTATTGCCATTCTACATAATCCAAGATGAATGTTTTATTAGGGTGGCTCCAGTCTCATCTGCTAAGCATACTGTGTTTTCTTTCACTGCCAGGTCATTAAGCCCTGAGATGAGATGATTATGTGTTGTAAGTGCTCTTTTACTAGTGTCTCTGAGGCGTTTGCCAAACTTGTAACCTAAACTGTCTTTTTAATGATTCAATTTCTTTAATTATGTACCAGAAATTTTACTTGGAGTGTCTTAAGCTTCTAAACATGAACTTTGTTGTTTTTAGCACGGCGTCTACTAATGTTAAATAACACAGACGGGCTGTGTGTATCCACACAAATGCAAATACAAAGGGTGACAATGTATCAGAGATATACAGCACACTGGTTCAACTGACTGCTATTGAGCCTGAAATTAAGACTTAATGAACTCAAACGCCGTGTTAAGAACAATTAACTGTCACTGCAATCCATCCTTCCACTGTTTGCCAACTGCACTCATTTACATGACAAACTTTTAGAAAAGGCACAGTGCATTTCAGTAACATTCACATCTATCTTCCACAATGACATCAGAAATGATGCTCCACTGATTATGCATGGGGTAACCTCTTCAATACTGAAGTTAAGGCCTAATAACTTCAGACTTCTGATCTGCCTGCGTGCAGGAGGTCATCCATCAACTCAAAGAGTACTGATTTGAAAGCTCTTCCTGAATAAAGCAATTCTGACTTGCAGACATCCATCAAAAAAAATCAGTCTAGATTAACATATTCATCATCCCGACCAGTCTCAATTCACCATTCATTTCTTTCAAAACATCACCTTGGACGTAACATCTCACTCAAGTATTGAATGAATATTCCCCACATCAAAAATGGCAATATTTCTCTCTTTCATGAATGAGACTGAACAGGGACATGTCCTTGAGGTTTTACACACACTGTTAAAAAAAAAATCAAGACAAATATCAAGACCCTTTGGAATGCCATTCCAATGCCACTCCACCACACAGCATAGCAGGGCATACCTCCACTGTCTGACACTGCTTTATGATATTAGGACGCAACATTCAACAGCTTGCAGTCTTATTCTGGATCATTCTCAAGGCATAGCCTACAGTCTAGGCCTAAAGCCACTGACAGTCACTCTGGCATTGTACTCTAACACACATATGGCTTCTCTATGCGTCCAGAATATCAATTCTCATCCATTACATCATAGAAAAGGTATTCTATGTGGAGGAAAACTGGATCAACTAACTGCAGGCTTTCATACAGCCTCTCTCTGAATAACCATGTCTCCAAAATGCTGGTGGACATTACAAACACAGGAGGGGGAAACGCACCTTTTCTGCATCAGCACACAAACCAAAAGCAATCTGTTCCAGCCAACCGCCACCTTCAACTTTACATTGTCCCCTAAGACACAGGTTGTCATGTCATGAAGCTCATCTGGATTCTGCAGCATACATGGAGTCCCCAGTGCTCTGCTCCACCCTGCAAACTCACATATGTTTCTAAACATGCACAATTACAAAAAAAAAGTCTTACAATCAAATGGATACACAACAAAGGCACATCCAACAACCCAGCCAGCATGCCAACATTCAAGTATGCAGCAAGCTTTCAGAAATATTCCTTCCATGCAGATGTTCTGCCTTCTAACAACCCAGAGAGGCTAAATCCACCTTAAATCCACCTTTACTAGAATAAACGCTCCTAAAGCTTTTTTCCAGCACCTATGCCTTTAACCTGATGCCCCGTGCCAGCACTTATCTAATGACACACACACTTAGCTCCCAAAATATCGCTTATGGGAATAAAAAAAAACTGTATTCTAGCACTCGCCCTGGCTTTTCCAGCTCAGTCAAAGACTCTTTCCCTTGTCTTCGCTCACAGTCCCTTTTTGTCTGCCTGTGCTGTCAGTGGAGATCTCAGGCTCTGTAATCCAGCAGCAGCAGCGGACTGGCACTGCCTCCTGCTCCGGCTCTCCAAGCTTCATTTTCCACTGGAAGACACACAACAAAAGCAAGCCTCTCTCTCTCTTTTTTCTGTTTTTTGCTCCAAGACACGTCATGCAAAACGAAGAAATGCAAACCCTTGCGAGTGGGGAGGGACCGTCCGGACAAGTTGCAGGCCTTCGGTCACTGTTTAAAAAAAAAGAGAAAGCACAAGAAGGTTTGGAGCTGACAAAATAAATCCCGCAAAGGAAAACCATAGGGTATCTCCTCCTGCTCTCCCCAGATCCGAGCTTCAGGATCCCGGAGAAGGGGGACCGGGGCGCAGTGATACGGCGATGCCGCAGTGCCGCTTTACAGGCTGCACGCTTCCTCCTCAGCGCAAATAGTGCTGTGTCTGGACGTTCGGCGTGCGCCGAGTTAAGAGAAAGAAGCGATGTGAGGAGCACCAGGAGTCAGTTTACACACCCTTTGAGCTCAAGAGCCTTTTCAAACGCCTTTTATCGTTTGTCGTACATTGTATGGCTAAATAAATCATTGTGGATACAAATAGATGTTGAGCGTTGAGTGATAAGTTTGTGTAATCAGAACGACAGCTGTGAAAAAAATCTGCGATAGGTCGTTACTTCATGAACGTCAGCTGCATGAGAAAAGCTGTTAAAACTATGCATTTATTAAGATAATCACTGAAACAAACAGGAAAGTATGTTGTAACACACAGATAAACCGCACTAATCTGGAGCATCTTTTTGTTCACTGCAGGAGGCAACAAGTGAGCACAACTCTGGCGTTCATGTCCATGTATTCACTGTTTCAGTTCACCATGCTATCATCCAAATCATTATTTAAGTTCTTCACTTGACTGCAGACCTCCCCTCTGTAGGGCACACTGTTCATACGCGCCAGCTCAGGTGGCAGATAATCATTTGGCTCATGAAAGCCACTATAAGCTTTTGCCTCAGGGACACCCCAGGCCATCCCCATTCAACAAACAGGAACACACAAGTCTGACCTCACACTACTGTAGCTATGAATAATAAAACACCAAATAAGCATAGCATATTTTCTGCGTATGTATTCAACAGCTGAAGAGGAGGTTTACCTGAGGAAGGTGGGTCTCTGCTCTGATTTTGACTCATCCAAAGCCTGTTAATCTAATTCATCAGACTAATTGCTTGCACCTGTGCACCATGGCTTGCAGTGCCCCGTGCATGGCAGCAGTGTAGTGTATCAAAGAAATAAGCTACATGCTCTTCTTTTAGAAACAAAGATTGATTTGAAAATGTTTCACATTTGAGTCAACAAGTAACCGTGAAGTAAGGCTTGTGCAGCTGATTCACGGCTGCTGATTTATTGTATTGATATTGTGCTGGCCTTCAGAGGGAACACGATTCTGTAAGAGTGCACTTCCTCAAAATCCATAGAACGCACCATTTGCCAGCAATGAATGTGTTCTCAGCTTGCGGTGGGGCTGTTTCGCCTGCTTTAAGGAGGTCATTTTGCACAGGTTGTGTTCAGCGTCCTTCTTGAAAAGCACTGTTGATTCAGAAGCCAGCATAAGACTGACGAAAAAGTACAAATACACCTGGCTATTGTCATACAAATATAGCTGATTCATTTGCTTGAGTGACACACTTCCAAAATTGTTATTAGATTAATCAATTAGCTAATAAAAAAAAAGGAAACTGACAACATTTCCTGATTCTTCTATGGACTGAACGATTGATTGAAAAATAACTGAAATGTATTGATACTGAACATAATGCGTTGCAGCTGTCAGTGTTTAGCTTCACAGTATATGCAGCATGGTCTGTGTCATCAGTGCAGAGTGGATGCCTTGTAGCAGATGTCACTCCAACATTTCACCAACGCATATTGATTTCTAAGTCTGTTAATGCCCTCGGGATGAGCATTAATAACAGTGTGAACACAACAGAGGGAATTTGTACAGCAGGAGCGATATCAATAAGGATCATGTGAATTAGTGGGCGAAGGACACTTAATAATAGCTTGCTGACCATACTGTTACTGTATTAGCATAGCCACATAGCACTGGTCAGATCTAAAGAGGAAGTGAAAAATGACGGTGTCACGCCTCTCGTGAACAGGAGTCAGCGATTGTTTCAGTGTGGCAATGAGCTGGTCCTTTCCGAACAGGGGACCATGGGTGGGCTGTGTATTTTTAGCCTGGTTTAATGATGCAGAAGCTGAGTGGTGTGGCTCAGAGCTTGCTAAAGTGCCTCAATTCCCAGCGGCCAGTGGAACAGGGACCCCACCAGCCTGTAAGAATAATGCCAGGGGATACACATGCACTTGACCCTGTCTCATCATCCAGGAGGAGCGTCCTTGTGACAAAGCGGCATGGCAGGAGAGAGACGACAGCGAGGCAGCTAATTCAGCTCTCCTGGCCTCCACTCATTAGTTGGGGAAGACAAATGCGCTGCCCTACCCTCCCCTCTGCCTCACCATAATCAGCTTTAATTACACCTTCGCCCAAATTTTCTCTGCTGCCACAGCTCCATTCACTATCACAAAACACCCCAGGCCCGGGGATTTGATAAGCTGAAAACAGTACTGGTGCAACAAGGGTAATATATGATTTCTAACATATTTTTTTACAGCAGTCATGCAAGCACTTTGAGCACTTTCATGGTCATGCACGGCACCATTGACTCTCTACCACTCCACAACTCTCAACACAACAAATGGGTCAAAGCTAATCCCTCCCAAATGTAGTATTTCCAAGCAGCCAGTAAAATAATGATCCCTTGACCCCCATCTGTGATTGGGTTCAAGGTCAAGCACTGGGCTTTTAACTATGAAAAACAAAAACAAAAAAATCCACTCATGCTTTTATAAAGACTGTCAGACTTTTAACATGCAGGTATTTTCCACACACTAAGCAAGCCTGAAAAGAGCTCATAATAGGATGAAGCCCTTGGGAGAAGTCACTCACAGGCCAGCCATTCTGCAACTTGTGTTCCCTGGGAAATAAGCAAAATGTGCATCTCCTGTTACAGTACTTATCTATCTGTAATTGCCAAGTCAGAACGCAACGCTTCACTCCCTCTTTTCCTCTTCAGCATTTTACTCAGACAGCAGATGGTGGTAATTAGAGAATCAGATTCACAAAATAGAAACATACACATCCTCGTATCGTCTCACACCTGCCAGTTACTATCTTTTACCTTTCTCTTATTTGTGTTCATCCTCATCATCATTATTTCTCCTTGTCAAGAAGGAGACTCAAGTGGGACGTAATGACACTTGTGTAATGCAATTTGAATCGCTGAGTACTTATAGCTACAAAAGAGATTCTCAATACAAGAATGAGCTCATTTTCCTCCCCCTACAGGTCTGCCTACAAGCCCTATAATAGCCCTTATTACTTGCACTGCGAGTGCAGAACAATAGTCCTCACTTAGATATTCCCCTCTGTAACTGTGGAGACTTAGATAGAGCACTTTCTATTCTCCTCACTTTGTTCTTTCGTGTTATATTCCCTTGGTAAATATGACTTGTTGACTGTATTCATCAAAGGTACAGTGGGGACTTCAGTGGCTCTAACACACAAGGGTGAGAGGTTTAATATTCATCAAGTGGCCTTAAATTGCATGTTAATACATGACAAGCACGTGGCCTGCTCACTGCTAAACTATGGCTCACAGCCTCCTGTTCAAGAGCTGACCTAAATTATGGAGTGTCAATGTGTCCCCACTGTCAGATACAAACAGCATATACAATACGACAGAAAGAATATATTTCACTGTAAAGATGAACCTGTCCTTAAAGCAGAATTATGAATAGGAATGATTGATTACACAAGATCAATGTGACTGAGGCTTGTACGTACCTGTAATAATGACAGCATGGACTGAAAAGCCTCTCCGCTCTTAATATATGGGGCCTGTCAAAATCCTCTTAGCTCATGCTTCTTCAGCTAGCTCACACGATCAATCACTGTTGACTATTTGTGTCCTGGATAAGACCCACTTTTACCACCAGACGAATGAGGGCCAGACATTCATTTCCAGAGATGTACTCATTATGTATGATGATTAAATCAAGCTTTAAATTGCAGTACAATCACACACACCAGTTGCTATGGGGTTATTTGATGGCTTGTTTTCATATATGAGGACACATCAGACTGACTCTGGATTAAAGTCTGACCTAATGTGTTTGAGTATTTGCATTTTCTTTAACTCTCTACTTCAGTACATTTCACAATGCTCAACAATGAGCTGCTACAGCAGTAAAATGCTACTTACGCATCAATGCCTCAGTATTAATAATCGAATTATGTCATATATGATAATATACCTGTCAATCAAGGCTGAATTCCATTTGGTTGCTTCAGTTTCAGGGCCTCATTTGTAAAACAGACTTAGGATCAGCTTTGATCTGAAGTATGACTTAAGTAGAAAATCACATACAAGGAGTTATTCTAAAACCTTGCTGACCTTGCATGTGAATGATCTTCTCTCTAAGTGAAGTCTTGACTTGTCATACGTGATTTTCCTGCTGGTTATGTAGAGGTATTGCAGTTTGAGACATACGCATTCAAGACCATGGTGAACTTTACATGAGTTTATGAACAGTATATGCTTTGTGTCATGATTGCCGCGATGCCTCACTTAGCTCAGGTGTGCTAGGCCTTCCTCCCATTGCCAAAATGCAGCAGTTACATATGGCTATTCTTTTTTTCCTTTATAGTTTAAGGCCAGACCATTTCTTTTTAATGTCAGCCACAGCTCTGTGTTTCTGCCTCACCTCATTCACTGCAGCAGTGACACACTCCCAAACTTTGTTTGTCAACCCACTATTTAGTCCACCAAATGATAGGTTTAGCCTGGCTTCACTCTCCTCCAAAAAGTTTGCTTTTCTCCTTTGGTCCATGGCTATTCGTGACTGCACCCTCATTTGTGCTGGTGTCGTATAAGAAGAAATGATGAGGCAGGGGCCATCAGTTTAAGTTGATTGGAGATTTATAGATCACAGGTGCATAAAGTTAAAAAAATTGATTCTTAGAGCCAGCTTAAGCAGATCAGGCACAGTTTTTGATGCATCTTTTATGAATCAAAGACAGCACATTGTAGGATATGATCTCAATACTAAGTTCAAGTATAAATTCAAAAAGCACATTTTTATCAATGAGGCCGCTGGTATTATGTGTGTTAGCTCACTGTCACACTGTCAGGACTTCCAGGAACACTTGAATACAACTGAGCCATCATAAGTGTTGTAAGTAACAACACGGCAAGTCAGAATATTTGATGTGAAAAAGCCTTTTGAAGAAGTGCACAAACAAATACAGTAGCTGACTCCCAGGGTCATTTCAGTCAGAGAATGAACTGTAGCACAAGTGTGTTTAATGGATTCTGTTCACCAGCTGAATTGTTCAGTTTTAAATACATGCCAGGGTTTGATGTCAGTTGTTCTGAAGGTCTCTTTATGAACTCCCCCTCATTTGAAATGCCAGGGATGACCTTTCACTGCATGTTTCAGCTCTAAGAGGAGATCATTTACTTGTGTAGCCTTTATTTCAGTAGATGAGCTGATGCACTTAAGATGTTATTCTTTTTTTTCTCCTGGCTCAGAGAAGTGCTGCAATTTTCCATATCTGTCATCTGTGCAAATAAATCAAAAAATCGCTTCCAAATATAATCTCATGGAAAAGATATAAAAAGGAAACAGAAAATAACTCAAAGCCGACACACTGCTGTGTTTACCTATACTGGAGCAATGTGGAACCAAAATAAAACGCTGCTGATAAGTTCTGTGAATGACAAGAAGGAATATTGAAAATGATAGCTGACCTACTAAAACAACAACATATCTAACACTAATGATGTTGTCAGATATGTATACACTGCAAACAAAACAGTATTCTCTTCATTTGAACAACACATCTACAGCTCAATTACAGAAACATCCCGCTCTAACTAATTCATGAGATGACAAGTGCTACGTAAAGTTCAGCCGCTTGAGATAAAAGAGAATGATTTCAGCATGCTTTACTCGTGTTAAGTACAACTAAGGCCTGATAGAAGCATGTGGTTTCAATTCCACTATAATGAAGTCATATGGGGTCTGCAGAGGCACTGAGGTTGGTGGAGTTGTTGCACTATTTCTGCTATTACAAAGTCAAATTCATGAATAATGAAGGTTTAAAATTAATGGTAGAGTTTCAATCTCAGACAGTCTGTTGTGTCTGGACAGGGATTAGCTGTTCTGCCTTGCGTTGTTATTTTTCTGGTGTGCACTGTAAATATGAACCACGCGCTCACTGCTACCATCACCAGTAGCAAAAAGGTAAGAATTCCCTTGTTTCTTGCTTTCCATAGCTATTTCTGTTGGGCTGTCAGTCACTAATTTCAGGCCTATTACTCCTGGGCATAGCGTCTCAGACTGCAACCACCGTCCACTGAGCCTTTCCACCCTGTTCTCTGACCCCACTCTGTAGATTGCATGTCGCAGAAAACCTCACATAATATTGCCTGTCCTTTTGTTAACCTTGGCCTCCCTTCCCCCTCCTCCACATACAGAGGCAGACTCCTGAAATCAGGCTAATTGTGTTGTTTTCTCTTTTTTAAACTTTAAAATGAAAAACGGGGACTGTACTTCACCGTGCAGGAGAGAGTGTGGCTGGTTAGGCCATGGAGAGGGGATGTGTGTGTGTGTGTGTGCGTGCATGTGTGTAGGGAGGGGGTCTTTCTGGAACGGGAGGCAGGGATATTTTCCAATTACTCTGCCCCTTCTCCCTCCCATCTCACAGGGCAGGGGAGGCAAAGTCGAGCTCGTTTATTAGTATTAGGGGCTTGTTCCCCCCCTCCCAGGCAGCCCTCCCCCTCTCTCCTCTGCAGCAACCGTGCAATGCACAAGATCACCCTAATAGAATTTGTAAGCCTCCAAATGAAGTGGATTGTAAAAGACAAAATGACATGAGAAATGTCTTCTTTTTTTTTTTTTTTTTTAGTGAGGTGGGGTTCCTGTGGGGAGCAATAGATGAGTGGGGGCGGTAAAGTGACAGGAAAAGGAGAGAGTAGGAGGGAGGTGAATACACTATGACTCCATTTGATTCTCATTTCTCTCCTACTTGCCGGCTTACATTATTGGAGATGAGTCGTTTTACAGTCATTAATTTACTGGCCCACCTACTGGAGCAGTCCATAATGGAAGGAGCCAGCGTCATCAGAATGGAACCTCAGGGGTGACTGTGCTTTTACAACATGTGTTTCATTAGGTGCCCATAAACACACAATCTAATATAAATATGGAAACTGTTAGTGGTGATAAAAAACAATGGTCTCTGCAACAACTACGGTCCCATGAATATCGCAGACTAGCAGAGAGCCCCCAGGGATAAAACTTGTAATGCTCATGTTTTCTATTTTCATAATGGAGAGGCATTGTTGCCAAGGATTTAGACAGATTATGAGGATCAGAAGGATGATCTCTTTGCAGTATACTCTTCTTCTGAGGATTTTATTTAGTACCAGAATGATACACATGCCATCAAAAGGACACCAAATGTCAAAAATAGAAACAATGTAAATAGAAACGATATGAAAAGATGCTGCTCAGACCAGCGTAAACAAACCTCTATTTCAGCTCCTACTACACATTTGCTGCTGAGAAGAAAGTTGCTTTAGCCTTTATGAAAAACTGACAAAGAATGGAGTAATCTACAATAAAGCTGCATTTCTCAGTGGTCTTGAAATGATGAACCCACATCAAACCAGACAGGTATTGATAAATAACTACTATATAAATAATATATAAATACACATTTGGATGGGGTACTTGTCTGATAGGACTGTGGGGTCTGCAGGTGATAGTCACTTTTCAGTGAGCATACCTGTTTCCACAGGTGATGTTGTGACGAGTCACAGGAGCAAAACTATAGCACATGAACGTGGAAGCCATATTCCTGATTTGCCCCTCTGTCCTTGTGACATTATGAGCAGAATGATTTCCAATCCACAAGGACAACAAACAACATCCACACGTCAAAAGGCCAAATAACACCAAAGCATTTTCCTACTTGTAAATACTGAAAGTAATTTTGACGATTCCTTTTCAATTTTGGCTCATCAAGATGGACAAATAATGATTCATCCTCACAGCCATTCTCATGCACTGTAACTGAAATCTCCACAATTAAAAGCGGATTATTGAGGGTGATACTTGTTTGGTTCCAGCGAAACTTTTATCACATGCCAAGCCTTTTCTCTTCACTTGGATTCCCATGAGACTGTGCAGAATGTGTGCTGTTGGTGAACAACGAGAAGCTCCATCTGTACTGGCTCAGCCTGTCTCAGCCTCGATCTCCTCCATATGCCAGCTGCTGAGAATATCTCTGTCTCGACAGAGCTGGTTTGCGGCGTGCTGCAGTCTAGATGAGCAACTCTCAAGGCACACTTTCTTTTTTATTGAGATAAATGACAATTCTGTCATGTATTTACAACTTCAGCTCCTTCCTGATACTGCAGGATGCCAAAGGCTGTCAGCTGGAGGGAGACGGTGGAATTTGTGGTCGCCTGCAGAACAAATTAATTTGAATCAAAAGTTTAAAATGTCGTTTGGCTAATACGAAGCGACTGACCTCTATTCAGTACAAATTACATTTGGATTGTGCGGGATGGAGGTCAGATGAGGCTAAACGGTTCAAGCCAACAGGAGAGTAAGGTTTGATTGGGAGCTGTCATTTTCCAGACACACTTTAAGCTCAGTATCTTATTAAGATAAAGAATTATTAATCATCACCCGACAAAGCAAGACGGTAAGGGAGGAAGACAACACAAGGAATTGATTGCATGACTGTGCTTAAAGGAGGATATTTCTAAAAACTTGCACACACAGATCCACTCTCTTTCTCAACATTTCTTCAAACTGCTCAAGACTGATGCATTGGCAAAGGACTACGGCAAAAATTGCTTAAGACATCATGATGCATAAATCCTGTTAAAGCGTTCATGAGAGTGGAAGCACAGCAGAAGAGCAGAGAAAAGCTGTTACATGCAAAGCCCGCTGTGCAGGAGGGACCAAAAGCAGTCATGAATAGTTCAGGCTCAAGTCATAACAAATACACATCAGTCAGCCGAGTCGCTTAATAATCAGATGGATTTCAATCTGATGGACAATCATGTTATCCTGACTTTTTAAGATATCAAAGGTTGAAGAAAAGCTGTTATTTTACTTGTAATACTCACATCAAATCAATCAAATCGACTCATGTGAACAGATGACAAAACCCAGCGAGGAGGCCCTTGTTTTCATCCATCAAGGCAGAAAAGGAGTTGTTTATTCTGAAGGTGAGGCTCTTCAGAGTTGTGCTGTAAGGGAGTCAAGTTTCTTTGACCTTGCTGTCTGTGTGAGTGAATTCATACATGGTTCACAGGTTTTGTTTCTGCTGGCTAGGTGAACATTGCAACGCTTCAGAAACCTCTCTCCACTGAACCAAGTGTGGAATTCTCAAATCAGATGAAAAATTACTCTCATAAGCATGAGGTCATCTGCTCAAATGCACCACACTATGTAAAAAGGCTGATGCTGCAGCTGCAGTCTCCCAGTCAAAGGTCTTAATGGTAAGCAGTTCACTCATGGTAATGGCCTCAGCCTGGGAAAACAAGGTACGGGGCAGTGACACCCACTTAAGCAAAACAAGAATACACAATCAGTACAAATCTGATTTCTGTTAAAGCAAATGAAAAATAGTTTTATTAATAATAATACATTATTAACAACTGTATGTATGTATGTATGTATGTCCGTATGTAACACAACAACATCTCAAGGGCAAGAATGCTTATCTGACAGCATCTGTTTACACGGCAGCTGCTGCTGGCAAAAGATCAAATTCATGTGATATGAGCAATGAATTATTGAGAATCCAGTTTCAAGACCAGCAACGCAGTGTTAAAGCCTTACTTAAAGGTTACAGGAAAAGCGGTATAGATACCAGCTGCCACCTGAGCCGGACCGAGAAAAAAACCTCTTATTTACAAGACTGAGTGTAGTCCCTCAATGCCTCATCCTCTGAACACCACAGTAACACGAGCTGCCCCTCTTAATTATACTTCAATCATCTCTCACCACATTCGGCCGACAGTAAAGGGACCATCGTTTAAAAATCTTGATACTGATTTGGGGACAATGACGTGGCTGAATAGCCAGCTAGGTTTGTTGTTAAACACACTGTTAAATTATATTTACTGTTGGTCAACCGTACGCAGTGTTACTGAAATGAAATGTACTCCTGAAATATCTCTGGCTGTGCAGTCTAGTTTGTCCTATTTACCTTGTTCCAGGTATTAGTCAAATCCTCAGGTTTTACCATGGAAATTGAGTTATAGCTTGTGAAAAATGCAACAAAATTCATTAATACATTAGATTAATGGTTATTTTTCTTTCCTTTGGTGGGTGGTGTTTGCAGGATAATACCCTACAAGGTGTCCATAATCAGGAATTAATGGCTTTTTTTACT
This sequence comes from Chaetodon trifasciatus, assembly GCA_037975065.1. Lineage (NCBI taxonomy): Eukaryota > Metazoa > Chordata > Actinopteri > Chaetodontiformes > Chaetodontidae > Chaetodon > Chaetodon trifasciatus. Next base: position 8,926,860 of record JBBMOE010000011.1, read on the forward strand.
GTCCATTAATATCTGAAAATGGACACCTCATCAGGCATTATCCATTACATTATCCCTTACACACTGTTTTCCTGGTGAATAAATTATGAATAAATTAGCTTATTTCATGCAAAAACCATGGAAACCTTCAGTTCAAGTAAATTATGTGATGTGTGACAGGGCTCCAAGACACTGTGACAGGACAACAGGACAATTACTGACAGTAAGTTGTAATTTACAGGACTCAGTTTCATTATCACATTTAACAAATACAATAAAATTGTGATCACAGTAAAAAATATTTCTTGTGAAGACAAATTGACTTCCTGTGCTCTTAAAAAGTATCTGACATCTCTTGACATTGCATTAATAAATTCAGTTAGCAAAGAACCAGAAAGAATTCCTTTAATGCAGCACGTGTTTGCTGTTTAAGCAGTGGTTCATATCACCGTACGTAGCACAGAGTTCCACATGAAAACCTGCACTCAAATCATTATTAATAGCCATTCTAATGAATTCTATTAACATTTGGCACAAGGTCTGACTCTTTGAATTTGCACAGGGCAAATTTGAATATTATGTTGCAGACAAATTACAGTCTATAAGGCAGTTTTAACATACTGAGGGTTGTCATGGCAATCTGCCTCAGATCTTATGTAAAGTATAGCGTGTGTCTTTTTGCTCTTTATCTCCCAGCATGCAGGTTGTGATCACACGCAGCTTGTAATCATATGAAGGCCTCTCACAGGCCCAGAGGTAATGAATGGGATACTTCTGAAGGCTTTGATGGGCCTGTATGGCATAATGAATACATGGAGGAGGGCGCTTACACCAGAACACTAGGCACTTACACGAGAGCGCTATTTGACAGGAGTGCTGGAAACAGCACCACGCTCTGAATGGCAGGCTGCAATACAAATTGATAGACTGCTTGTGACAGATGGATTGCGAAGTGGTCCAATCTGGCAAATAGACTAGAAATACTGCAGGTTGTCTTTTGGCTGTCAGACTCAAGGTGCAGTTCAGGTCTTAAGCCGTGCAGATCTCAGCCCTGAGTGACATCCATCATTAACTATAGATGTTTCATACTTTTAGAGGAATGATGTTGAGGATTATTAGATTCCATCAAATCTCCTCCCGACAGTTCCAAATCTCTTACCTTTGTGAGTGGACTGAATATCATGAAGGAAAATTGTATAATACCCTGCAGCCTCAGAGGCTGCTCTATATCCATTTGATACCCTGTAACACCATGTAAAAGTCATTTGAACTGTGTGAAATCTCAATAGGTATGTCCACCCAAATGTACAATAGAAGGGCTGAATCATTTGAGCTCAGCATTGAACAATGGATATCAGGAGGAGTGTTGAAGACAAAGCTAGTGCTGGTTGCTTAGCATATTAATGAGAACCATGCTTAAATACTGTGAGCATACCATTAGTCACATGCATTATAATTCTCCCAACCACATTTATCGGAGCCAACGGAAATCTATATCCCGCTGTTCTTTTAATTGCTCTCATCGAAGAGGTTCCTCCGACTCACTTGTAAGGTCAGCGGCACAGCTGCTGGAAAGAGTGGAAGTGACTTAAGCAAATCACATTTCAGAGCCAAGCAGTCAGAGGAGTAGATCATTTTAATATTTACATCATATCATTTCAACAACAAATTAAGTGTTACAGAAAGGAATACGAGCAACAGATTCTGCTAAGTGAGCGAGGCATTTGGCTTGATGAAACCTTTTTTATGATGCCACAATGCAATATTTAAGGAAGGGTTAGGCTCAGGCACAGGGACAGATCAGACCCGGACTTGCCATCAGGAGCAGCAGAAGAATTGGTGGCCTGGCAATCTGATTGGCCTGGATTGTCAGGCAGGTGTTAAAAATGCTTTAAAAAGACTATCAGTTCCCTGACAGTATGATCTCTGTCAGCACACGCCATTGGTCACACGCACACACACATTGACACAGTGTTCAGTTAGTACATGAGCAAAAATGTACAGCACAGGAGAAAGAATGAGAAAATAAAGACATGTACTGTATACTCTCCACTTAGTCAGAGGTACCAGAGCTTCATAATGACAAACAAACGTCCAGAGTTCTGAGGAAATTACAGGAAAATTTAATTCTGTACTATAAGTAAAAAAATATGTTCCTGACATATACAATAAACAGAAAAATATTTATGAGATATGAGATTGGCCCGGAGTGATGTTAGAATCCCGGCCTGAATGATTATCCCAGTTCCTCCCCAGGGAAAGATCATCGTTTGGTTTAAAATGACTGCTGAGGTTAGGGGACCTTTGTTGTCATGGTTACAGTAATAAGCACATGGTTAGGATTGGGGATTTTAAGCTGTGAGGATATCTGGCAGCGTTCAACTCTGGCGAACAATGTAAAAATCCTATTATCCAAATTTCAAAAATTAATTGACACGATTTTCTGTTTCGATGTGAACCAGCAGTCCAGGACGGTCAGAATGAAGCACTAACTAGGTCACAGATCTGTTACTGAACCAATGCAAAATTTTAGTAAGCACGAGTCACTGGAGAATGTTTAAGTTGGGCTTGAGAGATTTTACAGTGCACTGCTGTATAATATCAGATTCATGTTTATGCATTGTGTGTTTGTTATCTATGATAAGAAGAAACATATAAACCCAAACAACATTGGCTTAAAGCTCCAAACGTGTTTTTCTTTTAATACCAGTACATGTAGGAAATTTATGTAAATGTATCATTCTCAGATGAATGCAGGCTGGCTCATAATGGCTTTAGAAAAACAGGTTAAATTCGGTGTGTTTCTGTTTTCTACATTCCAGATGATGTGGTCCGACTTGTTGCTGCAGTTGACATAGCAACAGTCTTGATGACAGTTGACCATAAGGATGCTAGTTTAAGGAAATAAGGACAGGTGTAACATTTCTAAATGTCCTGCCAATAGCTCCTGACACTTCTCATTGAAATATCTTTTGACATAGGTGGGGGACATCTGGCCTGTGAGCCATATGCAGCACGCAATAAAATAATAGACTCACATGTCCTTCTGGGTGGTCCCTGAATGCCACACACATAGTGGTTATGCTGATGTCATGTCAGTGCATCATGCGACTGTCAAGAAAAGAAAAGTTGATGCTTTCCAAGAGGGATGGATAAATGAGCACTTCTTCATGTGTCTACGTTAGTTTTCATGCTGATGAAAAATCATTACATGCTAAACTGAGCTGCAAGGTGCTTGTACAAAGCTAATGATCTTTGGCAGAATTTGGGCACCCAACAACAGACAGTGTTATGCAGGCAAGTTTTATGGTGAGTGAGCTAACAGCTAAGAAGCTGAAACCTCATTCAGAAGGAGAATTTTTGGAGTGCCTTGTTGCTGCTGTCGACCTGCTGACACCAGACAAAATAAAACTGGTTGTAAAAGCAGCTCTTTTCAGAACCGGCTCTTGCAAAGACTCAGTTCTGGTCAAGACTGACTGACCCAAACCTGGAAAACCAGCTGTTTTCTTCTCAACAAAGAGAAGCAGTTGTACCTATTGCAGAGATTACTGTGATATGTGATATATGAGTTTGATAACTGTGTAAGACACTCAAAGGATGTTATAAAAATAGAAGGGGCTCTTGATAGGAAAAATGTTTTCCATCTCTGACTTAAAGTCAACCTTTTATCTAGTCTGAACAATGCATCCATGTGTATGTGCAGCATGTCTGCACTTACCCAGCATATGTGTACGCATCACGCTGGCACCGAAGTTCTCGCACTTAACTCTCCGTGATTGCAGCGATGGGGCCACGAGACAAGAGTGTTGAGCCATACATCATGCCACTTGAGCTGAGGGGGTGGCGGGGGTGAGCTTTTCTATCTGATGTATCTGGAAGAAAAAAAAATAAACCAGCAAGTGAAGAATAAGAGCAGGAATTTAGAGGGGTTGGGGGTGGAAGGAAAGGAATAATCAACAAGGGAAAAGATCAGTGTTGGATTAAGATCAGAAGAAGATTACTGTGCAATTACAGAGACAACAAGCATTACTATAAACAGAGCCCCAACAAGGAAGGGCAATTGGCTGAGTAAGCAGAGGATCTACAGTTTTAATGTATAAGCTTAAGAAACCACTGATCAGTGAGATAAAAGAAGGGTAGCTGATAGACAAGTGTAATGAACTCCTTTCACTCGATCACATCAAGTGCTTACTGTAGCTTGAAATCATCTCACATGGGACGCCCGCATCGGCTGAAATATACAGAAGGTTCAGGCTTCTTCTTTGTGCACGTATACATTTCTCCCCCTTTTATGCCCATACTGACAAATATGCAGAGGTGAGATTTTCTATTTCCCTTCCCATTCTCGGCTCGTCCTCTGTGAAATGACAAGATGTCAGTCATGTTTTATTCAGTTTCATCAATGTCCTTGAGCAGAGCAGGAGCCTGTGGAGGCAGAAACACAAGCGAGACGGCTTCATTTTGCTCAAGAAAGAGAGAGAAAAAAGGACAAGATGAAATGTAGGTAGTTTTTGGCTGGTATGCGGTGCTCATTCTTTTAGTCCTTGAGCAATGATGCACTGGCATTGTTTAAATAAGGCATTCGCATAGACCTGCGAGTGATGAATTGCGCTGTCAGTCTTGATGAAATGAGAATTGAAACCTTTCTCTGAAAAACAGTCTCTGCCACTATGGCATGAAAGTATCAAGTCCTCCTGCGCTGAAATGTCTTGATGCTGATTAAAGCTCCTAAACACAGAGGATTTTAACAGAAGAAGAAATGTGAGGACACACATTAAAAAAAAAAAAGATGACAGGGCTTTACCTCAAACAAAGTGTGTACATGGGTAATGCTGCTGAGGGTTTGCCTTCTGCACCATGTTTGTATGCTGTATGTGTGTGAGTGTGTGTGTGAATAAGAGAACTGCAAGCTATCATAACCAAGCGGCTGTCAAATTATCCTTTCATTGCAATTACACTGCCATGCATTTCACCGCTTGTCTGTTAAGAAACAGCCCACTGCCTCTTGTCAAACCTTTGCCCACCCCCCTTGTGCGTGACAACACCACAGCTACTGCATAGTCCAATGAGCCAGGTGTGTGTGAGCGGACTATGTGTGTACGTTAACTACGCTGCCCTGCTAATATAATGAGCTATGTCAGAGACAGACAGCAGCAAGGAGAGAGAGGTAGGAGGAGTGGCAGAGGAGGAGACATGGCAGCAGGAAGGAGGCCAGGTTTCTCAGCATAATGCCACTCATGCATGTTGTTGGTAGATGTTGCATCACTTTGGAACAGAAGGAACAGAATAGCATCTTTAGAGCTGTCAACGCCAGAGCTTTGTTTGGGAATTGAAAGCTTCTAAAAATGTATTCTGCAAAGCACAATAGGGGAATTTCAACACAACACATGAGTTGAAACAGATTCTTTCAACATCACTTTAACAATCTTCACAGGGCTTCACTGATTTGACAAATCAGCGTCGCATGGCATGTAATTTTGGCAGTCAAACACTGATGTCGTAAGTTTCACAAACACCTTCGAGCAGCAACAGAGAAGGACCACCACTGTGTACGTCCCTGCCAAGCCAACCATGCGTCAAGTGGTGCCTGTCCTTTATTGCTGAGCTCACGCTCTGATTCATGTCAAAAACCTGCAGGGAGCTGAATGAAAAGGTGGCCTCGTCTATTTGGCATCGTGACCTCTGCTTTGATTGAGTGAAGCTGAAAACAGTTTTTGCCCGTCATCAAGGAAAAAAATGAAGACGACGTTGACCCTGGATGCCCCAAGTGCTGCGAGAATGAACGATAAACTGGAGACAAATGTCAGCCATCAAAGAAGAGGTAAGGTAGATAAAAGATGAGATTAGCATGCAGCTGAGCAAAACACACACCCATAATAACTCATTACACTGTTTTATCTTGAGGCATTCTATCTAGCGTCCTGCAGAGCAGCAAACCACATGAAAATGTCAGTCTGTAGCAGCACTCTTCAACACAGAGTGGTTAAAGGAGATGGGACAAGTGAAGTGGGAGAGAAAAAAACAAGCAAACTGCATTATCAAGGCAAAAATTGCCCAGAGAAATGCTGAGCTGTGTGGCCACAGTGTGAATTGCAGGTCACCTGAGGCTGTAGTGCACAAAAAACATCTTCCCATAGACCATGATGACGAAACAAACACAAAACGGTGTATAACAATGAGCACATTTTCCTAGTTGTCAAACAAACTGACCGCCAGCATGTTAGCAGAATTGTAAAGGTACTATTTAGAACCATCTTGGAATTCAGTTTCCAATTATCTTAGGGGTGGCTTCACTTTTATTGGACAGAAGAGCTGTAGACACACAGGAAAGCAGGGAGACAGAGGGGAAGACACCCAGCAAGGGGCACCGAGTTGGTATAGAACCCTCAGCACACTCTACCAGGTGGCGACTGGGATGCCTTATTACTAAATCATATTTAGTATGTACTACAAGCAGAGCGATGACAGGAAATTAGGGAATGCAAAGACATGTCCCCACTAGGATTTGGATCAGGGACTAAAATTACATGATGTTTTGTGTCACTTATTACAAACATCTTCAATGATGAGAGAACGAGGTATTAACAGCCACGTTAGCAGCTCTTTAGAGGTGACCTATGACGGTCCTAGATGAGAAGTCAGAAGATCACCAAAGTTATCAAAATGTGTCCTGTGGGGACATGAATGACCACACATGAATTTCATGGCGATCCGTTCAATAGAGGAAAAGTCAGGGGATCAGTAGAGTTACAAAGATTCATCCTCAGGGCACCACGAAACACTTCATAGAAATCTGTATATGAATATGCAAACTTTGCAATATTTAAAGTGGTATTTCAAAGTACTTATAAAAGCCTGCTTTATTGTAAGTGTATCATAAGTTGTACATAAGTTTTTAATAAGTGTAGTAAATTATAAATACCTTTAATAAAGCTTACTTAATAAATTTAAGTTTTCAAGTCCTGTAACACAGTATTAGCAGGCTTAATTAAAGTGTACTTTAATTTCACTTCATTTTAAGTATATCTCCAACACATTGGAACACATTGATACAATAAGTACTGCAAGTGTGATTTGAATGCCCATGAATCCTGATTTTCTCTGGTGTACTTCAGCACACTGAAGGTTTCCAAAACATGCCAATTTAACAACTATTTACACTTCGAGTATACTCAAGTATTACTCTAGTGGTACTCAAGGACTTCTTCAGTGCACTTAAGTATACTTCAAGGTAACAGAAAAGTGGACTTAGTATATTCTTCAAAAAGCAATATTTTTTCACCTGGGTCTCTGTCAGCTACCTAAGTATAAAAAGTCACTGCAAATTTCCACACTGCCAAATGTCAGAGCAGGAGAAATGAATTTTTCCAGTGCAGAGAATGACTTTAGAAATCCAAGGAGGGTTGAATCTCTAGACAATAGATATCTCATTATACTGACTAACCCATGTTGAGCTAAACCATAACTACACATGTTGCTAATCTGTCTGTAAAATCTCATTCTTCTGTTCCATTTTTCACACATCGAAACTACAATTTATTCCGCTTGAAGGCAGAAAAATCACAGGCCAACCTGAAAGTGTCACACGAATCCAGAATGCTTCAGTATCCCCTTGATGGCATGTCTGACAGAATTAACACTTTGGAAAGTAATCATTCCACCCTCCAGTGCAATCAATACACATCTCATGTAAGCATGTCGATCTGGTATTTCCAGACTGATGCATCTGTAAGTGCCTGTGCATCTGTGTGGATCAGCGGTGCTGCAGCACATGAATAGCTTTGCATAAATCTACATGACGAGATATTTGTCCTGTGTAGCTGGGCCCCTTCCACA
>JBBMOE010000011.1:8935074-9116279 GCA_037975065.1 Chaetodon trifasciatus
CTCTCTCATCACTTGTCAGAAAAAAAAAAAAACTTCAGGATTCCAAAAAAGGCAAGTCCTTTGGGATGGTTTCCGAAATACAATGGAACCCGCATCAGGATACAATCTAAGTGGATCATATCAGAGGTTTCTGCTGAGAGCTGCAGAGCAACATGTTATCTTGTTTTCGAGTTGGAAACCAAGCGTTCTTTCTCAGTGTTGTAGCGTTTTGCAAGCAGATTGAGCACCCTAACAGTGCAACAATGTGCATGAATACAGCCCTATAAGCTTTGCAGTGTCAGTGCTTTTCACATTTGCTGCAGTTACATGGTTGTTCTGTGAGATAATAGCTTTCTTGGTGCATATAACTATTATGTCTTGTTGTCATTAAATGAGTTTTCCAGAGCACTGTACAAGACACTTGAGTAGAATACCTGAGATGCTCCATGCTGACTTAAGCAGGGACTCTCAGCACGACATATTCGGTTTATGGAGGTGTAGAAATTTCAGTTTATACAGGATACAAAGAGATTTCAGTACTTGCAACAATGAAGATGTACCTGAGAAATGAAATGCAACCAGAACCCAGACTAGCAAGCGTTGTCTTGACTGCCACACTGGTTAACATGAGGGCGTGACAGAGAAGGATGCCTCATCTATTCTTTAGCTGAGCTTTGAAAAAGACGAAATACTTGAGAATCTTACACTCTTAACATTAGTACCACTCTGCCAGCAATAGAATTTCTGATCACACTGAGTCACATACTGGACGGATGCTTTCTGAAAAGAACTGGAATTAGAAAACTCCAAACCGCTGATGCCACAGACGTCTAACAGATATAACCTTTTGTTGGCAAGATTCATAGAACACACTGTAATAGGTTATGTGACAGTGGGTAAAATAATTAAAGGAATAGTAGATACTGTACATATAATAGAACAAAATATGCACATTTCAAAGTCTTAGAGAGAGTTGACAAAGGAGCACAAATTGATACCAGTAAAGGTAACAAAATTCACCTTCCAGCACCTTTAAAGCTCGCTAATTAACACCTTATATCTTCACTTCCATTCAACAGCAAGAGCAGCTACAGTGGGAATCTGAGCAAATCATTGGTATCTACATTTACCTTACACATGCTTCCTTTTCAGAGAACACATTTTTGTTTTTTTTGTTTTTTTTTACTGATAGGTACTGTAAAGTCTCTTATTAACTGCCATTGTTTCACAATAAAAAACTGGATTTGAAGTGCAGCTGTTTGAGACAAGTATTTTTTCAAGGTCTCACACTATGAAGTTGTGATGGATTCATCGCCTTCAGTGATTACTTTTCCCCGGGACAAAACATAAAAAGGGAACTCCACTGACTTTACACATCAATGTCTGTTAACAGGTCTTAGGGAGAGCTATTGCTTATGTGAAACGAGCTGTACAAAATCTGATAAATGATCTTAAAGCAGTGATTTGAGCGAATTTAAGTTTTTAAAAAAAATGGCGGTGTGGAGTTAGCAAGATGAGTTTCCAGACCTCTTCTGTCCCTCTCCTCATCTCTGCTTGTACAGTTCTTCTATGTTGTACTGTTGTGTGTAATTCATTTGAGTTAGTGGATAATATTCATCATGAAAATAAGAGCACATACAAATAACACTGATTTGGAGACCTCAGCCTCATCTGGGGAGATAATCACTTTGTTGCGTACCTGTCATTTAGAAACAATGTGAAGATTTGCAATGATATCACGTAATAAGTCTATTATTATTATGATTATTGCCAAGCAGTTAAGAGTATGTGCAGTAGAGAGTCCTTAGAGGCTTCTCTTTCTAATGAGAAGTAAAGACCACTATCAAATTAATTATTCGGCTTTGAGTAAATAATTTGTGTGGAGTAGAATGTGTTCAATAGGGCAAAGCACCTGTGCTGTCTGTCCTCGACAGGACCAGTCTGGAGAGTGAGACGCTCCAATGAGGCCGTCCAATTCACACAGAGGTAATGAACCTAAAAACTGATCCAATTCCACTAATGGCTTTGACTGACCCTGGGCAATGTGTTGTTGCTTGTTTAATGGCATATTTCAAACCTTGCATTGGGATTTGATTTTCAGATCAGGTGCTGAGTGAATCATTAGGGATGATAGGGACACACAGAGGAGGAGGAGGCTGTAAAAGCTAAAAGGCCCGAGGCAGACGGCCATCAGTCTTCCACTGCGAGCTCATGCATACTAAACATCTGCACGGCTCTTAGGTGAGGCATCTGAAGCATATGGCTCTGATAGCATCACCCGGTTAATATTAGGCTGCTGTATTACTGCTGGAGCAAGCTGATCTTCATCAAAATGCTCCTGACTTTGAGGAGAGGATGCTGGTGGTGATGATGATGGTGATGATGACAATGAAGAGCACAGTACAGTGATAGTACGGAGGAAGATGAATACACCAGGATGCAGAGCATGAGAGTATTCCAGTGTGTGGATTTCCAGATAAAACCTCCTCACTGCAACCCTCTTTAACATATTCTGGACTTTGTTTGAGGATCCTTTCAGGATCTCCTTCAGGTCACATTAAAAAAAGGGAGATTACATGGTTTATTCATTCATTTGTTCTAAGTGCAAAATGAAGTTTTGTTTGTTGTTTAACCCTGCTGTAGAAACACACAGCCCCCTCAGATCAGGAGGGGATGGGGAATATTATTGATTCATTGTTGCTTATGGGAACACTTCATGAATTATTGATAAGGTCTCCTGCCTCGAGGTTATTTGCATTTTGGCTGTCGTCTAATGAGACATTTGGGTTTTTAATCTGGTGGATGGATGATATGTCAATCTTTTCTTTCAGCATCAGTCCAATTTTTGTTTCATTTTCTTCACTTCGTAGCACCTGTATTGACACACGACGTTCTGGGCCTCCGTTACAGAGCTGCAGTTTACCTGAAGAAAACGGGGAAGAAGGCAAAGCAGAAATAACCCAAAGTGAAGAAGATGAAAATAAATCACCACCGCACCGCCCTAGGCTCAGATCACAACCATGCCTTGCTTAAATGTGCAAAGATGAATAGTTTGCTTTTGCTCATCTGACTCCCACCTTAGGGAACTATTTGCAGAAGAATCTCTCACCACTTTCCCAGGTTATCTCCTGGAGCATCAACATAGCGCCTCACTCCTAATTTATTCACATTTCAGGCACCATCCACATCATCTCCGGCGGGAGATGCCTGCCTCCCCAGAAACGCATTAAAGAGCTCAGAGTTTAAATCTTCTTCCAAGAGATCACTCAGAGCTCCCTGTCGACACCTGTGAAGCTTCACACAGATCCCAGCGCCGCCAGGCTTTCCCCACAATACAGCAGCGAGCTGACAGTGCACCGGGCCCAACGAACAGCTGAGAGAAAATGAGAGACTGAGACAGAAACATGCTGCTGTGACTGTAAATAAATGTTCGTCACTCGTTGAAAGAGGACGCAAAGAGCCCACTTGCCTTCTCCAACTTGCATCTTAAAGTTGAAAGAGTTTGTGTGTTGTCGGGGATGTGTGGAGAGATAGTGCATGCACAATACTTTCTGCTAGATTTCACCCATTAGGTTGGGTGTTAACCCTGAGTGCGTCGGTGTTACAGTTGTCACACATTTCAGTAAGAACCAGACTCAGCCTGGCAGACTGATAGACAGCTGGGTTGAGGATAATTTAAAAGCACAGATTCAAGTGGCTGAATGATGGTATTTATTACAGTGAAGCGTGTTTAAATGATTTCTTTACATGATGACATCTATTAACAGATCGCTCTCGCTAGAAGCTGAGCCACACGTCAAAACAGATCAAAACAACTGAGGATACTCAGCTGCTGCTGTTAGCATTCTGCACACACTGACATGAAGGCTTCAAGGAAAAACAAATGTTTATCACTTTTTGCATGTGAAAGAGATTACACCTTTGAAAACCAACCAAAGTGAAAGACCTTCAGTGGATTCAACACATTAATCACATCAACCTGGAAAATTATATTCAAACCTTTACTTTGACAAACAATTTCAGTAATGCAAATATGATGCTGATGTGAAGCAATGTAATCCTCTGAAGCCTATAAGCAACAAATAGTAATCATAATGCAGAGACAGCAGCGTTTACAGATCACCTTGATTTATCCTTTAAAAAAAAAAAAAAACATTCAACTTCTAACCAGCCTGAAACGCCATCTATTGTTGCAGCTATGCAATGCCAAAACGTGCTCTGACACTTGGCTTTAACTGTGCATCATGATCATTAGTGTATGAAAGCAAAACACTGTTTATGAACCATAAATGCCACAGCTACAACCCAGCCTAATAGCTGAGCAGATGATTTGCAATAAAAGCTTTAAAGCACTGTGGATTAAATTACAATTGGGAGGAGCTGCATTCACAGCAGAAACAAGAGCTTGATGCATTGCTTGCATATTATGTTTCAGGGCATATAATGTACTGTTGTGTTGGAAAAGCAGGCAAATGAGCTTCCACCATCACAGTTTCTGTCTGGCTACCAGATAACACAGAGCTGTTAGTGTTTAATGCACTAACAAGAACACATGTCAGGGGATTTTAAAATTCCCCTAGAGAGCTTCTTAAAAAAGTCTTATCAATCTCATCTACTTCTTTTCCTAATAAGTGTTCAGTCTTTGCCAAAGGAGCTTTCACTCTCCTTCAGAAATGTAGGGTGGGAGTCGATCGGTTCATTTGCAAAGGCATTGTGAGCGTGTTCAGTAAGATGTAGAGCATGTTGTTTCTCTGCCCTCAGGTCAGCCTCAGAGCTTCTGGGTGGGTGTTGCTTTTTTTCTGCTGGTGTATCTGAGCTGTGCCTGAACTGGGTCTTTGGGCTCTGTCAGTAAGTGAATGAAATGTCAGAATGATTTGTCATTAAATTGTGACAGCATCCCTCATCAGATACTGACTTTGGGCTGTTGAGTCTGTCGAGGCTGATCTCAAAAAAACACAATCTGCTAAAAGCGAGACAGACTTTGAAAGGTTGGTGATGGATTTACTGCATGAGTGAACGACAACATCATTTTGTAGGGTACAATCACAAAGAGAGTGTTTAGCCATGCTAGCAGCGTGGCTCTGGGGATGGTAATGCTGGTCCATCCGCCGGTCCACTGCTTTGATCCAGACTAAAGTATCTGAATGATAACAGCTATAGCATGGATTACAATGGAATTTTGTGAAGACATTCATGGTTCCAGAGGATATATCCCTTTGACTTTGGTGATTCTCTGATTCTTTTCCTTTAGCACCACCGTGGCTCACATTTGCAGTTTTTAGTGATCTCAACAACCAATGTATCTATTTTCATCTAGTACTATCATCATCTAGTATCATCAGGTAAAAAAATAGGGGTTTTTACTGCCACAGCCTTGCTTGGTCTGGTACGATCAGTGGCTTATGGTTGCTATACATATCCTAGCTGGTGCTCTGCAACAGAAATGAGCTTCTCAGCCAGTTCACTTTTGCTACTGCTGAACGATGTTTTAGCATTTACCACGATCCCATAATTGTCACATGTGGCAACAGTGGAGGCTATTCAACAGGAGTTACACAGTCTCGTTTTAAGAAGGCTACAGTCTCAGAGAGCCATTAGCATAGCTGTAGACTCTTTTTATCCACAAAATTACTGTGGAAAATGGTTCACAGTAGTTCATTTGGCATCTACTGTGCTCCCTTACATCAAAACAGCAGCTTTTACAAGCTGACAAGCTGCTCTTTTATTGCCATTGGTAACCGTCATTCAGTCTAAGTGAAGTTATTAGGCAATCACTCCAAACTGCATCATTTTCCACCTCTAAATGAACCAAAAATATGTAAACAACTGAGAGGTGAAACAAATTGCTTCTAACAGATGAAACCTTTCTCAGTGCCTGTATGAGAAGGGGGATGTAGTTTTCTCATTATCACTGTCAAATGAAAGGTGAGACTCACACATTCCCATACTGGAAAAAATATCAAAACAGGACCATTTCAAACAGCTGCCTTACTTTCTGTTTCATACCAACATTCGTCCTTTGTGGCATTTCTGCCAGACATTCGAAAATATGAGTGTAGGTGCACATCATCAGCCCAATTTATTTGAATATTGCAGAGAGAAAGTCTTTCTCAGGGCCTGGAGGATGTGGCTCTTAAAGAAAATGTATCATTTAGTGGTTTAAAATCACAGCTTTCTGGTCAAAATGGAGCAGCTAAAGTATGAATGTCTGTATCCGTGTTAGTAAATGACACTAGGGGGTATTCATCAGGGGATTTAAACATTTAACATCAAAACCCCTCCCAGCCACCTGAGACACCATGGATCTGAATTTTACCACCATTCGCTTTGTTGAGCTTTTACTGTCACCTATTAGCTCTGGCCATTATAGAGGTAGCAGCAAGCAGAGGTAAGAGATGAAAGGCTGTTCATCTTTTCTCCCTCCACCCCATCCTCCTGCCTCCTCCCTCTCCTCCCCTCTCTCTCCTTTCCCCCTCCATCTCTTAAGGGCTTCTCTTTGAAACATGGCTGGGAGAAAGGAAAGCACAATAGGTGCGCTATCAAGTGACAGGTGCCCTTGTTGTGCCTTTAGCCCACACTGTGAACAAGCCCTCGGCCGGCACCCTCATAAAACATGAAAGGACTTGACATGAGTCCAGAATTCTTCAGCAGAGGTACAGGCACACTGTTGCAGCCTTAAGCAGACGAGGATACATGCAGGTACAACCTCATGTAGACACGCAACACACACAAACAAGCTTTCAGGTCACAAGGCACATGTCTGAAGAGAGCTCACATTCGGAGATTACTGAATGTATTGCTGGGATTTTGTTAAACTGTTTTACGTGAAAGGACAAGGAAAGCACAGTCAGTAATTGTTGTGCACTATCTCTGCCAGCGAGGAAAATCAATGAGCTGCTATAGATTTAATTGCATGACAGACAGCTTTGTTGCTTCTGTGCTACGACACGTGCAATATGGTATGTCAGTGGAAATCAATGGGAAATTCGGTGACACAATTTTGCTCTCAAGTGGTGATTGTGCTTGTCTGACAACTGTTTGCCAGTTCAGTGGCGGGCTGGTTTAATTATTACATGAACTGCTATTGGTGTCGCATTAGCTGTCGTTGCTCTGTGGCTTACCAAGCAGCTATTGTGCAAACCGTTGTTCACATCAGCAGCTGTGCAGCTGATATATATCAAGCTACACTGAACTTAACAAAGCTGACAGAAGGTTATATCAAATCGAGTTTTGCTCATGGGTCCTTGAAGACGTGTGAGATACGCTGGCAGAGAAGGTTGGTAAACTGGATTAATTCTGAATTGTCCCTCTGTCACTACACTGTCAGTACCCCTTTTAAATTATTCACTCTTGCTTTTTGCCCTCCATCTGCTACATATTGCTGTGTAAACTCTGTCTGACCTTTGGCAATCCCCTGCGCATTCATTCATGAAATGCATTATTTATACTACCACCGCAACATCAAAGATATTGTTTACATTAGGCTGTAAAATCATGCAGCATGCCATCGAGCTGGAGCTAAAGGTTCATGTGTTGTCCTACAACTCATACAATAATAGCATACGGAGGCGAAGAAAACAAATGTTGTGTGAATATCACTCAGGTACAACAACAGTTCATCTACATGGTCCCAGTGCTGGAGGGATTCAACCTGCCGCTTTGACACATAGCAGCACGACAACATCAACATCCGCTAAATGAACAGGATTTACACACATCCCTGTGAGAGACAATACGTATTTCTTTCATGTGTTAAATGCATGTTTGTGTGTGGTAAGCGATCAGTAAGTACTAAACGGTGTCATGAATATGTAGCTGTCCTCTTGCTCCACACTAAAGGACGTTTTGCGCTCATAATGGATGGAACCCACTTCATTCCTGGTGCATAAGTTTGACAGACACACTCCTACTGGATGACAGTGGTGCAATCTAACAGTGTAGAGGAACTTTAGACTGTAATCACAGATCTGTGAGCCACATTACTCAGAACGCTGCTTTCAATGTTTGTCTAATATTGTGCTTTTGTGATACAGGTAATAGGTAAGATAAAGGCTGTGGAGAGACATCAGTATGATCTAATACAAACCAACCCAATTGTTAATACTTACATACACACAGAGACACACACACCACGATGGGTGTGTCCATTTCAAGCCAGCTTCTAGTCTACGTCTGCACAATTCATATATTGGTTGTTTGGCATGAATCAGCTCAGTGTACACACTATGCCAAATAAAAAACAGACCTTTAATCTCAAGCAAAGAATGGTAACAGTAATAAGTAGAAAACGGCTTGATAAGAAAGTAGCAAAGATCCCTACAAAGCATCAGCTCTGCCCTCTAAAAGGAAGGCTCACTCACACCATAGCATTATTCCAATATATATCATATCATACAAACGGTGCTTGACAGGATCATTTATCTTAAAATACGATTTAATCATTCTAATATACTAGTTTGACTTTTTAGAATTGCGCTCTCAGCGTTGAGGATTGCATTTGAGGAACAGTCACTGTGGAGCTCTTCTTGTATAATTCAGCAACATATTTAAGAGGTGCTTTGAATGCAGCCTAGCTCAAGGGAACTTGGGAAATCAATGAGCCACAGGGGAGTGTGGGGCACCGTATGTGTACAGCTTTAACTGGCCTTAGAGGCAAGATTTAAAGGTTGTTTCACATGAACAGTTTCCCACATCAACCCCCCTTCCATCTCTTCAGGGATCAGCAGTTTTATTCATAACCGTTTGTTTGTATCAGCCCACGGTGAGAGCACAGCGACTGGCCTGTTGTCAATTTTAATGCTGTGAACATTACAATGATGAGTGTTGCATTGTGTCTGAACAGAAGCGGTTGTAATGTAACTGTTCAGGAATTAAACGACTGTATAAAGCAAAACTTCAGATGGGAAGAGAGACTAACTGAAAGCCTCACAGGCATTTAGTAACATTGTGTCATCATATAACTGACACACACACGCATACATATAGTATGAAGGACACTTAGTTTGATAGTATGTAACTAAATGCTTCTATTCATTTTCTGTTTGTGTCTGACACCGCTTAACAATTCAGAAAAGAAGATGCCGAAGGGTTCAGCGCTGCAGTCGGCAGGAACAAGGCAGAGCTTAATGTACAGAGCCTAAAGGTGCAGTACACCATTCTGACTGCAGTCATTTCAACATGCAACCTGAAGACATTTCCAGAGCTGCTCTACGGATGAAAGCAGTGCAGTCATTTTTTTATGCACTTGCTTTTTTTGGACCAAAGCTGGAAGGAAGACACACAATTAGGTCGATAATTAATATGTGACGAGTCTCCTAATGATGAACATAGCCCATGCCTATTAAACCGACAAGACTTAATTAGGTTTCATAAATTCTTCACAATCCACAGATGCTAGATATTCATATATTAGCCTAATCTTGTTCAGTGTGTGTTCAGCAACTCGAAGTATCACAACTATATCAGGAAGTTTTGGTGAATCCAACCAATCATTATGAAGCAAAGCAGAGCAAAGCAAAAAGAGCTTTCTGGGGGAGGGTTGATTTTGTTTTAATCAATTTTTCTTTTTATATTTGAATAGAAAAGTCTCTCCTTGTCTGTGATGAGGCAGAAAGCCTGTTTTGCAAATCTCTTTCTCCTCCTCTCCTCCTCCTTCTCTCAAAAAGTTGCAATGATGACAGTAACCTGGCATCTAATGTTTATCCATCTAAGTGATTGTGACAAGTGAATCAGGCAGATACCCAATACAGATGGCCCCCGCACTGACCTGAGCGCTCACATAGCTCTGACGGGGGCAGTTTTCCATCCAATGCTCTTGAGTAACTGCTGGCACACAGTTCTGCTCATGTTTGTTTCATTTGCAGCACACACAGCACACAAAGCAGTGTATCACTAAAAGAAAAATACATATATAGGCAGGTTTGATTCTGTCTAAAATGTGACTTTTCCTGTTTAGATACAATCAATTCTGCAGCAGTCTTCCCACATGAAAGCTTTAGATAAACATGCTAAATAGCAAAGAACAATAATGGCAATGAGAGAGGTATGATTAAGTCAGACGAAACCTTTATTTGCCAGCTCCCCTCAAAATAAACTGTCACATAACCACTTAGCACTCTTCCATTTGAGTTGCACATCCTTCTGTCTGTGCCACCTGATTTGCACATCCACACCACACAGAACAAACAGGCCCGCTCTCATCCCATTTCCTGCATAGCGGCTATAATGAATCTTTTATGATTTCATAATACATCCAATTATTCCACCCCTGTTAAAATCACAGTGCACCACCTGGAACCACTTTGGCTTCCCTCTCTTCTAATTTCCGTGCCTCATTTGCTTGCATATTCTTTCCATATATGTAAATGAAAATAACCAATCTTACAAAGCCAATAGAGGAGGAAAGAATATTTAAGGCTTCTTCTTCACAAGACGGGGCTGATCCTGCCCGAACACTTGTAAGACTGGGAAATGCTCTTGGGTATAACAACGGCTGCTAATTCAGCCCAGCAGACCTGCTACATGAGATCAGATACTCACCAGCCACATTTTGCGTGTGCCATATCTGAGTTTATTGAGAGAATGACAGAGCACTGCACTCTGAAATGAGAGGCCTTTGCAGAGCAAAGCTGGAGAGACTGAGGGAGGAGAGAGGCCAAGCGGCTGCAGCAAGCCCACATTTAGTAATGGCTTCTTCATAAATGAGCCGATGGATTAAAGCCGCCTGCCTGGGTAGCTGCTTTACGATAAAACACTGCAGCAGGAGGAAGATGCAGGACAATAGAGACAGTTGACTGCCATTCTGCCACAACAGCCCTGTGGATGTTCAAGCCTAATTTATTCTGAAGAGTAGAAATTGCTTTTCATGTTGCATGTATGTATCTCACCAACTGCATTGTGTTATCAGTACATTGCTGATGTTTTCCAGAGTTGGGCAACTCGGCTTAGTCCCATTAAAATGAAGTATTACTGGAAAGTGCACACTTTATGTATGCACTTGCATGCTTACATATTTACTGTGAGTACTTCAAAGCAGTTTTCATTAAAAAAACAATTGTTATGTAGAAATGTGATTTTGAAAAGTTCACACAGGTTCATTCTTTCATTTGAGTGTCTGCTAAAAATATTTACATGCTCTATTTTTCTGACAGTCTGTTACTGCAGCACCTGTATTCACACTCTCTCTGAACACTTGATTTTTGTTTTGTGCCTGCCTTTCTAAGACGCCCCTCCCAAAAAGCCCAGTCCGCTCTTATTGGTCACTGCCTGTGCAGGTACACCCACCATGTTTCCACATCAGCTCTGCTGGTGTCTTTGCAACCTCAGCTACGCCATGTGATTGTATACTTGTGATGTCACAACCTTACAGGAGTCCTGGTGACTCATTTAAAGGCACAATGTCTGAATATGGGAAGTGTGCATCTCTCAGTGAGTATCTAAAGCACCTAGACCTGTTTTATAATCAAAAGAGACATTGAAATCTCACTTTCTACAGTATGGGCCCTTTAAAATTAAAGGATTAAAATACAAATTTTCAGCCAACTATGTCACAGATATTGTTGATCATATCATTTTGAACAATAAGCTTATTAAAGTTTTCAGATCATTTCCTCCAGCTACTGTAGTCCTTCATGCTGGACGTTCTATTGTGTAAAATGCAGGCGCAGGATGATCAGCAGCAGATGATGACCAGCATGACACATTCACACTTCTGCTGTAGTCTGGTGTAAAAGTAAAAAAAACAAAGCAAAGCAAAGGAGACAGACTCTTAATTATCACTGAAGAGCATAAGGTCATTAGTTTCAATGATTCTTTTCTCTGTGCCTTTTTCCCAACAAATCCAAACAGGCCGTGTTACAAATAAGTGGTGTGTTTGCTACTGACTTTGAGAGCTGACTGGTTGGCATACATAGGAGGGTACTGTCTGTACTGAGTAACTCTGGGAAAAACTTACTGTCTTTACTTTGCACTTGACAGAACTAAAATCACCACATGTATTAGGAATTGCTACACTGTCGGACAGAAGCCAAAGTTACTTTAGATGCCATATGTTAGCTGTTTGAAACTGTAAAGAACCTGATACATGTGAAAAGGTTACCTGGCTGTTGCAAATGGTGTGCATGAACCATGAAAATGGTGTGGTCATGGTTATTTATACTTTTGTGGGGGACGAATGTAATGTTCACAGTATTAATCATTGTCCAGAACACGTAATCTGTGCTTCAAGTTCATGGCCATTTCACAGTATTCTGTGAGTCATTTTGCTTTGCATTGAAGCAATGACACTCCACGACTCAGCTCAACAGAAAACTGTTTGCTTTTCACGCTTTTGTGTTTTCAGACAGCTGTCTGAACTGTTTACTGGATGCTATATGACTTAATATTATATCTAACAAAGTGAGAAGTGGAGTAAGCATCCAGACCTCGCTTTGTAATATCTAACCATACACAACATTACTGACATATGGCTTTCCAACTGCCCACAGGTGCTGCTGGATTAGAAACCAGCACCAGTCTCCATCGTCTGATCGCATGTCCTTCACATCGTGTTCATTATGGGGCTGTAGTGGTCCACATTATAGAAAATACTCTCACACTCAACCAACATTTTAGTCATTAATCAATATCTTGGCTTAACCCTCAGGTGTTGCAGGAAAACCACAAAATTTTGCATTTTTTTTTTTCAATACTCCAAAGCTACCTCAAGCGATTTTTAACTAAAAACTGCAAGAGGCGTTTGTTGGCGAGCCACTTTATAATTGGGAGAATGAACTTGTGGTGGTGCTTGCCCCTTGGGCAATTTACCTTTGCAGAGTAAATTTAGAAACGCTAGCTCCCTTGTTCAATTTGCTTTACATGAGATAGCTTCCCTTCTCCCCAAGGAGTCCCACCAAGGCTGCTTTCAAGTACTCAATCATGCGCCACAAGGATATGCTGTTTGTTCTCTTAAGGTCTTGGTCATCAGTCACACAGCTAAGGCAGATTATTGTTTTGCAATAAACTATGGAAGGCTAAAGTAAAGCTTGTATAGCCAGCTGAAGCGGCCTCATTAAGATGGATTGAAAAAGAACAGTGAAATAAACTCCCAAGTGAAACAGGCTCCTGCTGAGCTGTTCATTGCGTTGCCTGTAAATATCCAATTAGAAATTACACCAAATGTCCCAAGAGACCATTTTCTTTCCTTCTCGACTTCTTACAAGACCTATGCAATATAAATCAAGCTTACTGTACATATTCGGTCTACCTTCTTCCATTAATAAGGCTTCCCCAGGAGGGGTCTTTATCAACTGGCCTTCAGAGGGTGCTCGCTGCACACATGCTTCCCTGTTACACCATCAAGTGTCTGTTTGTTTTTGTGTACCTGAGGGCTGATTTGGCTGTGTGACTGATTCAATCTTGGCCTGAGAGCAGAGGGGTGTGTGGGGGGGTGTCACTGAGAGTCGTTTGTCACCGTGTCTGCTGGGCAGATTACCTGTCAGATTAGAAAACGCCCCTGTCAGACGCTCAGACAGGTGGCCGGCCCAGATACATCACGATGGCACTCAGCTCAAACACAGCATATACACAGCTTGCAACACACACAGACATATGACCGTCCCTCCATAACCAGGGACATGTGTGCAGGCTGCCAAATGGGCCTGCAGGATATATCTTGTATCTTGTCATTACATACAGCCACACCACATGTACACTCAGCCACAAGGCTAAACATGAACACAATCTGCAGTCATACGGTAAACACACTCAGCTGTTTTTAATATAACAGCAGATTATGACAGACCTCATAAACAAGCTGCACATGTGGCGGAGAGATGATATCATTATAGATTTGTTTCTCCTTTGATACTTTTCTTTTTGGGCACACACAAACTGATTCTGTTTGAAAAAGCCGAAGTGAAGCTGAATAAATATGCAAGCAATCAATATGTTTTTCATCGTTTCTCCTCCGGTCTTTCATCCTCCTTTTCACTATCAATGCTTTCTGAATATCCACTCAGGCAATATCCTCCATTCATTGTCCTGTTATAAAAACTGGCACGTCAGAATTCAACAGGTGGCAAGAAAACAGAGGTGAACGTCTTATCTGACTAATTCAAAGCAATAGTTTGCCTTTATCTCTGATGATTCCTCGCACTCACACACTTTCAAATGCATCTGCTGATTACAGTTCTCAAATCCCTTTTCCTTGAATGACAGACTGCGTTATAGTTAATATGCTGATTATGATCTGATTATGAGCCTCTGTATATAACAGCCTCAGAACCACGACCCAGTAAACACCTTGAAATGTTGAATTGATTGTGCTCTGAAGTTTTTATGGCTGATGTGGGCTGTGGATGCGTAATGTGAAATGCTGACAGCATCATATCCTCTTCTGCCACAACCCGTGTCTTATTGTCCGTCTAATGTGATTTCCTTTAAACCAGCACTTTTACACAAAACATATTTAACATATTTACTGTATATAAACCCTGCCTTTAGGTTGCCACTCGCTATCTATGGACGTACCAGGAACAACTGTAAAGTCTTGAATCAACACACACAGATGACCTTCAAAAAGGGTCAGCTGCATTATCTGAAATCTTAATGTTTAATAACCTCCTGAGAAAATAGAGCAGCTTGTGTCGCAGTATCTGAGGGCCATCCCTCTTAGTCATATATTTAAGTTGGTAAAGACTATTTTCCTTTCCGCTAGGGGATTCTGATCTAGAATGAATAATTGATGAGGCTTATCTGAGCCAATTTAAAACCTTTTCTCTCTAACGTACTATACAGTCCTGCAGCAGGTGTTTTAAAATAAATAAATCAAATGTATATTCTTTCACTTTGTGCAGACTTCTGTTGACACTACTGTACATTTCCATCGCTTTGCTCTGTGGACACCTGTGAGACACAGACATCCCCCCTCTGTGTCAAAAACAGCCTGTGTTTTCACCTCCTCTTGTTGAAACCAACACCTGGGAGCTCTCTGTGTTGGATTAATGAAGTCCTTCATGCTCTGACTCAACCAGATGATAAGAGGCTGGGCTGATGGAGCTTCAAAGAGAAACCTGTGTCCAAGGGAGAGAAGGATCAAACAGATCTGTGACTCGGTCATCACAGACAGGACGGCCACAGATTACAGACCATCTGGAGCACTCAGTGGCTACTGGTGCAAGCAAAGACACACAGACGTGATCCTTATCAACACACTGGAGGAGAGAGCCAATACTGCATCAACAATACTGAGGACGATATTGTGTCTCCTATATCAGTGATACATATGTGATGAGGATGTGAACATGCAAACTCTGTTATGGTTCATTTCAAGTTTTTGTTATGTTGACAATCAAAATTTTAACTATTTTAAATTAACAATTATTATTATTGAATCATGGCAATGATGAATAATCCAAAATATTGGACGGGCATTGGACAAATCCCACGTCAAGCTCTTGTTAGACTTGATCCTGACTTGGTCAGACTTGGCATGCACACGCACAAAAGCCATGCATGTAAGACGGCATTCATAGATGAAGAATGTGTGGTGAGTTTATGTGCTTTTCACACATCCTTCAGACCAGGCATACGCACCATCTTCTATTGACAACAAAAAGTGAAGTAAAAAATAGTTTCTTTAGGTTGGTGTGCCAATTTCACTGATTGTGTTATTATTTTTGCAGTCCACACAGCACTAACATTCAGTCAGGTACATGTAATGAATTAGTGGCATGGCTGCTATAAATAGCCACAGTTGTGCTTAACCATCGGATTACCTCGGCCATGCAGCACAGTGTGATAAATTGCACTTCTTCTTTCATGATTAGTGGAGCGGGCACAAATATTGATATGCGAACAGATGATTAAAGGTATTTCTTCATCCGTTTATGGCCAACTGTGTGAGTGGAAATGATGCTTGTGCTTGTGTGTTCAACAGAAGC
This sequence comes from Chaetodon trifasciatus, assembly GCA_037975065.1. Taxonomy (NCBI): domain Eukaryota; kingdom Metazoa; phylum Chordata; class Actinopteri; order Chaetodontiformes; family Chaetodontidae; genus Chaetodon; species Chaetodon trifasciatus. Next base: position 8,950,974 of record JBBMOE010000011.1, read on the forward strand.
AGGCTTACACAAAATAATGCATATGCATTTTTCTGTCAGAGTTTAATGCATCTGGCCCCCCAGCAGTGAGTCCAGCTCAACAGTACTTGGACACTTGGACTTGTCTTGGGCCTTAAGGTGGTCTTGACTACAGCCCTGTACTCATGCATGAAAGCATATCTGACGTTGCACCGAATATCTTTTCACACAGCATAGGATTTGTAGTGATTAAAGATAATGACAGATAATAAAACGGGGTAATTTGGCATTTTCAGTTATGGTGTAAAACACACTAATGGGGGCATTATCATTTATCCTTTAGAGTTTTACTGTTTGGCCTGTTGGCCTGTTTTTAATCTCAGACACTGATGGTGTAAAGTCAATGAAAGTACATTTTTTAATGAAAATTGGACTGAAGATAGAAATGATTAAGGGTGTTCATTTGTGGATGACGACATGTTTATCCTTGAGCTTTAGCCACAACACTCAGTCTTTTTGTTGCTTAAAGACCTATGCTGCTGTTCCTCCCTTTCCATTCACTTTCATGAACTAGCTCTCTATCTGGGATTAATCAGACCTAATTTAATCTAACGTGAGACTCAGTTGGGATTTCACCATCAGATCTAGATATCCACCAGTAAGTCACACGTTTGGATCTGAGGCTCTGTTCAACAGTGACTTGCTTTGTGACATTTGTAATGCTTGCTGTGTCTCATTACCACAAATCTGGATGAGGTTAAGGTGGGACAAGCCTGGGATGCTGCCAACAAAAGACACCATTTGTTTGAGCGTCTTCTTTGTCTGTGTTTTTGGAAGCCAATACTGAACCGGTCCATAATCTGTCACATACACACAGGAAGGGTTTTATCACCAACAACAAAAGACAACAACAACAGTCGGATTTAATTATGTTATGCCACAGACATTTCTCTGTGATGTATCTAAATGTTACAGCAAACTTCCACGGCGTCGTTTCCACTGTCACTCTGCCAAGGGATGACTGAACAGCTTTTCAGCTTTTTCTTTTTTCCACCTTAATACAGATCCACTCTCATTTCCTCTGGGATCGTATGTCTCTCACAGTTTCTCTCTCTCTCCTGGTTTTCTCTTCTTGAATTTCAGCTCATGCTAGCTTTTACATTATTTTTCCAAGAGGTTCATTCAAGTTCAGCATGGATCATTTCTCTCATAGCAGGTTAGGATGAAGGCACTGAGTAGAAACTAATGGCGTGGAGTGGAGTGGATACCAGCTTACAAGCAGCCTAATTGCCATTGAACTAACAGTCAGTAATTAATTGGTTTCTTCCTCCCTCTGGGGGCAGCGGGATGTGATGGGTGGCCTGATGCGTTGTTGTGGCTACCTTCGCCTCTGTCATCAATATTACCACAACATCAAGCCAGCACATCATCTCCCTTGATGATGGTTCATTAGCTCCGATTACAGTGTCATTGCACCACACTTGTCTGCATGCCAACAACTATGGCAGTGAAGGGAAGCTTTGTCCTTCCTTCAGCCTGCCACTCGGGCTGACACACATTTTTTACTCCTCTAGTGACTTGCAGCACTATTTGTGCTTTTCTTTTGTTTTTGCACCGATTGGTATGAGAGTCATTTGTCTGGCACCGTAAGGGCAATCATTTATCAGAATTTGAAAACTAGTTTTTAACAAAGGACGCCTGCAAATGCCAGGGAAATGAGAGAAAGTCTCATGGCAGCTCTACAGCATGAATAAGTTAACAGGTTGGAGAAGTTCCTCTGAATACAGATGAATTCCAGCGTTGAGCTGAAGTTCTCAAGAGATCTTCAAGCCACTTAGGAAAGGTGCAAAATATTTCTTGGCTTTGCTAACTTTGTGTCTTTCTCTCTCTTATTCTGTCTCACACATTACCAAATTGACCACACGCAGTAGCTCATGTCATAATGAGGTGTTACTCTTGTTTTTCTTGTTTGTATAAAATGAGTGATGTAACATCACCAGATGAAGGGATAAAGCCTTTTGCCAGCTAAGGAGCTACACACACACACGCACAAATACACAAACATACAAACATAAAGTGGTGTACAAGGCCTGTGAAGGCACTTATCTCAGTAATTCATGGGGGGTGGGGGGGTGGGGGTGCACAAGACGGTCCACTGACTGTGGCAGAAGGAGGAATTCATTGCAAGCTCTGCCATTCATACTTGACTGCGCTCTCTGGCAGTCTGAGCAGTCGGTGACATCTGTATGACACGCTAAGTACATGATGTCGGCTACAGCTCAAGAGATCTGTCCTCTCAATGAGGACAGCCTGTGTCTGTGTCTGAGTCTGTGTGTCCATTTACTGTATGTTTCAATGTTCTTTTGAAGCCTGTCAAATGGTGTGCAAGCATGTGGGCTATGTTAAGATGTGCAGATGTGTGTCTGTCCATGCAGATGTGTGAGCACTGGGGGTAGAGGCTCAGTTCCTCACACTATAGGGTGCTGTATTGAAGAAATAAATTGAGTGTGACACACTTAACTCCATCCTGGGATGCAGATAGGGGGTCTATTAATTAGCTGTTATTGGAAAGCTGAAGTGCTGTTGTAGCTGGGGCTAAAGCAGGAGGCTCCATTAATATTGGCATGCTGATTAAAGGATTCCAACGTTCCAGTCTCTTCCATTACACTCGCACACACACACACACACACACACACACACACACACACACACACACACACACACACACACACACTCACACATCAAAGTTGCTTTATCTAAGCATTAAAAATCTATCACATTTGCATAAAAATAAAGGCTGCTTTTTGTCCTCAATCTAATTTGCACAATAGTGACTTAGTAACAACCTTACCTATTATTTTTAGTTATTTAGAACGAAAAGCTATTTCTTAATGCCTTTTGCGGTGTTTCCCTTGAAAGGGGGGATCGATGATGTCATGCCTCACTGTAATATCCAATCAATAGGAAGCAGGAGGAAACAGGGTGATAGATGAATGCGGGGCAGAAAGAAGGCTGAGTTGATGTGGCTGCAGCCTCGTCAGCCCTCTGAGAAGATAAGGTCAGGGGTAAGGATGGGAAGACAGAGCAGATGAGCCCTGAATGGGTATTAATGACAGTGGACTGATGTCATCACACCAGGAGGTTAAAATAGGACCAGTGTATGCACGGGCAAAAACTGCTCGAGTGGATGTGATAAAGGTTCTAGTAGAGAGAGACGTTCAGAAAATGTGTCAGCGTGAAGAAATAATGAGGGAACAACTATAAAACAATCCCAAACTATTCTGACATCCTTATTTAGAATCTGTATGTATTCTGACACTTACACTAATTGCCACTGCATCTCAGTCAGCTCTTTCACGTTACAACATCCGGGCTGTCCAAAATGATTTATTACCCTGCAATTTCAACACATTTGGGTTTCCTCCCTTCACTGTCAGAATATCTAAAACATTCCACCTGTTCTGTTCTCACCGTATCACTGGTGAAGATCTTCATTCACCCCCAAAACACGCAGGACGCTTCCCTTAAATCATCTTTCAACCATTTCAAATGCGAGCTTATTGAAACGCTGTGTTGTGTCATTCAGAGACACCCACTTGGCAGATTAGTGGCAAAGAGAGGAAGCCATGTTTAAACAGTGGCTAATCCGTTAATTGAATGCAGATTTATTCAAGCCCCACGCTTGGACTGGATTTAACACACTCTGCTGGGAGCACGCAGGGGGGTGGGGTGGGGGAGGGGGATGTCGCCTGCCAGTGTGGGTCAGACCAGGCTGCTGCATAGTGAAAATTGATTTTCACCCCTTTTTAGGAAACCACTGTCATTTACATGTCACATTAATTCCTGGCCCGCTGTCCCACTGAGTGACGCTGGGATTAACCTCTCATGGTTCTGCTGTCAGTGCACTAAGACATCCACCTGACTGAACTGTGAAAATGACCTGTATGACTCCAGCTGTGTAAATGAATGTCACATTCAAGCAATCAAATGATCCCTCTGTCAATTATATCAGGTTTCCATCACTGTTATAGTCAGAAGCCATACTGGAGAACGCAATATGTCGTTACGATACAAGGCGTCATTATCATTCTGCTACTGCTCAGATCTGTTTATGATGATGGCCGACATGCCTGAGGTGACGCTGTCTCAGTGGTGTGTGTGTTTTATGTGCTGCGGCCTGACACAAGAGAGCTAGAGTTATATTCTCCCAATGAGTGCAGAACCAGAGAGAAGTTATTTCAAGTTCAAGTGTGTAAAACATAGTGTGTCTGGGTTTGATTGCATTTATGAATTGTACCTAGAGAAAAATAAAACATGGCATTAAACATTTGCTATGAGTTATGTGTGTATCAGTTCTGAACAGGCCAAGTGGCCCTGAGACCTGAGCAGTGACAGGGAACAAATGTAATTTTAGCCAATTTATACAGCGGCCCTCAGAGCTCAATGCACTGCAGCTACAGAACCTGTTAATAGACAAACCAAACATGCAGCCTAACAAAACATGCTGCAAATATGAAAAACACAATCAAATACAGACACGCGGTGTTAATTCAAGCAACACAATCAAACACACCTACAGATATACTACAACAATACTGCAACTGCAACAAAAAAATACATACTCTATGACTTCACATGATACAGACTATGTTTGCCAATATCTGCAATAATATTAACATCATACAAACATAATGTTAAAACTGAAAAACTTAAATCATCAGCTTACATTCCAGCTACATTGACATTACATCAATGTCGGAGCATTTTTGCTCTCAGTTATGCTGCATATTTGTTGTCAAATTGCGTGTTTTTGAAATGCTGAAGAGGTTTTTCATTTGCTCGTGTTTTGTCCGTTTGAATGTGATTTCTTAAGCTGAGCTCTCTGGGTCACTTTACGTTTGAATAATATCTGCTAGCACACCTCGACAAGCTTTTAAAACTGGGGTAAAACAAGTGTGTGGAACACAGCCAGTGGTTATGTAACCTGCACATGTCTTTTATAAACTAGTGTAGCACAGAGATTGATTTGCACTGAGGCCACATGGAGCTGATGGAGTGGCACATTCTGGATGTAAGTAAGCTAAATGGAGTTTTCAAGTTTACATCTCCTCCAACTCATTTTACACCAGGCCTTGTGACCCCGAGCCCATTTGTGGTAATTCTTCTGGCGACAAGTCTCTTTTCTACACATTTGGCCTCTGACCAGAATTTTACAGCAACAGCAGCAAATAGAGGAGCTCATAATAGCTTTTACAACACCAATATAAGTAATAACTAGCACTAAACTTACGGTTATTTGAATATTCAACTTCTGTAAAGTGGCTAATTCTACTTCAATGGTTCAGCACAAAAATAGCAGACAAATATATCAACATCACAATAGTATTACATTTGACAATACTGTTGCTCTTTACTCGAATGTACCAATGTGAATGATGTCTTGATAAACATTTGTAGAATGGCTCTAGGTCACTGATGATACAGACGAGGAGACTTGTATAGCTCAGGAAATAAAAACATACCTATCTCCAGGATCACACACTACCTCCTTCATGTGACTCAAGGCTGCCAGGGTACATTAACATAGAGAGTATTGAATTTCAGCAGTCTCTCTCACTCTCACTTCTTTATCCTTTCATCACAGTTAGAGCTTTAAGATACCATACAGTATGCACACTGTGAGAAAGGCACATGAAAAGAAAGAGAAGAACCTTTTCTTAATCTAGTCCCATGCATAGATAGAAAGCCGTTTCAACTTGTTTCAGTGACTCATGTCTCACACTGCTGTGTTGTTTTTTACACTTTCGTATATAATATGAATTGTGGGACCTTGGGAATTTGCAATGATGTGTGCATCCACGGTCAGCATTTGTTATCTTATTTACCTTTTCAGGCATGATCATCTTCCTAGCCGACAGTGCCAGAGGTCCAATAGACCAAATTCCCAGCTCCTCCAAAGTACCGGCAGATTAATCATGTATTTTAATTTGCTGGCATCCCCATGTTGCTCTTTTTCTGCTTATGAGGCCTGTTACCCTGTGTTTGTGTATAGATTTCAACACATTGCATTAATATGCTGCTGTGATTCTGGACCAAGTTAGCGCAGCACAATGATTAAAACCATCCTCATCAGCAAGTAATACACGAGGGGATGCCAAAGTCATTAAAAGCTCTAATACTCTATCATTTCCTCCAGATAATCAAACTGAATAATGGAGTGGTGGTAAACGCCTCTGGCTGTGCTCTTATTAATCAGCTACTGAGGGCATGTATGTGTGTGTTTGTGTGTGACCACACTCACATGTGTGTAGCTCTGCCTGCGTGTTATTGCTGGTGTACCTTAAAAATGTAGAATGAATGGGGTGTAGCACAGCATTTTATTGTATCTTGCGGTCTGAATAAAGCAATGATAGATAATTTTAAAAAAAGTATTTTAAAACATATTTATGGCTTTAACACGCCTGCTTTGAGTCCAAGTATTACATCACAAAAGTTACAAATCTGACAAGCGTCATAAAGGTGCTGCCAACAGTGTGGCGAAACTGAGCTCTGGATACGTGTGGTAACATGTGATAGCCAATTTAATGTTTGTATTTTGGTTGATTGTCCTTGCACTGTCATCTTTCCTTTATGAGTCTGCATCATGTTGCACTCACTTGACTTACTGTTAAACCAAAGCCGAGGAGTCTTTAGTCATGCTAGCAGCTCTGTTAGCCTGTACTTATGCACTTAGTGGCACTGAGCGCTAAATGCTAACATCTTAGTTTAATATGTGAGCGTGATAACATGTATTAGCATTAGAAGACAAACAACAGCAAAAGCTGATGGAAATGTCATTAGTCTTGCAGGTATTGGGACATAAACCAAAGTACTCAACAATAAAACTGACTGATGAGGAAAGGTTATGGGATTTGTAATTCCTCCTGAGGGGCAGATGAATGTATGCATCATTACCATACACTTTTGTGCTGATCCATCTATTTGATGCTGAGATATTTACAAGGGAAAGTGAAAACTTAAATCTGCGGGGGGCACTACAGGAAAAGGGAGGGGTTCACCACTGTCACCGGGGTTCACCATCTGGCACCACTGATATCTGCACAAACAAACATGGCAATCGATCTAATAGTTGTCGAAACATGTAACATAAAAACAAAAATGTCAATCAGCTGTTGGTGCTAGAGGAAAAATCAGGGACCCACCAACGTCAGCCGGAGGGACCAAAACGGTGGACAGACAGACAGACATTGCTGTAGGCTACCTAGAGTCACTAGCATGATTAAAAAGGAAGCAGTTCCTGATTTTATTAATAGAGCAAAGTCAAACTTTTTTTTTTCCTGGAAATAAAATTTAAAGCTTTGTTTTAAATTTTAGTGTACTGCTCGTCACCTCAGCCGTTTGTCCAGTGAGGCCATACATTTCCTGGAAGAACTGTATTACAGCAATTCATTTTTACGAGTTTTATTGTTTGATAGAGGCTCTCCTGGTTTGCTTTGTGTGCCATTAATCCTCGCAGAAGAATTCAGCTTGGCCTCAACCTTTGAGCACTGGGTAAAGACTGAATGATCCCACAGCTAAAACAAAACATTCCTTTAGAGCAATCTCAAGGGACCTGGGTATTAGCTGAAACAGTAATGTCTTAACTTGGACACAGCCACACAGACAACTCAGATCATGACCCACTTAGATTGTCTTAGCCCTTTGACATTTGGCTCCCACCATCTGCAGACACAGTGGTGGGATTGTGGGGGTAGCTGATGTCTGCCTGCAGCTCTTCATGTATTTCACGACAGACTGCTAAAAGTGAATATCTTTGTATCAGGGTTCACATTTACAAGTTGTCCAAAGTCCATGTAAATGGGAGAATACCTACCAAGCATTGCATTTTGTTGTGCCTCAGAAATGTGGGATTGATCTGTTGCTGTACATATTTGGGAATGTATCTATTTCTGCTTCTGTCTGCCACTGTTACACACACTTTTATTCCTCGCAGCTGCTTTTAGTCCAGGCTGACCTCCACACTTTCCTCAATCTTCACCTGAGCCATCACATTTAACTCGACAACTAACCATTCGTCTGCTTCACTTCCTCTCACAGCCTGTTTTCATTACCTCCTGACCTGATCAGAGGTGGAGTAAACCCATTGCTGCTCTATTGTTTGTGAGTCAGCCATTCATATCCCAGGAGTGAGTACCATTAGCTCGTTTTAAACCTCCTAAACCATCCAATTTCACCCCAGAACAACGTATCCTAGGTTTCTAGGATCGTTTTCTTATTACTATTTCAAGTAATTTCAGGGCATCAGATTCAGGAGAACAAAGTGACGGAAAATTGATTTTACTAAACTAATTGGGTCAGAGAGAGGCTTAGTGAAGCGAGTGTGTTTTGTTCTTCAAAGCCCTTTTACCATTGTTGGCCATGATTGAGTATTGTTTATTGGGCTGTTATCGTTCCACATGTACAGTGACTGGTCAAGGCTTAGTGCAGTGTTATTCATATCACTATTTGGAATTATTTGTAAGCAAAAGGCTATTTGGAAGGATTGAATCTGTTGTATAAATATTACTCAAACAGTCATCCTACAAGTATTAATTAGTCCACTGATATCACTAACCCTGATATGTTAACACAGCTACACAATACAGCTATGTATGCAGATAAGCTGCTGACAGTTACCAATTTGTGTAGGCTCTGCAGATTTTGAGCAAGCAATTCAACAGAAGACAATTTAGACGAGACAATGACAGGTGCTGGCTTTTATTTTCTACATAAATAGGTTCCTATGATAACTCTTAGGATAAAAGGCTCTTTTACAGCATTTACAGATGCCGTGCTAATCAGGCATTTAAGACACCTGATATGCATTATCTCAGATTAGCATTCCTGAAAATGAGAGTCTCATTCAATGATTGTCACAATTGCCATGTTTCCACTGCATGGTATGGCCAGGCTCGACTTGCTCTTTTTTGGTATTCAGTTGTCACACGTTGAGTTGAGTATTTGGTACCTTTAATTTTTTGGTATCACCTAAGTTGAGGCTCCAAGCAAGCTGAGCCAATACTTCAAGGTTTCTTCTGTGGTTCTGGAGGGGATCTTCCAAAATTTGAATAAATAACCCTGGTAATGTTAGCAGGGTTATCTTGTCTTGGCCCCAAGACTTCAAATTCTTAACAAACATGCAGCGCTACAAAGTGGAGGTGAGGGCATTTAGTAGGCAGGGAAGGTCCTATCATGTGAACACTATTGAGCATTTCAGGAACAACAGCATCAAGCGTTTCGGGAGTTTGACCCTTCTTATGGCCCAAAAGTCAGGTCTTTCTAAAATTTGCGAATTCTCCAACTCTTTAGAAGTGTAACACTACATTGCAGGACTACCATTTCAAAAATCTAATTTTGTCCTCTCTGTGTTAATACGAATCATTTAAGAAATGGTTATACTTATCAATCTTTTTATCTCTACTAACTTGTTGCCATTGGATTCTGATAATTGTATTGGGATCTTTAAGGCAATAGATTTATAGTAAAGCATGTTACAAACAAATCTGTGATGTCACCAAGGCTGAGATGCTCTGTGGCTGTCTAATCCAAGCAAAGCCTACTTTGTATGTCAGGCAGGCTCTCTCTGGTAGGATTTCACCCTGTTGCACAGCAGCACAGGCCTTTGGTGAAGTGCAGTGACAGTAGCAGTAACTAGTGTCAGGAGGATAGTACTCTGAAGTGCAAAGTGCCATTGCTCTTTTAAAAAGAATTCATCTATCAAAGTCAAAATGGGGCCATACAGAATAATCAGAGCTGCACATTTTACCTCTAGTCTTTTCTCTACTGTTTCTTTGAACGTAACAGACAGCTACTGTATCTCTCTTTGAGAAGTCTGGCCAGACAATACTTCTTTTCAGCTCCATTCTCTCTCAGCTCAGGCAGATTTTGGCAGTGATCCATGGGTACATGAGAAAAGCCTGCAGTGAGACCTTTAAGAACCAAGAGTCTCTCTGATGCTCTGGAGTAAGGACACTTCAAAATGAAATTCTGTCCTCAATTACTCCAACCTGAGTGAAGTGTTGATATGACATTGTTTCATTTTCGGTTGAGCTCAGCCACACAGACCAGTAGTACCAGGCTTATAGGTAAAAGTCGTCAGTGAAAGCCTATACTACCATAATACCTCCAATTACAGAGCTGGTCAATCCTCTGTCAGGCATGTAGAAACTGTAGGATTCCCTGCCTCATCCCTGACATCACCTACATGCAAGATAAAACTCAGTGGGACTGTATCTGATAAGAAGCTAATCTAATTCTTGCAACAAATGTAACAGCCAGAGTCTGTCGAGGAAAAGAGAACTTGATAGAGAACTGAGGATAAAGGGCATCAGGAAATTCAGTACCGTTTTTTCCATTCTTTTAGATTTAGTGTGTGTAGAGAGAGGGATACGCTTTGTGTATTTGGGATGCCTTGTCAATGCATAAGTGGAGGATTATGGTCCATAAGTCATGGTGGTGCAGGATTTTTCATAGTAGTAGTTTATCCTAGTAGCTTCAGAAAAGAAGAGGAAATGGGCCTTAGGGAGAGTGCAAAAGAACAGCTTTTATATAACAAGTTTTATCCTAGATGGAAGTGGATTGATCTCCCCGTGTAGTTTAATAAAGAAAATAGAGAGCAGGAAAAACGACAGGATGACAAACTCTGCTCTGTCAGCATGCTGTACAATACATATACTTCCATAGCAGATAATTATAAGTATGCCATGAAATTTGATTTCTTGTCATATCACAGATGAGAAAAGAGACAATAGCATGCTGTCACCTATTCTGGATGTTTGACAAGAGCCATCTCTCCTTCAGATATGAAGACAAAGGCTTGTGATAGCAAATCTGCCATCTGTTAGAGAGGGGAAAAGTACCTGGTGTGACAAGCTGCTTTTACTCTACATCTGCTGTGTCGCAAAAGCTCCATCACTCTGCTCTGCACAAGCACTACCCGTCACATCTCTGTCTTAGGAGAGAGGTGTTGCCTGGGGCAAAAGAACAGAGCATAGAAGGAAAGAGAAGGGGCATCAAGCAACGACAGCAGGAGGGATGCAACATCAAGGCAGGAAAAATGGGTGTTGACTAAAAGAGAATCCCAGGGTGACTCTCTACTACGAATACTGAGCATCATCTGGGAGCTTAACCTCAGGAACAGGTTAAGTTGTGATTGAGAAAACTTATTTGATGACGCCAACATTTGAAGATGTCACCTTGCCTTTTTTAAATTGTGATGTGCATGGGGCACCCCAATAGCTCACCTGGTAGAGCGTGTTCACCATGTACTTAAGGTGTGTCCTTGCAATGGATTGGAACCCGCAGCCCTTTGCTGCATGTCGTCCCCTCTCTCTCTTTCCCCTTTCTGTCTCTCTTTGTCTGTCCTATCAAATAAAGCTAAAAGAGGTGAGCATGGGCTAACAAATAATAATTATGTGTAAAAATAACTGACTTATTAATTGACCATGAAAATAATCATTACTGTAGGTGCAGACTTTTTTAGTGGCAAAGGACTTATGTACCAGTATGGAAATATTTTGAGTGATCGAGCGACTGAGTGATACTTACTACAGTGTCTATATGAAGTATTCAATTCTGTCTGTGTCACATTTGTGTAGTCTGTGTGAACATTTACCCTATAGAACATACTTAAATTATCAGTGGGGCCAAAAACCAAAGCCGAAAGGCGGAAATTTTGATTACATTAATAACACTAATGATGGCTGCACTCCACTTAATGGTAACTGCTATTATTTATACCTAAGCATTTCCTGCTTCACCCTATTTTCAGTTAGCCACTTCATGCATCTTGGTTGGGCATCTAATCTAATCTAAAAAAGCAAACTGTGAATGCAAGAAGCATTCAAGACAGACTGAAATCTCATCTGTCAAACCACCTTCAGAAGCAAAATATGTTGTTAAGTGCAATTTAAAGTGTCTTAAATCTCATCTGGATTTTATCCAGAGATGAAACACTTGAAATGAGAAGAAAAAATGCTGAAATGCCTGCTGTAAAAAGGGTCTTTTTGGTTTTACATGTTACATAACACATAGAGATTGCTTGTGTATAATAAATAGCTTTCAATCAATTGTGATAGAAGTACACCTGTACATCTGCAAGCTTCATGATGGAGCTTCTGCCAGAAGACAAAGGAACTGAGTTGAGCAAGCTCTGATGAGACTTTCTGGCCATCAGAATAAACACTATGTCACACTGCAGCAGGGCCTGGAAGGCTTGTGAGGGTGGACGATAAATAAAAGCATACATACAGGGAAATATGGAGGAAGCCCGATGAAATCTACAACAAAACCTGCCACTTGCGATAATGAAGGATGAAGCCAAGGCTTTACAGGATGGTTTAAAACAACAATACTAATGGCCCGGAGTTTCTGATGGACTGTTCTGTCTTTGGGCCTGACACACAAGTTGACTACATAAAAAATCCTGTTGGTTTATTCATGTAAACAAGAGGTCAGAAGTCAGACATTCATATAAACAGCTTAACCTACAGTATGTAACCTTAACTGGAGTCTAGCCAACAGATATGTCAGCACATGTAAATGTAACTACTGATGCATTTATGACCAAGGTAAACACGAGTAAGTCTCAGGTGTCAAATCCAGACATGTGGCACACATGATTGAACACACAGACGCAATATAAGCGGCAGCACTGATGTCCCAGCCTGGTCAGTCCAGAGCTGATATTGTGTCCTTGGCCAGAGGAGACTTACAGCTGACTGGTCTGCTCCTGCTGACAGCAAAGTGCCGTATGTTCAGCAGAAAGCTACTGGAGGATGAATAAGCCCAGGGCTCCCTGCAGGCTGTTGCTTATTAAATGGTAAGTGTTATGGCTCGGCCCGCTGGGCTACAAATAAAGGCATTACCCCAGAACGATACATGTTGTCTAGAACTCATCACACTGTCAGTTCCTCTTAACCACAACCCAAGTCAATAATCAGCTGGCTTGTAGTCTGCTGGTTTGAGGCAGCAGGGATGAGAAGGAAGTACATACCACTGCCAAACAACCAGGGCCAGGGCCAGGGAGCAGGTCACACAGCTGGAATGTTTGTCTGTCTATTTACTATATAGTATGTATAGAGGCAGCATACAAACTAGGAAAATGTGAGACACATTTGCCTTTGAAATTTTGCAAGCCTGAGTCCTGCTTTTGAGTTTTAAATTAATGAAACCTCACAGAACGATCTGGCCAGTATGGACCCAGGAGACTCGGGCCAGGAAACAACTCACATATGGAAAACAATCTCCAGCCAAGGAATAATACTACGACAACATGAGCAGATCCTTTGGACCCACTCTGGCAGTAGCCAGGCAATGATTTATAAATCAAATCATTCAATTAGCTAATCAAGTTGCTTTGTTAATGTCTCAACTATCCAGCAAGTCTCTACCACCCAGAGAATCCTATTTTGCTGACCTATAACCTCTCTCTGGGGTGCAGGGATTTCCTCCTCCACTGTTCTTTGGTTTTCAATCAGTGGTCTTTGACCTTGCCTTCAGATCAATCCAATGCACAATATATTATAGGACTTTTGAGAGGGAGGGCTTTGGCTTGGTCAATGCTAATCAGTCAGTGGCTACTCTCTCTGATGATGATTTTGATGAAAGAGTGTTTGATTATCCAGATCACTGTTCAAATGTTGCCAAACGTCTTCCAAGTCTTCTCCAGGGATCTAGGAGTGTCGGTGATTTTGCTGTAAAGTTTAGGACGCTGGCAGTGGATTTTAAGGGGAATGATGAAGTTCTCGGAAATCTATCAAGGCATTTTAAAGGATGAACTGGCTTTGGTGATTACCCCCTAATACAGACTCTTGTTTCTGTAGCCATCAGGCTTGATAATGGCCTGTGTGAACAGCGCAGAGACAAGGCTGGTCATTCCCATCCTCTTCTCACTTCTCGCTCTTCACCACCATCTCTCGCAAGATTTGGAGTTCATTCATTCCTTATGGCCCAAGCTTCTTTACCTCCCATCTCCTCTTATGAGGAGCCCAAGCAGTTGGGTTGAACTTGTCTTTCTCGCACTGAGCGGCTCCGCAAGACGAGGGTGGAAGTCACCAGTTGTAGTGGGCGTACACAACTGTCACAAATTAACACAACTTCACAGTCATATCATTTATTGAGGCAAACTTCCTCACTATTACTATTTTCTTCAGAAAAATTAGTGTGTGTGTGTATGTATGTACTGAACAATTGTGATTCCATGCCTAGTTTATGAAATCTTTTATAGAGCTGAAATGATTAGTCAGTTAATTGGAGGGATGCACCAATACCACTTCTTTCGGTCCAAGTACATGTATTTACACTTGGGTACTTGCCAATACCAAGTACTGATATGAGCTCTTAATAATACTCTTACAGTTCTAACATGCTCAGCACTCCAACACACACACACACACACACACACACACACACACACACACACACACACACACACACACACACACACACACACACAGCCCTTCCCCCACACATACATTGATAAATAAATCTAAATAAAACAAATAAAAGAATAAATCTGAAGAATCTCAAAAAAGCATAAAACGTAAGCTGCAATTGCATGACAACTGTAAAAATGTAAACAAAACAAACAAACAAACAAAAACAATGCAGATGGGGTTTGTCTGAATACTTTCATTCATTCATTCATTCATTCATCTTCTATACCCCTGATTATCCCTTTCGGGGTTGGGGGGGGGCTGTATACAATAATACAACAATTTTGTATTTATTCCTATGCAGAAATTTTGCATATTCTTTTGCGATTGGCACAAAAACGGCTGAGCTGATCTCTGGGAAAAGTCATAGTAAATCAATCCCAATAATCAGCACAACTTGATGCATTTTTTACACTGCTGGAGGTGAAGTGCGGTCCATGCCGAAGAACAATAAGAGTAAGTATGAGGAATGGTAATACTGTGCTTGTGCTTTGCACAGCTGGCATAGTCATAAGAAATGTGGTGACTTGTTCCCTTAATGCATTTATATCTAAGTTGCACATGTTGCATTCAACAGTATTTAAAATTGCCTGATAGTATTTATGCTGTAAAAAGCACCAATTTTTGTTGGTATGTCAGAAGAAACAGTAGGATTCAATGGTAAGTTGATCTGTTTGGCAATTATCATTGTTTAATTGTGATTACTAGCAATGGGCTACTATTTACTGATGAATTCTAATGCACCAGTGCAGTGTTGGCCTTGCATTTTCATTTTGCTTTCTTTAGAAAAATAATTTTCTGCTGCAAACAAATAATTTTATTACCTATTGCTATGCAGACTATGAAAATTGTAAAATAAATAAATAAAGCACAATTATTTTTCTGCAGATCAAGTATAACCTCTGAGGTCTGAGGGAATTTACTCCATTTATACATGAATTCAGCTTTTAAAGTAATCCATTTGTGTGCAATTGAAAAATGTGAATTTTAACAAAAACAAAAACAAATATTTACTATATATAAAAATATTGTTTTTCCAATATTTATATAATATACATGTTGCTGCTTGGGGTTCACTGGGCCCTGACAGCTGGGAATCATTAAAAAAAAAGAAAAATTAAGACATTCATTACTACTGAGCTCATTGAAAGAATGTTCTGACTGCTTCTCTTCAGCCTAACAGCAGCAAAGCTATTTATGTGACTGCCTTTCATGCATAGCAAATTATATGAAAAAGTATATCTCTGCCTGCGTATAATTCTACAGCAACCAACAGTGGACCTCGGGTTCTGGTCATTTTGGGGGAAAAAAGAAAAAAAAAAAACAGAAATAGAATAGAAAATGTATGCATAAGGTCTTTTCCATTAATATTTCTGCTTTTTCCTTTTATTTATTTATTTATTTTTTGGTTTTGTTTTGTTTTAAGAAATTCCCAACAGGGGACAAAAAGAGTGGACCTCCTGATACTGCGGTGGAATTGTCTGTACAAGTGTTTGTTTACCACCACAACATGTTTCTCTGTGGTACAAATATTATGAAACTATTGTGGCCATGTTGATAGTAAATAGTGTTAAAACTGAAGTATCAACAACAAAATGGACTTTACCTAGGCTTTAATTAGATCAAATATATTGTCTTCTGTGTTATTGTGTGTTATTTTCATGACCAGTGCAGAATGGTGAAGTATGCATCCCATCATCCTGTGGACTATATCTTGTATAATATTTTGGTTTTAATAATTCAAAGAGGCTGTATTATGCTTTTTGGGGTTTTCCCTTTCCTTTAGTGTTTTGAGCATGTAAAACATCTACAAAGTTACAAAGCTTAAAATCCAGCCGTTTCTTTTGTTTCTTGTCTATATTACCATGTAACACAGCACCACCTCCAGCTCGGTGACCATCCCGCCCACCTCACTATCCACCATTGTTAAACAAAGATATGGAAGGTAACATTATGAGCAAAGCAGCCAATCTCTCTGTTGTTGCTGGCTGCAAGAACCAAAACAGGTCTTCATCTACTCCCACCATCTGAGGACAGACAGTGGATTCATTTCTTTTTTTATGGAGATGTGACAGAAATCTCCCCACAGAGGACAAGTACATTAGAGTGGATATCAAGATCAAGTGGATTAACTTTATTTTTGATGGGAATGTGACAAAAATTCCCCCAGGCCACAACCGAGAACTGGGTGTGTATTTTAACACTACTCCACCAGACTGCTTTGTCAACGAGGGCTAGTGACAGTACAAGCTCAATGATAGACCAATACCAGCTCTCCATAACCCAACGTCAAACTCAAAGGCTGTAAGTTTGCCATGTTTTATGTTGTTTTGTTGTTTATTTTGTTGGTTAGCCTGTTTAACTTGGTGCTGGCATGTTGCATAGCTAATGTGGCTATTCCCACAGATAGGGAGTGATGCAGGATTAATTCTGTAATATTAAGCCTCATTTGAAGCCAACTAAATATTGAGCGCGCTAGGTTTGATTCCAGAGACTGTTTTTTCTTGTTGCTTTTTGTGTGTTTGCACTGCAGAGCTAGCTCAGCTAGTGTTAGCGTATATGGTTACTCCATACTGGGAGCGATGTTAAGACCAATTCTGTAATATTGAGTGACAGTCAAGAGAGACTGTGTCAACGTTGAACCTCACTTGAAAGCAAATAAATAACGAGAGTAGTTGGTTTAATTCCAGTAACTATATTTCCATGTTGCTCTTTTATGTTAAAATGTAAGTGCTAGTTTAGCTAATGTTAGATGTGCTGTTATACATAGCCTGTTCTGCTGCAGGATCCTCGCTGCGTGATGCTGCTGGATGTAAATTTACTTGGGAGACATCCTCCGAAGGTAATACTATAGCTACATGAGAAAAAGAAATGGTCAAACTGTAGGAATTCATTTGCTTGGTAACATTGTATAATTTTGATTAGCACCCAGCAGCTATCATGCAGAGCACAGAGCCTGTGTGAACTGACCAATCAGAGCACACTGGGCTTCTCAGGAGTGCTTCAGATGGAGAAAGGTGGTGTTGCAGCCTTCAACAGTATGAAAAAAATATTTTAAAAGTATTTTTTGAACATTAAAGTATGTAAACCTGTTCTAGTATACACCTAAAATAGAAGTATGAACCTGAAAATGAGCACAATATGGACTCTTTAATTGGAGTCAAGAAGAAAAAACATTTCCTAGTCTGAGGCAGGTATTGAATCACGCATTGACTACACTTTTGTGGCTGTTCGGGCATCTTCAGGACATTCATTACAAACTCAATTATGAATATAGCGAGGTCAGATGACAGATACTGATTTGTCAATGTTGCTTCTGTCAGTCTTAACAGTAAGATGGGACCTTGTGGATCTTAAATAGTGTATAATACAAATGATCTGAAACGCTTAACAAAATCTATCCTTTACAGAAATAATTTTCATATGAATCACAGATGCCATACTTGTTGGCAGAAATGTCTCTCAAGTCTATCTCAGAATCAGCATAAAAGGATCTTGAACAATGTTAAGGCCTTTAAAGAGGGAGAAATGAATGCAACATTTGTAAAGTGCATTCCTCTTTATGCAAGCTCTCAGTTCCACTGTTGCAATGCTGCATGCTTCGACAGATGTCAGGTCTTTCCATCTTGTCTGTACACCAATAAATTTCAATCTGTCTGTGACAGACTGCACAGATTGCAGACATCAGAAAAAAACGTACATAATAGCTCATTTTATTTAGTACATAAGAGCTAATTCTATTTTCAGCTACGATTTTGGCTTCCCCTAAAAGACCAAAGTCACTCTCAGGCAGGCTAATATTTAGCTCAGCTCACCACGGACAAGGGATACATAACTGTGCTGTTATGGTAACAGCAACCAAAAAGGAAGAGAGAGTCACATTTCAGCAATCTCTTCTCACATTTTTATACCAAATAAAAAAGACATGATAATACACATGGTATATAAATACCATGTGTATTATGATCATATATGAATATGATGATGATAAATTGCTTATTAAATGAGTCTTTATATTTCTGACATTATATATTATTATTTTACTTTTCTGACACTATCTTGGATGTTTTTCAGCGAACCATGCTTTCCAGTTTAACAGACTCCCATCAGGACAAGTGTGTGCATTAACAAAAAAGTTGTATCCCCGTAATTGCAGACTATATTGTAGTATATTGAAAAACTGATTGACATCCTGCGTTTGTGAAAACTGTTCAGGTGAGTATTTTGGGACTACTCAAAGTCTGATGTCACATCAGTTTTAGCAATTAATCCAAACTGAAAAGAAAGGATCTTACTGCTCGCTGCTGACCATTTTATTTGTGATTTTATCCTGTTTCTTTCCTATTTTTCATTTTTCTTTAGATTCCAAAATATTTATTACTCCCCTGCCTTCTGAGTTGCCCTTTATTTCAATGAAATGTCCAGCTTGAAACTTAAGACTTCTTTATTACAAAAACATAATAACAAATCATGTTCCACTGTTAGGGATAGGGAGGTGACAGGCGCACACACACAGGCGCGCGCACACACACACACACACACAAACACACACACACACACACACACACACACACACACACACACACACAATCTTGGACAGAGTACAGTTGTAATGCAGTAAAGTGTTTTTTACATGTCAGCCAAGCTTCCCCTCATTGTTTGTCTGTTTTTTTGGTCAAAAGGCTCCAGAACAGCAGAAATCACATCTGAGGCCAAAGCACTTTCACATTGCTGTGAAGTGGTATGGAGTGCAGTCGTACCAGAGTAATTTTATGATTACTTTTACAAGTACACAAGCACAGTATCAGAACCTATACCCGTCAATCAGTAGAAAACTGGTTGGCAACTACTTTCCTCATTTTTCAAGTAAAAATGTTCAACATTTGATGGTTACAGCATCTTAAATATATAAATTGGCAGATTTTCTTTACCTTACAGGGAATTGATGGGACAAAAAAGGTATCTGAAGTCTTCACTTTGGGTTGGGCTGGAACAGTTGGACATTTTCACTATTTTCTGACATTTAACAGAAAATAATATAAATAATCATTACCTACATCCCTAATGATTTATTAATACTTGTTCCTCATAGCTGAAAAACAGTACATGAGCAGCTTAAGAACACATGCAAATATATAGCAGTACATTACTACAAACCAAGTACTGAAGCAAAAACTTCTTATCACTAAAGGCACGGCCAAAAAGAAAAGAAGATATGATGCCCCTATCCTCCGTCATCCATCAGGGTTACACAAGAAGTACATTGTGTGTGCGTGCGTGTGTGTGTGTGTGTGTGTGTGTGTGTGTGTGTGTGTGTGTGTGTGGAGGAGGGTGCAGTCAAACTGGAGCTGGTAAATCACGAAGGTCTAAAATATGTTTCTCTCCACTCAGCTATCCAATATTGTAATCCAGACAGGATAGAAAAGCAAGGGCTAATCGTATTAGTGTAATCACGCTGACCACATGAGGGCTAGCTGCTTAGCTTTGAGTGGATTTCTGGACTCAGGTGCTCTGCAATGCGGCATTACAGCTCCTAAGCCTTGTGGGTGAGCCTCAACAAAGATCTATTTCCATCACACAGGTCCCTTGACCCTTGACTCCACAAATCTCTGCATCACAAAGCAAAGTTAGAGCAAATGAGTTGTGAAGAATAAGATTTTGACATGCTTGAATGTTAGTTGTGTGCTATGGTAATATTAATTCTTGTGATGGTTTACCACTGTTGGGTTCATGTTGGCCCGCTGCCACATGACAGCTGTTTTCTGGCCAGTTTCATACTGGAAACATGGGAGGTGAGATCCAATCTTGCATATGCTGCACAGTTGAAGACTAACGTACTTCAAGAGGTTTTGAGAGTAAAAGCAGTTTAGAGAAAGTCCTGACAAGTGTAATAATCAGCCAAGTCAAATGAGGTTAGGTGCAGGTCACCAGAACTTGGCCAGTCACACTGTCATGCATGGACTGGATGGAGTTAGTCCATACCTATATGGTATGAATGCAGTCATTGGCGGAGCACATTTCTGCACCTCTTGGGCAGTTCACATTGCTTTTCCGTCCATGTGATACACAAATGTGGGTGGCATATTTTACGAAAAACATGACTCTCTTTTCATTTTCTTTCATTTTCAAGATACTTTCAAAAACTTTTACACTCTTTAGCAGGTACTCTGTCCCTCTCCTCACTTGATGTTACAGCTAATGTTCTACATACTGCCACCTGCGGTACCAGAGGGGAATGTAGCAGACGCATCAAATGCGCAGTTATGCCTCCCGCCAACGCTATAGTCTGCGTTTTCAGAGTGTTCACTGAAACAAAGATGTAACAACATGTTTGTTTAATGCATGTAAAAAGAAAAGAAACTTAAAAATCCAATTGGGGATTTTTCACTCTGGCAACGCATGCTTTAAAGCAATGTCTACCTATAGGATCGCAAAATTAAAAGATAATACCCCAAGCTTTATGCTGCACTGCACCACTAATGTTGAAAAGTGGTGAAAGATTATTAAGGATGAACTATGCCTAATGTCTGAATAATAAGATTATCTACACCTCCATGTTTTTAGCCTATTGCCTATTTATTCACAGTCTGCATCATGAAAAGTCCTGAGGCTTTGGCCACTCGAACTTCCTGCTCATGCTGTACAGACAGCCATGTGATTACTTTGATAGAGAAGAAAACGCCTGAATCAGATGATTATGAGTCAAAGTTATTAGTGTTTTATATGATTTCTGAACTGGCCCTGGCAAAACGCACTGGCAGGCACTTCTGTTTTCATGAGAAATCCTTGCAGATGCATATATTTGAAATTACTACAATGATTACTGTGTGACTTCTGCAAGATTTACAGGTATGTGGGCTGGTGGCAATAACAATAAAACTGGCTGTGTAAGCTGTATAGTAACTGTTAAATCATGTGTTTTGTGACAGCTATTCAAATCTGGAGTGGTTATGAATGTGTCAGCAAGGAGCATACTTTTCACATTTACTATTTCCCTCTGTAAAAGGTGACAGACTGGGGATGACTGCTGTAAAATGGTGCTATGGCACAACTCATTGTGAGTAAAATCTCTGTGTAAGCACCCACGCAGCACAAATGTACATTTGTGAATAGCGGGCTGCCTGACAGACAGCATGAGCCCCTACAGCAGCATGAGAGAGGTGCGGGAGAAAACAGCCTCGTCTGACAAGTGAAAGCATGCTACAAAAGAGGCAAAATAACACTTCTAAAATCTCCTGATCTCTCGGTCAACATGGTTTGTTAGTTCACATACTAATATTAGGTCAAGCACAACTCAAATAAATTCAGTTTAACACATCCAGGGTTTAAAAAAAAGGTGCTGCTAATGCCTGAGCTGATCTCTTCTTTGATTACAACACCAGCATCATAACTGCAAACAGCGCATTTTCAATTATTTTCTCTCTCTCTCTCTGCATCAGGGCTGTTCGTTTACACTATGCATGCTTACATTATCGACAAACAAGATACTCAAAGAACAGGGAAACCTAGAGTGCTTAATGAGGAGAGATTTATCCCCTTCACGTCTCATTTCCACACGAATTCATTAAAATTCCTTTACAAGGGAAAGGGTGTTTTATTTTCTTCTCACTCTCTTTAATTAGTGTCAGCCTCAAGGTTGTTATATCTTCAGAAACAATATTAGCATAGATAAGCAAGTGCAAAGAATTCAAGGGGTTTGTGAATAAAGAAAGCTGCGATGCTGTAAGTGGGCCAGCATCACAGCAAAACATAGAGGAGGATTGAATAAAACATGGCAGGTTTTAGAAGATGAACATGTATAGCATCGTCGGAGAGGAAGTGAGGAATTAGCAGAGGTACTTGTAAACTACTCCTCCTCCTCTTTTAACTATCTCTGTTCCTTCACTGATTTCAATTTGCCTCCTGCTCCATTTTCCCCCCGTTTGTCTCACACAAAGTAAATCCCTGGCACTTTCAAACTAATTACCATTCTGACTGCAGCTAATTAATTTAGAAGTGGTTTACTTTTTATGCTGTGCAGCCCAGTAGCACATCATCCATAGTGGGTGCAGAAAGTGTTGCCTCATGTCTCACACCAGCTGTGCCTGTTTTCTCTACTCTGCTGGCTCAACAGTCTGCATGGATGAGGGGAGGGCAATGGGGGCAGAGCCTGACACTTCATCATGGCAAGGTGGAAAGCTATTGGAGATGACAGCGGCGGGTGGGAGCAGAGGAGGGCATCTTGGCAGGGTTGTTTTCATGCACAATCACTACAGAGACCAATGTGTGCTGGGGGAACTGGAACAGAGCTGCTCAGATAACCGTAACCACGGACGTGAGGAGAGGGACGTTCCAACACTGGTCTAACCTGTTCAGCACTCCTATCTAATTAAGCAAACACTGATCCTAATGCATCCTACGTGCAGACCCACGCGGACAGATTGACAGGATTAAAGGAGTCATGTTGGTGGCTCAGCAGGCAGTTCTGTGGTATCTGCTTCTCATATCATCTCTGTTTCCCTTTCAGTTCTTCACAGCAAATATAAAGCATATGCAGACTTAAGGCATCATGCCAATATTAAGGGTTGTTAAAGGAATTCAGCACGGCTATAATCTGAGAAAACATAATTATACTTGTTTTTATCAAAAATGAGTGCTGAAACAAATAATCATTTGGTTGATTAACTACAACAGTTTTAATAATTGAGTAATCATTTAAAAGGCCCTGAATATGTGTTTTCTCAATCAGCTTTTTACTCAGAGTGATTGAGTACATGAATGCAACATTTTCTGCTAAAATGAGAACACACGGATTGGTCATTTCACATTAGAGGCATTTGTATGTCTGTATTTGTGTTTTTGTCTGTGCCTCACTGTTCTCACTGGTTTGAAGTTGGCTTCATTGGAAAAGGTGCTATGCATCCATCAGGAGTGAGAAATATTTAACATTTAACAGCTGTTTCCTTTTCTTTTGGACAGTATTATTGTTTAACTATTTTTTTTCCACGAATCTAAAACACTATAATGAAATGCTTGTGATTTGAAACCCAGTTTTCAGGGGCTTTGACTCATTTATCATGCAAAAATGCCAAACATTCAATGGCTCCCATTTCTCAATGTGACCACTTGCTACTTTTCTCAGTTTAACATGATTGTGCATTGCAATTGTAAGCCTTTGTGAGGCTGATCTTCGGCATAGTCAAGAAAAATGCTGACATCAGCATGCTAACATGCTCACAATGACAATGTCAACAAGCTAATGCTTAACAGGTATAATGTTTTACAAGGTTCCACATGTTAACATGTTAACATTTGCTAATTGGCACTAAACACAAAGTGCAGTTGAGGCTGATTGGAATTAGTTTTGCAAGTATTTTGTCTTAAACCAAAGTATTATACAGATTGAAAGTTTGATCTGATGGTGGCAGAGCCAGAGGATCCCCAAATGTATTAGAATCCATCTGTGGGCAACATGAATGTCTCATGAATTTTACTGTGAACCACAAATGTCAACCTCAGTCAGGGGATCAGCAAAGTCAGTATGATTCATCCTCTGTGGAGCATGAATGTCTGTACCAAATTCCACATCAAGCAGTGTAATCGTTATTAAGCTATTTCAGTCTGCACTGAAGTGGTACACTGACTGACTTACTGACTGACAGATTTGTGTTACTCTCCCTAGAGTCATGTCTCTAAAACCAACCAAATGAAGATATCATTTTAGCCTGTGGGGTACTATGATGAAGTTTTTCTCTATTTATTCACAAACAGCTGAAGGACTCTTTATCAAAAAAATAATCAGATCAAATACCAATGAAAATAATGTTTATTTGCAGGCCTGGTAAAAACTAATGACACATGGTTGCCATGCAAAGAGTAAACTAACCCTGTACCGCTGGGCAATGTGGAATCTGGATATATCTGCTTGTATCCTTTCTTGCATGAAAAATGAAATTTGTCCAAAGACAGATAGACATGCACGGAGAGAGGGAGGGGTATTTATTTGCATATATTTAAACCACCTTTATTAAGGCAGCCATTCTGGAGGGGGAACTTCTTTCACACAGACAGACACTGCTGGGCTTTAATAAACATGCCTAAAAGACTGTTTAAATTCAGCAGCTGTCGCAGTGGTTGCAAATCTCTGCTGACCAAAATTACTTTCCAGTGTACAAAGCAACAGACATTCTCAGATAAATGTAATTGCAAAAATCCCCACTGTCTGTTATAATGTTCAGTCTTTGAGTGAAAATAAATGGATCCAATCTGCATTTAAACAATATCTGGCACAACTGGCACGTAACTAAACTTTTCTCTAATGGAAAATAAGCAAGGTTAAATAAGGGAATAGCAGCAGAAAAATCTGCTTTGCAGAACGCTCTTGCAGTGCAGCAGTAGATGTGTTAATCTGCTTGATGATTTAATTCCTCTTTAGGCAAAGTCAAATATTTCTCACAATGACTTTGTATTAAAATAGAGCCCTGAGTCCATGATCTAATCACAGTAAGCCTGCAGCAGCAATAACAAAGAGATGACACGATCAAAAGAGATAATCTTGGAGATGCATCAGTATGAACATTAATCAGAGAAGAGCAGGCTCAGGCTTCCCATAGGCTTCTACAGGCGGGGGGGACCTCTGTGATGGATGACAAGCTCCGTGCAAGAGATTCATCACTTACTTTCCGATGGCCTAAGCATGCTCACATTTCATTAGCATCATAAATTATGTCCCCCGAGGGAAACCAGGTGGCCTCAGACAGAGACCTCACCCCTGTGACAGCGAGAACGACCACTGAGGGGTTGTCACTGTGTTCATGTCGCTGCCATGCACACTAAAAATCATTGCATACTGTTTCGTAGGCAGCTGATCATGCAGCAGACGAACAACAAAGGCTGAGGGTGAAATGAGTTGACAGCCTAGAAGGAAACTACTCAGCTGGTACAACTGGGGCAGAGCACAGGCGACAGAAACCCAAAATGGTCTTCAAGCTTTTTTTACTGTCAAAACTAGGAGCAGTATGACAAAGAAGAGAGCTCTCCAGATGATCTCTGAAAAACTCTGTAGGTAATCATTACTGAATATTGCATTTTCAGTGTGACGGAATACAGCAATACTGTTATATGTTCGATTTAGCATTGTGTTGACAGTGATGGCTGGCCTCCCTTTTCACATGGAGTTGCATTGTTATTTTGTAATATCAAAACACACAGATCAGTCAGTTAGGTCATGTGTTCCTTCCTTCCTAAACAGTCGACTCTCTGGAAGGTTTCTAAAGGACACTGATGATGCAGTGCTTTGTAAGGGACAACCAGTAGGTGATTTCAAAAGGGTAGGGGGAGTAAACCAGGTTTATGTAAGAAGAGATGAGATGAAACTTTAATGATCCCCACAGGGAAATTGCATGGTTGCAGCAGCAGAAGTGCAGAAAAAAACATTAAATAAATCAAAGACTGGGATATAGATCGTGATGGCAAGAAGCTGAGAGTGGGATGCAGATAGTAACAAAGTAAATAAAGTTCCTTCAATAAATACAACCATTTACCCCTGTACTGAGAATTTTACAGCTAGAAAGACATTTAATGTGTGCTCTGCAGCGTGTGCGAGTGTAAACGTGCAAATGTGCATCAAGGACTACATTTCAAACTTACAGATGGGAGCACATTATCAAAAAGTGACATTTAGCAACTTCATCCAATGTTGGTAAAAATGGGCAACATCACATCAATGTATGAGCAGATCAGGTGTTTCCACAGACATGAGGCTGTGCAGTTAGGGCAACTTAAACTTTGCAGCAGATGTCTATAATATAGTCTATGTACATAGAGCAACACTTGAACGCTGAGTAACCTCCTCAGAACACTATCAGAAAACTGTGCAAACAAGGCTTCTCTAAGCTCTGTGCTTAATGTGATGCAGTTAACATGGATAACTTTGCACATTACTATCAGTGTCTCTATGATCAGAAGCATTGTGTGGGCATTAGCTTAATGTTATAGCCCACTTGGAGATGACTGCTAGATAAATCAATAAAGCACACACTGACGTGGGTCGTAAGCACGATGCAGATGTTTACTTGCAGGTCCAAAATGATACAAAATGTGTTTATTGTGGTACAGGCAGGGCATGAACTATACCTGTCATGTAATCTAAGAACAAGTGAAGTGTGCATCTCTACTGGCACTCAATAACACTTTATGAACAATGAAAGTATAGAGGTGGGAGTGGAACAGATGGAAATAAATGGTACATTATCATCCCGAGGAACAGGATCAATATGTAATGAGGTTTAATGGGCCAGAAAAGTGTCTAATAGAAATGATGGCTGCACCAGCCTCGCCATGCAAACATAATGAAGCCAAATAAATCTCTTTCCTTGAGAGCACTTTGCCCTGAGCACAAATGACTCAGGAGGGCTGGTTTTATGACCCCTGTTTGTGTAAATATGTAGCCTGCAGTCTGTTTGCTTTATTATGCAACTCTGGCTCAGTATAAGATTTTTCTTGCTGAGGGAAATGGCTGTGTTTATATTTGTCTCTCTTGCAGTATTTCATATTTTCTAGACTCTGTGAATGATTGACATCCTCCACTGTGCACACGGGAAAGTTCAGACAAAGGACAGGCATTATTTGCATCAATCATTACATTACCATGGGGAGCACGCGGTGCAGTGTAGTTTGTCTCCGCCACAATAAGCACGCACTATCACACAAATCAAAATAAATAGCTGCACAAAGAAACTAAACGCATGTGTACTTCTGTTTTGTGAAGTGATGTTTTACATTTCTCAAAGCTAATTTGAACATAAAAAGGATAAATGGCTACTCCTTCAATTTAAAGTGCATTAACTAATTAAACAAAGCAACTAAAACATTATTCAACTTGGGGTTTCTTCTGCTTGGCTGTGTTGATATCAAAGCTTTACATATGCTGTTTGAACCACTGGCTGTCTCCTAGATGCTTTTGTGGAAAACTCCTGGTACACACATGTTAAGTATTGCAGTGAAATGGCTGAAATGATTACAATAATACTGTTTTTCCCCAATATTGATGTCACAATATGTCAAATACATGTACATTATTCACTATGTTCCACTGCTATGTGTTACTCTACAAATTCTTCATGTTTAAAACAGAATGACTAATTTTAGATTATCATTACAATTTAATGGAGTTCTTCATTTGGACAATAGAATTATGTAAAATGATAACATGGGAGTAAGCTTTATTGAATTATTGGCAGGACCAAGTTCAAAGGGGCAAAAGCAGTTAATTTGCAATGAATGTCCACCTATTGAGTAGAAAATCATTCAGACTGAATACACTATTTAATTACAAGGTTATCTCTAGGCAGTGCAGTCCCACACCACATACGTTGCCATAGATAAGACAATATGGACCACAAGAATTATTATTGTATGATTACAAACTGCATGCATGTAGCCCCATTCTGAAACCACTACACTGAATTTACTGCTCTTGTATTTCTACTTGAGTGATCACAGAACCAACCAAGGTAGACATGAACTTTGAGATGGGGCTGATGGAGAATGAAATCTCTGCGAGCACCATCGCCCACTATAACACACAAACACACACACAGTCCACATTCCCCGAGCACTCCAGGATGTAATATGGTGGTGTTCCAGCTCTTGCTTCCATTAATCACTCTTTCCTCTTGGTAGCTGCCATGCAGGGCAGTTTAAAGGGAACATTCACCATAAAACAGAGTTAATATTGTTCTATTTCCATGGTTTTGGACAGTCACGTCAATATCCACATACAAGCTTCTCTCCGACTTTGTCAAGACTTGAATTAATGGGGCGATGACACTCTATGGAGGTGATCCATTTGAAATGAGCTAGACAGTAACACTGTGTGCTCTGTGGGACTTTCTATCGCATCCAAATGAGTTTTACTTGAGTGCGAGGCTTACAGCTGTGAATTAAAAGACGTGGCCATATTCCAGTTAAAAAGTCACAGTGCTGTCAAAGTGATTTGGGACTTTCATTATTTACTGTCCATGGAGCAGCTGCGGGGTTTGTCTGGTGATGACATCATCACTACTGTCTGTCTGCTGTTCAGCTCGAGCAGAGGATGGTTCACATGCACCAATTGAAACTTTACAATGTCACAGTAATGTACTGTATTAAGGTGTATTTTACCATAACATGATGTATTGTTATGCCTGTACGGTACATCCTCCACCACAGGGCCAATCAATCAGCTTCTTTCCAAGACAAGGAAGCATTGTGAATAAAACACTGCTGCTGCATTGTCTCTAAATGCCTCCCACCCACAGTCTGCTGACCCCGTCACCCTGTTTGTATTTGTGAAGAGCAGTCAGCAGAGATGTAGTTTCTCTGGCTGAAGTCTCGCTGAGATCCTGTCTCGCTGAGACCCAACTCCACTGCTCTCACTTTGTAGCTTTGTGCAAAATGTCAGCACTGTGGAAACAAACTGTTTAAGAGTTCAGCCTGCATAGATGCTGCAGATATTTTTACTGCACTGTAAATGAACTCTATCCGATTTCATCCACTCATTCTGGTCGACATCTCTGAGGCACTAGAAAAACTGCAGAGTATATGACAATGGTATTTAAGGTGTGCATGTCTTCTGAGACTGCGAACGATGCAATCGTAAAACTGAACAACACAAGTTATTTCACTCTGTAGTTGCCTCCCTAAATCAGAGGCCAGAGAGTGCATCCACACATCATAAACACCTGGGGCCATCATATTGATTTCTGCTTCCACTCTCTCACCGAAGTCATTACACTGGTCGGCTCGGGGCTGAAGACCGGGCCAACTGAGCCAACCAGGGGAACTTGCAAAGGGCAAAAGGTGTTGCGTCTATGGCTCTGACAAGCACTCTAGATTGACAAAGAGTGACAGTGAGTTCACTGGAGTTCATTTCTGGTCTCTGTTTATTGAAGACATTCATTTAGCTGCTCATCACATATGGAGATCAAACAATGAAACACTACTTTCCTGGCTTATTCTAAAGGGGAACCACTCTGACTTCACACTTGGAGATCAGTTTACTTGTCTCGATGAGTTCTACTCAGCCCATAAACCCTTACATAATGTTTCCTCTGGCCCTGGAGGAAGCCCCTCAAAAGTCTGAGAAAATAACCTGGATGATGTCATCAGGGTTATTTTGGCATGGGTACACACTTCAAATCTTTAACAAAAAACTTGGGGCGCAAGCTTTGTCACACAGAGAAATTGGCTGCCCCAGCACAGTGAGGGCATGGAGTTTGACACACATCAGCTTTTACCAGGCAGGGAGGGTCTAACGAAGAGGTACTATTAAGTTGTATCGTGCATAGTGTGAGATGCAGCTTGACTCGGAATACAAAGAAGCCTGGTGCCAGACCTTTGAACCACACACACATCTCAGATGGCTTTTTTCAGTGATTCAAATAGGTCTGGTGTTGTGCTCACTGACAGCTGTTTCTCAGAGCAGGAAACCAACACAGAGCTTCAAAGACAAATTCCGTAACCGGTGCAGTGCCCGTTTGAGTTAAACAGTTCTTAACTCAAGGTCCATTTACGAGCTGTTTCCATATCTTTCAACTTGAAAAGGCTTTTAATTGGAACTCGAGTAAAGGTCAAAGTGACTGGCAAGACTACATGTATGTCCCCGATACATCAGTTCAGATGTCATCAGGGAGGCGGGTGAAGCAACTGTCAGTCAGAAGGATTGTGTGTGATGCTGTGGTCTTGTGTACTGAAAAAAAAAGAAAAGGAAAAAAGCAAATTCAAGAGGCGGAGTAAACTTGAGCCCACTTGGTCAATATTTATACATCTACTGGTCAGCAGCCAGATAACAGCTAGAACAGGTACAAGGAGTTTTACATATAGTCATTTTATTTCCACAGTTATTTATTTGGCTTGGCTCTGCTGACTTCATCAAACAGGCTGCTTTAACGTTTGATCTGGAGTTAGTAATGATAAGCATATTCCTGCAGTTAGGACTGGGGATAATGTTATAACAGCACAGCCAGCTCCTCGCCGTGCTGATGAAGTGCTTCTGCTATTTCTCGCCAACATTTGTCTTTTCTAACTCGGTCCTCCTCCCCTGAGGAAACGTCAGATAGTCAGGGGAACTGTTGCCACAGCTCAACAAACTTTTCCTCTCCTTCGATGTCCCACCTGACAGCAACAAACTCAGCATCCCTCTTCCTCTCCGCCATGCTTACTGTGCTCTGGAGAGAGCAACTGATTGGTAAATGCTCAGGAACATGTCGTGGGAGATATCACACTAGGTGTGTCAAGACAAAAAAATCTGACATATTCCATCTTTTCGTCAGGGTGAGGTGTCACGGGGCATCCCAGACACTGCACAACAGGTCGTTTAGCATGTCACGCTGCACGAGCATAAACACACGATTGTTGTTCATGATTGGCAACGACAAAATCGGCATAAAATTACACAATCTCAGGTGAAAAGGGAAGTGAAAACAAAATGGCCAATAAAGTGTGATTATCAGGTAAACTAGGAACCACAAGTCAGGATATTGCGGCCTCTGCTGCATCGATTTTGACCATTTATTTTTATCTCTCTCTCACAACTCTGCCAACTCGATGGGAATGTGTTTGTAAATCAGTTGAATCTACCTTTAAGAGTGAGTGAAAACACCCAAAACTTCATCTTTAATCTTCTAATTGTTCCCATAATGAGCTACATTAACAGTGCGGTTGTTATTAAATCTGTTCATGGTGTGAGCACAGAAAAAAGAGCAATTTTTGCCTATTTTCCTTTCACTATTTTCTTTGCCACGTTGCTGAAGCACAAGTAATAAACAACATCTAATTAAAGACAATGGTTTAAATATGATAAACAGATGTGTGGAATCATACACTCGCACAGTTTGTTTGCTGCTGTTCTGCAAAAGCCCAGACACCTCTTTCTGAGTGAGTGGCAATTATCAATGCATTAATTAAGACATTTTGCATTCCTATTTCTACTGAGCCAGTTGGAGTGTGTTGCTACGTTCTCTGAGAAATGTGTTTTTTAAGCAGCATCAGATGCTGGCTTTCATTTTGAAAGAATGCTTTTATATCTGTGACAACAAATTCTGCCTCTCACAATTTAATCTCATTTACACATAACTCCATAACTCTATCTCTTCTTCTTCTCACACACAAACGCGCTTCACCTCACTCCACTCACTGCCAAGTCAATTTCTCATGCTCTTCTACCAAGTGCTGCCAATATGTTCGAGAGGCAAACATGATGAGAATGCTTCACCAGTTGTTCATCGCTCTGATGGCCAATCAAGGGCACTCCTCATGACAGGCAGTGCCATTTGATCCTTTCAAAGCTCAAACAAAAGATCAGATTTGGCAAGCCGCATCAGTAACTCATCATTCAAGGTAAAGTTGCACTCCTTAAAATGTGTGTGGGCGTCATGGAAAACCTCCATGGATGTGGTGATGAACTGTGTCAGTAGATCAGTATATGCAATATTTCCTCATCCTGAAACATCGGGATCTGTTTCTCCCTGGCAACAGAGAGATTTTAAATCCTGACCACATCCATCATGACCCATTCGTCCAGTCGACACAACCTGCAAGACCCTGGCGGAGGTTCTTCTGTATCGTGAGGAGCAGGGTCAGTTCATGTGGGGCTCTGTGGCACAGCTTGAACATATATCTATAGCTGTGGCAACATGTTGGCTGTCTTTACTCACAGATGTTATGCTGTCATGACATTTATTGTACAGCTTCATCTGAGCTTTCTGAGAGAAATGTGTTCTGAATGGCTGATCGTATCTCTTATTGAGGACTTTCATCATTTATTTGAAACCACTCTCTTCCGTGTAAGACATGCAGTTCTGTTCAAGGGCATTTTCTCTCACATCTGCCTCAGCTGGCCGTGCACTCAGATGTTTTACTGTCGAAACCATACAAATTGGTAAAAGAAATCTCCTGTCACCTGATGATGAATGACTGTAAATTATTTTTGTGTATTGTCAACAAGTGAGTCCTCACAACAAGCAGCAGCGTCTGTTGTTTGGTGCTAAAATGAATCCATCTGCATTTCTGTTTTTCTTATTTTGGTCATTCTCTTCCTCAAAGAAGACATTCAGGTTTTTAATTCATTCTGATTTTTTATTGACCACATTTACAGCAGGTGTTATCTTTCAAGAAGTCATGTTAGCTGCTGGGATGGGAATGTCAGTCTGTTGATCCATCAGTTCACTGCTTCAGACTGAAGTAACTAAACAACAGTGGGACGGATTGCCATGAAATTCTGTACTGACATCTATGTTTCCTAGAGGATGCAGCTTGTTGATTCTGTGACTTTGAGGTTAGCATTTGTGGTTTTGACAACTATACTTTTCACCTAGTACCATCATCATTTGTCCAATACTTTGGTTTATGACCAACTACCAGCAAAACCAATGACACTCACTCGGCTTAGCTGTACTTTGTGTTCTGCACTAATTAGCAGCCTGCTAATCGGTTCAATGTGAACATGGAAAAGATTTAACCTAATAAAGACCAGCACATTAGCATTGTCATTGTGAGCCTGCTAGCATACACTTAGCCTTGTTAAACTCTATATAGTATCCAGTAGAGACATACACAGTCTGTTTTGATTAGATACTGTACACTGGTAGCAATTAGTACGCAAAAGTCATGCACGTTTTCTGTCCAAGTGCTGATTCCAAAAATAGATAACATCTGTTTCACAAGATGCCTCTGTACCCGATGAAGAGTCACACTGGGCTCAAAACACTGAAATCTTTGGAAATGAATGAATCTAAATGCTTTTTAAGAGGGAGCATTGTACACCTTGGCGAATTCTTGTGAAACAGACTGATGGAAACCCATTGAAGTTTCAGTGGGTTGCAAATTTCATTGGACACAGCACACAGCTTGCAACAGGAAAGCTAGCTTTGAGCTGAGGAATGTTTCCATGTGGCATTGATCTACATGGGCTTGATGTTAAACTGTGAGTGTACATCAGTTAGCTTCACAGACAAACCAACAAGTATAAAAACAGGACCAGGTGAGTCTCATTTGCTAAAGAGTCCATAGAAACAAACAACAGTGCTCTGAAGTTCCCTTTTTTCCATGTTGAATTTGTAATGGGAATGCTCAGTGTGCAGATTGAGAAAGATGAAATGGTCAATTAAGAGCTTTGTAAAAGTCAAATGCACTGTATCCTCTGATGATGGTTGAAGGCGTATTTCTGTGGGAACATTTTCATCATTAATATCACATTACTGTCTCAGATATAAAGAGGGTTCATAAATATTTATACATCGGCATTTTCCAGTGCGTTAAAAGAGCTGTAGCTACATCTCTAAACTGGTCAATGTGCTCTGCTGAGTAAATACCAATACACACCTAAATAATTCATGTCTGCATCTGATCTCATGAAGTACTTATGTCAGGCATCCTGCTGTTTCATTGAGAAACAAAGCAAACATGCCTGAAATCAAAGTGTGATCTCTTTTTGATGTTTGAATCTGGGTTTTTTTGTCTTCACTATTTCATAATGAAGGAACAACATTAAAGTAGTACTTAAAATGAGGAGGGGTCAGTCATTTCAGTGCACATTATAAGGTCTGTGCTTTCTAGTTGGTCCAATTTGCAATGTGACTTCTGGGTAACACCACAGCTTAACGCCGCTCCTACTTTGGTGCAACATGTTGTTTAGCAGCTAGATTTATTTGCACATATAAATAAATTGCATCCGTGTTGAGATCAGATTTAGATTTACAGTGGGATTATGGATAATGAAAGATAATAACTGCCTAACTGTGCAATGTGCAATTGTGCAAACGTGTAATCACAGCATATGGTACTAAAACCTATTAGAATGACTCCATTGTGTACAGCTGGCATCGCAACACATGTCTGAGAGAGAGAAATCCTCATCCTTCCTGACAGATATATCCATATCAGCTCCGGCCCGAAGACATTCTCTATTGGCAGCGAGCAAAAAATGTCAAGATTCATTCTGTTGCTGCTTACAAAAAAATGTGCCAGGCTATGACGCAATCACGTGCCGGGATGTGTCAAGTTTTAGCCAGTTATTTCAGCAGGGAGCCTCATCCATATCTCTCCTCTATCTGTGACAGCACAGCAGCCGGGACGCAGCCAGCACGGTTAATGATGAGCAGGGGGACAGATGGTTTTTGTTGTCATCTGGAGTGATGGCTCCCAGCCTGGTCTCTGTCATTGAACCAAGGCTGACAGACTGACAGACAGACAAATAGACAGACAGGATGACAAACCTTTAGGTAGCCGTCGGCTGATGATGACCTTTTGCTAAATGATACATTTTTTGGCATGTACTGATTTGTTGTCTGGTGCTTTTTCCTACTTTGATAGCTATCATAACTACATCAATAACATCAACCTACTTTTTCAACTCAAGTGGCTTAAAAATCACAATGTCCTGCTGGTGATTAAGCGTTTTCATGTATATCACTTTATCTGTCAGACAAGGTGTCCTCTTGTACCTTGACAAATGAATACACTGACTGAACAAAGTGAGTTCTTGTGTGTGAAGACAGAGAGAGAGCACACCAAGGCTTGATAATTTAATGCCGCAGAAGCTTTGTCACACAGAGAAATTGGCTGGCTTTTAATTGACTTAATCATTTTATTACTCTACAAAGACAAAAGATGAATGCCCTCTTATCTGTTAGGAACAAAATGAACAAGCCTGCCAAAGATGAGGGAGAAGACATAAAGCATTTTGAACCTGTCTGAAAGGATGTTTCTGTTCCTACAGTTCAGAGGTCCTCAGGGAGACTTTATCTTCAAACAAATTAGGTATCAGTACCACTAGAGGTTTTTTCTCCTTGATGTAACATCAAGCGTTCAGAGAGACAGTGAGAAGTCAAAGTTTACAGCCATGTTGAACCCCAAGGTCCCATTAGAGGCTGTGGTGTACATATAGCAGCGTGCTGTAGTGTTTCTCTTCTCTCATTTATTGCTAAATTCCTAAATGTGTGCTTATACCCCAGTTTCCTTGCTTCCTTTCACCCTGGCTAAATTTTTATTCCCCTCATCCCCTGGACTTCCTCAGGGATGTAACAGTGGCACCTTTATGTCTGTGATCAACTCCATAGAAGATGATAACAGATATTGGATGGAAATCTAAAAGTGAACATTGAGGATTGATGTTTTGAAGATCTGAGATGTCCAGACTGAGACACAAGACACACAGAGATCAAGAGCATAGTGACTACAGTTTGATTCTGAAGTTGAAATGTACAGAATAATAACTTTTGGGACGTAGAATAAAAGAAGGAATTGTTGAAAATCAAATATTCCGTGGGTATGGCTTCTATTAAAAGGTTTAAGTGAAAGGTGACCCTCTGTCTGTCACTCCACCATTTTGGTGGTGAAATGTCTCGACAACTTTTTGACTTTTGAGTTTTTAGTTCTTTATTGAACTATATAGACAACACTTGCATGGCTTTTTGTGAGATTTGGTACACACATTCAACGTCATCAGGTTTGTCCAATACTTTGCTTTATGACCAAATCTTAATGATGTTCCCATCATCCTCAGCTGTACTTTATTTAGTGCTAATTAGCAAATGCTAGCATGCTAATACATTAAACCAACATGGTGAACATGGTAAACATTATATCTACTAAATATTGACATGCTAGCATTATTGATTGATTGATTATTGATTGTTACAGCCCTCTGCTTTTGGCCAATTTAGCTAGTGTTTGTAGTTGCTTAATTTACATTTCAGTAAAAATCAAGGTAATATACTGGTGAAACTCCTCTCATCAACACCAAAATTTACAACTGAGGGAGCCTGAGAAACAGACATGCTAACCCACAGTTTATGAAATGGAAAAGAGTCTGTGCCAGCTGCTGGAAGAAACTGCACTTGGAGTAATCTTTTCTCTGTTCTATTGAGTGCCAATCTTCTGTGAAAGTTACCGACTCTGTTCTTAGCAGTCACTTTCAGTTAAACTGACCCATTTGTTTTGTGGGTGGATAAAACTGTGGACTCTTACAATTCCTCACGTCGTCTGCGGAGCTGATCCCCATCCGTCAGACTCAGTGAGACTGACAGGCACCTGCCATTACAGCTGCAACTCAATCAGCTCATCGCTGGAGCTGAGCAATGACGCCATAGGAGGGAGACTGGCTGTTCACAGTGCAGGGCAGACAGCGAGGCTCAGACTTGCAGTCTAATAACATTATACCTGCACGGAGAGAAAGGAAGGCAAGTCCATGGTAATGAACAATTTCCTCACAGGTTTAACAGCCCTTTGCTCTGCAGCATGTTACTCTCAGGCTTTGCCCGGATGTATTGTGTGATAAATGGGATAACTGACTCTGAGGAGGAGTGGGAGGACGAGGGAAGAATGGTGGGATTCAAGGACACGGCAGCCGAGCTCCATGAAGCCTCACATTTTCCCAGGGAGTGACCTGCATTGCTCCCATATCTGATGTCTCACCGGTTTTCCCGGGCAGACAGGCTGGTTTTTCCTACACAAGAGCTGAGATGGAGCAACACACAGAAATGCATGCTCACACACACACCACCACACACACAGGTAGCACATAAACAAGCACAACGAGGCATGACCTGCGGGTAGATTGTGCGAATGAATGATCTGAATTAGTGTTTTTGATGTGCATTGCTTATACGCATTGAATACAAAACCCCTTTTGTGTGGCAGGCGATTGAGTTCAGAGCTCTCCTCTATGATTCAGTGTATTCAGTGTTGCTGGTTGCTACGCATCATCATAACGGGAGAGATTGATAGAGAGATGCAGAGACAAAGGATGAAAGCTGTTGCTCCACAGGGCTTTCTCTCTTTTTTTGCTCCACTGATCATCAAAGATCTTTGGCCCCTCTGTGCCTTCTTTGCTGCCAGTTAGTGTGCAAACATGGCAGCACACCAACTCCTCGTGAGCCAGGCGGGGCCACCCACAATCGGCAGGCATTAGAAACAGCAAGACACACACTGCAAGTACATCTGAGTGGGACTGTTCAAACCAGTGTTGTGCCAGGTACTGAAAAACAGTAATCGGTTAGTTGCCTCATTAAAAAGTAACTAAATTACTGATTGCTTCCACCAAAAAGTAATGTGTTACTGTAATAAATAACTTTTTACAGTGCCTATTTCTTTTTACATTTTGAATGATATACTCAACAAAGTAAAGGTACTTACTCTCATTTGATTATTTTTCTTCTTTTATATAGAATCCTTGAGCATGGAACAAAATATTACACATTAATGTATAAAATATAAAAGGGTACAAAGAAAAAACTTTTCAACTGCAGCTGGAAACACAGTGAGTCAAAGTCTGAGACTGGGTTTTTGCTTAGAGCACTCGACTGTACTCTCATCTGTAAAATCTCTCCATAATGTTTGACATGATTCTCGTGTAGGTGGTAAAAAAGGCTAGTTGTAGGCAGTTGTGGGAACCTGCATTTTTAAAGTACAGTTTTCTGCTCTGTGTCGGTAGCCTCTGTTTTAGGTACAAGCTGCTCATTTTGTCTTGGTGGGTGAGAGTCCTCCTCCTGTTTCTCCTGTTTGTTTCTTTCCTGCTTGCACAAATGACAA
The DNA here is from genome assembly GCA_037975065.1 of Chaetodon trifasciatus. Classification (NCBI taxonomy): domain Eukaryota; kingdom Metazoa; phylum Chordata; class Actinopteri; order Chaetodontiformes; family Chaetodontidae; genus Chaetodon; species Chaetodon trifasciatus. The sequence continues at coordinate 8,988,956 of JBBMOE010000011.1, forward strand.
AACGTTTTCCCATCATGCATGCTGGATGAGTTGTTTGTTAAGTCTACTGTGGTATATTTCCAAAATCCGAATGTTAATTTGGTTGGTAATTGTCACCTTTGTGCAGGTTTATAGTTTTAACCATTAGTGAGGAGGCTGTTAGATTTCTTGACAACAAACCCAGTTCTTCTCCCTGTGTTGAATGTCATTTTATTCCAGTATCATAGACTGCGTTCGTCTGCTGTCATGATGGAAGTAACAAATAGTGGGTCCATTTAAATTATTGTAATTGTAATTGGATTCATCAAAAAAGTAATTAGTCACTTTACTAGTTACTGTCAAAAGTAGTGACATTGCAGTCATGATCTGCATCTCTGGGGATTTTTCCTCTTTTGATGAATGACACCACAGACTCCAGAGGCGGAAAGAGAGAGACTCGGCTTAGAGAAACCCAGTCTTGTATTTGGGGTCCCTCAACTCTGCAGTCCATCAATATTTGTGGGCATTAAAACCAAATCAATGTCTCCTAGACGGGAACTAATCCCTGTGGCCTTGTGCTTTGTCTGGGCACCACCACCTTTGATTATTCAACATCAATCTGCCACGGGGTGAATGAAAGGACCACAATCAGATTAGTGACAGGTACACTCCTCCAGATAACAGCATTAGCTCCTTACAGACGTAGCCAGCTGCTGGCCCTGGACATGCTCCCCATCCTCATCCATCCTCCATCCCTCGCCGTGCTGTGACTTCACTCAGATGACAAATGTTTAAAGAAATATTGCCTCATCTTCACAGCCACCCAGGCACAGCAGGTGTGGGTAACTTTTTTCTGGTTAGCAATGTTCATGATGGCTGAAATTTAGTCAAGAAGGTTGTCCTGAGCCTCCAGCTCTAAGAATCCTTGTACCTCCTCTCAGTGGTGGGGAACTCTGAACAGGATTGACCTGCAGATTGGAGCCATCCCTCTCCCAATCCCTCCTATTAGATCTGCACCTCAAGGCCTTTCCTCATCAAAGGAGTGGTGGATTTCATCTGGCATTGGGCTGACACCCCATAGATTAGACCTTCTATCTCATCTCTCTTTCCTGCCTTCACCCTCTATCTCTCCGTCTCCCTCTCTCTCATTTCTTCAGAGGTCCAATTACTCTTCTCTGGCTACGTGTCAATAAACCCACCCAACACACAGGCTGGATCTGATAGCGACTCAGGCTCCTTCAGCACAGCAGAGAAAATAACACTGTATAAACCATTCTATTTCAATTTAATGATACATTAACTTAAACAAGAATTTTATCAGGAACTATTAAAAATGCTACATGCCTTGACCGACACTTGGAAACTAGAGAGGAGGATGTTGGGTTTATGAAATAGAAGCTCATATAATTCAAATGGCTTTTCAATACCCTCGAAACCCATTTCAAATAAAAAACAAGATATTTCCCTTAAGAGGTGTCTGCATGCTTCAAGTCTAATAAAATAGTGCCACTTTATCAATAAGAAGGTATGAGGGAGGTGCAGAGCTGAAATGGATTAGGGTGGACAGGCCATCAGGGCTATAGATAAGTCTCCAAGAAGTGTTTAAAAGCCCTGAGAAATGCTTTCTGTCGTTATCTGGGAGGAGGGGGGAGTCAGGGCCTATTGAATGAGATGGGCTCTGGCAGAAAATCAGTGGTCACTGAGCCACTACAGCAAGCCCCTTGATAATGGAATACAATACAAAACAAAAGCTGCTCTATAAAATCTGAATTGGACCAATTTTGTTGCCCTGTCTTGGGTTTTGCTGTGCCTGTCTGCTGGTATCTTGTGCATGTAAGCTGGCACAAGCAAGGGAGAACCACTCAGTAATGCTATTGAAATTCACTGTCGTGGCTGTTTAGGCAATAAATGAACATGAGCAAACTGGCTAAAGCATCTCTGAAGCCTATCCTCAGAGCACCAGCGCAAAACAAATTGCCCAAGAGTAGGTCTATATTGTATACCACCATTTTGATACATCACATTAATATAAACTTGCCCCTTCAAAACCACAACTGCTCCTCAGTATTGCATCGCTGCACAGTTTAAGTAACTCACTGTTCTGCCATCTGTCAGAAGCATCAGCTTGCTTGGGTCAATGCCATGTACAAAGCCTGTACGTTAAAAAACCATTACCACCTTTTTCATCTCTCACTCGCCTCAGTTTTTCCTCCATTCGAATGTTAACCTGAAAAATCATAAGCCTCCAATCTCAGGTGTCTCACAACTAAAGAACCTGATTAAGTGTTGGCCCCGGTGAGACTGTAGCTGCAATTTGATCTTTTACACTGCGGTGACTGAGAGTCGATCTGTGGAAGCGCTCTGTTTTCTCCACGGGAACAGCAGGTGAAGCCCCAAAGAGATTCCAGGTGGAGCTGCAGCACCCAAGGGGCCTCGCCAGCTGCCTCACCAATCTGCATCTTACAGTGGTGTGCTTCTACCTATCGCCTCCTAACACACTGGATGTCACGGTTTAGGTCATAAAAACACATCCAGTCTGCCTGAAAGCTCCTCCGTCATAATAGCTGTCATCAGAGATGTTTGCGAGAGTTCATGTGGTGTTCTTACTGCGTGTTACAGAAAGCATGCCCCACAGGAGTACGCTCCATTAGAACTCTTTAAACAGCATAACATTCAAAAGTTTAATGAAGCGATGCACTGTACTTCCAGAGGCCTGTGTGAAATTCTTTGTTAGAAAATAAAGAGATGAGCGAGACTAGACTCATTATTTTTAACCCAGGGCTCAGCATTAAAAGAAAGCAGAAAGAAATGTGTGAAAGTGTTGTTGGAAACAGCTTAGCCAAAAAAACGAGAGCACTTTGGTGAGACCTTGGGTGTAGAGGTGCAGTGAAAAATTGAAACAGCCAAAAAACCCCACATCTTTATCGGAGATTGGAAGAGTTTATGGTTGCTTGTAATCTCTGATATGATTGCTCTCAAAATTTTATCACCACAAAAACGTGTAAATACGAACACTCAATCATCTAATACGCTCTGTTTTTCCTCAAACATGATAAATATACTGGAGGCTGTGCAACTTGTTTTCTTAAGTCTTTTTAATGCACTTCCATTGCTTATGCCAACCCTGGTGTACACCTCCGTGTGCACCTTCAGAATTAGAAGACAAACACAAGTCGGACAAATGTAATGTGTCTAACCACAATAGTACGGTGTGTTTATCCTAGCACTGTCAAAGATTGAACCAACACAACTGAGACACTTAACTATCAGTACACAGGCTGATTTTCTTGCCATATGGATTTACTTTGTGCTCCACAACTGTTCACTCAACTTTGAAATTAAAAAACTACATTACACCACAGATAGTTTTTTTTGTGCAAGCCATCTGTTCTGACTAATCCTGACTATAAAACTCACAAAGCACTTTACTGATAGTAACCAATATGTCTTTTTTTTTTTTTTAACTTTTCTTTGCCTTTTCCTCTGTTTTCACTCTTGCATCTGTGCACATTTCCAGCCAGTAAACCTGTGTTAATAATCATTTTATGTTTTGAAAGGCCATACCTTTTTTTGAGGATTTCTCTCAGATGAATACATTCACAAAGCCATGCTGCGGACATCTTAACTGGGAATTCTCCATCATATGTCTTGGCATTTCTCTCAGTATTGTATTTGCAGTCATAACACCACAGAAAGGGACTTTTTCCTCAACAGAGCCCCGTAATCCAAACTAATGAGCTATGACTTTGGTACCATCGAAGCACAGTGAAAGGGCCTTGCTAGAGGATTCCTGATATGGACCAAACATTTCAGCCTGACTGATCATCTGTGGCTGCCTCTGGATCTGAGTGTCGCCTGACTTTAAAGATTTCTTATTATGTTTGAGAAGAGTTGTTAATGCACAAGATGAAGGGATGGAGAGAAAAGAGAGAGACAGATAAATCCAGTCACTACGGATTTCTCTGTAATTCGTCTAATCTCTTTTTCAGCCAGGTAGCCCCACTGAGTGAAAAACTGTCAGAGAAACAGTCATGAATGTTAAAAAAAAGAGAAATACTCTCATTCTATAATTCATGAGCAGAAACATAGTCTGCACAAGTGAACATCAAAATCCAAATGAAATAAAGTGCATACAGGGTATGTATGTCATTACACCACATTATATAAGGCAATAAAATTGGATGGAATATGAGACGCAGTCAGATAAATACAGTGAGAAGTGAAAGCACTGTGTGGTGCACCTAACTGAATTCTAAGGGATCTACCTAATAGTTTCCAAGTACTGTTAAAATGCCTTTGTGTACTGTAGAACCAAGATGATATGATGTTAAAAAAAGAAGACTCCCTCCACTTACAAGGGAGCTTTTGGTAGAAACTCAAAAACCAATAAGCTTTTGCCCAGAGCATCAACACTCACACAAACAGAATCCAGCATGAAAACGACTCTGCAATTGCAAATCAGTATAAAGGCATTCCCAGTGTGCAGCACACAACAATGCACTAACAATGGATCAAACCCCTGAGAAAATAAAAGGCTTCGCTATGAAAAGTGAAGGTTGTTATGAAGAGAGGAGGCCAAATGCTATCTCTTTGTATTTTATTTCTTATTACCCGGAGGAACGCAACAAAAGAGATGACCCCTTGGTGCATATGGAATTCAAAGCCTGCGTCTGACAGAGAGCATATTCTGAGCAGAGACATGTTCCTGTGGCCCTTTAGCATTTTAATGAGGCGACTCAGGGGGACACGTAGGTGAAAATGAGAGGAGGTGAGGTGGTGCAGGGGCCAGGGTGACTCTTATCTAAACAGAGGTGTATAAATATGTGCTGTATACAGAGCCCGGCTAAACCTTTAACTTGTGCAGATAGTGAAGCTGTGACCCCTTCTACACCTGGGGATATTGTGCATCCGGGCTGATCAGGACGAATCAGGATGCGGTGAAGATGCAACCACCTGTTTCAGCTTAAGTGCACCATATGACAGAAACACTCACATGGCGAACAGTAAGTTTAGGTGTTTGCTTTGTCAGTTTAAAGACAATTACAACAGATTAATGAAGGCTTGAAATGAAAAGAAAACAGAAATTGGATTCTGATGCAGTATATATCTAAGTACTACATCTCTCATGAAAAGTGGTTGACTCACATTTAGAAAATGCATTGATTAGAATAAATGGGAGTATACTGACTAACATTGCTGAAGTATTTAGTGCAATAAATGAGATCTGAGCCCTGGCTGTTTTGACATGTGTTGTGCACGCCTGGAAAGTGATGAAGCGCAAAGGGAAATGTTTTCTGCTGCTGAACATGGAATCTTGGCTGAAGAGAAGATACTTTTAGAACTGCAAGCATGTATTCATCCTGCAGGAGAAAGGCTATATGAGGAAATATTATACAACCTGATGAAGACTATCAGTGACTGATGGATTTGGGAAAAATGACTGTGGGAGACCTCTGGCAAAACTTTTAAAGTCTTTTGACTACATTACTTCTGTAAATGGATAAAAAAAAAATTACATAACGACCAACTTAATGTGTATTCCTGGCTGCTTCACTAATATCGCACTTGTGCTATAAGCCATTTAATGTTGGGAAAAATATGCAGGAGGTAGCAATGGGGAACAGAAAGGTAAAGCTATGTGAAAATGAACAAGTTGCATTGTTGTGGAGAGCAATGGTGTGCAGTAGAGCTCCAGTAAAGTAACTTTGCAATGCCTCTTATAATTCACATTTTCATTCTCCATGTGTGTCGCATAAACCAGTACAGCAAATTTTACACCTGCTTTTCCACTAAATTATATTTCAGAAGCAATTTCCTCTGCAGCAGTGGTCAGTCTACAGTGATAAATCCAGTCCGGGAGTTATTTGTGTGCATTTCCTTTTTTATTTTACTGGTGCAAAACCTCTGCTTGTTCCTTTAGTAAATATGGAAACACATCATTCTGCTGTTTAGTGCCTGAGCCCTCTGTAGATATCACCCTTAGAGTTTCAATATTTTGCAAGCTGTCAGTGAGAGACAGAAAATTTGGATGTAGAGGGGGATGTTCCCCACTGAATTCAAACCAATGTTGGATACATGCATGTTGGGCTGCCAGAACACCAATACTTATCTTAATAGGCTTCTTTCAGTGTGCAGAGACAGAAGCAGGAAATACAGTAGTGCTGCTTCAGGCTCTGGTCACATCATTGTGCAATCTGCCATCTGGACAATGCTTACAGACAAGATAGGGCACAGAGACTGGATGATTTCAGGGTGAACTACTCTGGTTATATGGTTCAAACTCTAATGAATACAGTGTAGACACCTTGAACATACTTAAATGAAAAGCAATAAATGTACCTGGAAGAGAAGGCAGACGTTCAGGACAGAAGAACAGCCAATAGCACCACGCCCCAAGGCCATTACCATCCACAGGAATGTCTTATTAAGAGCCAGCATGAGACGATTCATGCAGTTAAGATAGGTACTGAGATAGTGTGTTAATATTTGAAAAGACCTGCGCCCATACACACTCAGCTAATGATCTGCAGTGCAATGTAAGGCTCTAATAACCTTGAGATGATGTTTTTTTTATTATGCTGCCATATGCAATCTTCATTTATGTGAACAGTCTCACCTCTGACATCAGCCCCCTGTCAATCTGTGATCACCGTTAATATTCAGGCTCTCTTTTTCTAACATTCGATACGATTAACTACAACTACTTTGGAATGAGTTACCGGAGATGCCGATCTTGGAATGAAGTGCAGTGATATTCGCAGTTTATTCAGCACATATTCTGACAGAGAGGCAGTGAGTCAGACAAACCAAAGGGTTGTTGGGGGAACAAATACTTACTAGCGACACAAGGAACAAAAGCATCTTCTCCTCAGTGAAAGATCACTTAAAGAGTATTGAAGTGGAGACTGAAGGATATGAAGAGCTTGTTACATGCAGGCAAAACCACTATGGCAGCAAATACCTTAAGCACCCTCCACATTATGCTTTAACAACATCTTTGGGTGAGCATACAGTACGTCCTCGAACTTTCCCAGTTGATCTCTATAATGTATACAGAGCTGCGGAGGCATTTACATAAAACCCATGTAGGATCAGGTAAAATAGCTGGTAGGCAATCAGAGGCTCTTCCTTGGCTCCCTGCTTATGAATATGAATCACCACATGATCACTAGAGCTGTGCTTTCCCTAATAAGGACGACCATTCTTGTTGGAGGACTATGCAGTCAAAACAGCACTACGGACTACGGACTTTCTGTGACCTTGGCAAATTAACATGCAGAGAGCAGGGGGCACTGCGTTGTGCACATGAAAATCCTTTTTGTGTTTTCAGCCAATGCAAGACTGGGCATCCCAGCTGGAAGGAGAGAGGGAGAGAGTGCATTTTATTCTGAAGATATTCCTGAGAGATGAAGGCAAATTCTAACTGATGAATATGCAATGTGCAGTTTATGGTAAGATCTTTGGATGGCAACACATGGGAGAGTCTGCGAGAGACTACAAGGCATGCATTCTGTATGTCTGATAGAGGAATTGTTATGAAACAGGAGTCAATTAAGTTGACTCTGAAAAGCAAGAAGCCACGGGGGAGTTTTATGTCTCGCAATTTAATATAAATGGTAGAAAATTCTCCAACCACAGTTGCTCCTGGGCCAACTGCTCACTTTGTTTACTTCATCCAGCATGTTCCGTACCATAACCTACTTGCACTGGATGAAGGTTCGACTGAGGGTGCATCTACAAACACAGCACAATTTTGGACTGTATCTTGAAATATGTATTTTATTCAAAACAATTTGCAATCACATATATCTACTGTTGTACTTTGACTTTGGAATACAATAAATTTTGTATTTAAGAACGCATCAAGAGAAAACAAACGGTTTATTGTGAGAAGAGCACACTGACAAGCAATACTTTTTTCAAGTTATATTTCACTACAGTGCATCAAAGGCCATCTGCTTGGATATGTGGAATAACTACAGTTAATTCCAGGGATGACACCTACTCTCTGCTGAACTCCCAGTCTTAGCACCCACATGTCCTTTCATCACAGAGCTTTCCAAATGTCCAACCATCCGTAAGCTGAAACCAAAGACTAGAAACTCTTGGCTTGAAAAACATATCTCCTTGTGAATGTGCATGTTTAAGTGGCCAAGACAAACTGCCATGACATTCTGTTCTCAAACTTTTTAGTCTGTATAAAACACTTTTTATAAGACTGGAAGCAATATGGAGCTACTGAGTTTGTTCATGTTAATTCATTTTAAAGCTCTAAAATTAAGATGAAAATAATAAAGTACAACTAAAAACTACTTTATAGGTGAAGAAAATATAGAAATAGCATGATGAAAAATCACAAACTGAGATCACAATGCTGTAAAGTACTTTGTGAATTTGTTACGCATGAACTTTTGTGCCATGTGGAAAAATGCGTCGGCAGTCTAATGTCAGGCGCAACGGAAGGAAAGACATGAGTGAATGCTGAGATGAGTTTCCAGCAGCTTTACACAGTAAAACATGTTTAAAGTACAGGCACCACAGCGTACACGAGTATCAACTTGAGAAGCCATTATGCAAAAAGATCCCTTTCATTCAGTGTGTTTGATTATTGGCAGGTGACAACATTTAACAACATTCAGTGGTGCAGCTAATTCAGGCAGTGCCAAGTGTAGTGAGGTTACATGACACTAAATACCCAACGTGAAAACGACGGATGAATGTGCCGATACTGAAAGAGATTGAGGATGCTCCGTCGACTTATAGACCTGATGTGTGGCAGCATTTCAGTTTTCCAGTTTCAAGAACTGACAACGGCAAAAAGGGAAGTTGCAAACGCAAAACAGCTTGCAAATACCGCCAAACGACGGTCAACTACACTACGGGAAACACATCGAACATGAGAAGCCATTTGGCACATCGCCACCCGGAAAAGCTCAAATCACACCAACAACAGACTGTGAGAAAAAGCTTCAGCGAGGCCAAAGGAGCCTGAAAGAAGCATAACACTGTGAGAGCTGAAAAAAATTACAACATGTATTGTTGAATCTATAGCCAAAGACTTTTTTCTGTGGTTGACGACAACCGATTTCAGAGAGTAGTGAACATGTTGCAGCCAAAATATACAATTCCACCGAGGCCACACTTTAGTTTCACAGTGACAGCAGCTCTGCACCAAGAGACAAAAGCTAAAGTGACAGAGAGCCTGAAAGAAGCAGAGTGCATCTGAATAACCACAGATAGGTGGACTTCATGAGCTGCTGAGAGCTGTATTACAGTCACAGCTCATGTTATGAGCAGTGAATGGGAAAGAAAAAGTTTTGTCCAATAGGCTTCTTTTCACACACTGGACTCAACGTCACTGAGGTTTAAGAATGTGCTGTTTTGGAGAGGGAGCTTGACATGAAGAATAACAACAATCATCACGGTGTTGCTGTTGTTTCAGACAGGAAGTAATGGATGAAGCAGAGAGAGGCCACACGTAAAAAGTGATTTTACACACACTTTAAACCACGCTTGGTCGAGTGTGGTGTGTAGCAGCGTTTTCTTCACTGCAGTTTAACTACCACAGCTGAGCTGACCACCAAACAGAGACCGTTAAATCTGCCAGGACATAAACTGATCCTGGATGTGGTCACCCGATGGAACAACTCTTTCAATGACTGACGGCTGCGCTGTTTCTGTTTTGAAATTGTACACGGTTCAATCATTTATTGCCAAAGACAATTCATGCTTAGGTCATAGCTGGCTACATGTATTCTATGAAAGAAGGAAAGTAGAAGCACTTTAAGTTAAAAACAACATTTATATGAATTAAAAAATGCAATATATACACTAATGTATTAATAAATGGCATTTTTTTCTTTCTTAAATCACAATAAAAATCGTATTGTGGCCTTAAGATAGAGCTATTATCGTTCTGTGGGTTTTTGGTATCATTGCATCCCAAATTAAAAACTTAACTGAAGTTCATTATTTATACAAAATGTCAAAGCAGAACCCTTCTCTGTCTTCAAAAGTCTCAAGAGAATACTTTCTCTCTCTTTGTCTCTCTTTCTCTCTCTGATGTGGGAACACTGGAACAAACTACGCGGCAGGAAAGAAACATGAGCGATCAGACAGGATGGAAACAAGAGGACAGTTTTGACAGATGGTCTGTAAACTCTGAAAGATGTTTACAGTGGACAATTTGGGCAATTCTTTTACAGTTCACTATTGTTTTCTCTTCCAAAACAGTTTCTCTAATGTGGGAGTTTGTTTAAAACATGCACGATCACCTCATTACTTGGATATTTTTAGCAATGTTGCCACATTCTCAGATCTCACCTTGGTGCGTACTATGTTATTACTACTGATCAATTGAAAAGAAAAATGTGAATAAGAACAAGGCTGCTGCCATTTCAAATGTGAAATCTAAATATAAAAAACATATTTTGACATTTCAGAGTAGGAAAATAATTAAATTAATGACGGGTGAATTCCATTAATATGCTGCAGTTTTGCTTTTTCATTATATGAAAAATTGTTTTACTTTTCAGCATCAAATTAGAACAAAAGCTTGAAGTTCTCTAAAAATATAATTATAGATTAATAGAATTACTGTAGAAACCTATAAGCTATTAAAAGCAATATATACTATCGATCTCCTGCTCCAACATCTCTGGTCACAGTCACAGTAAAGTACAATGCATGTTGCTGTGTATTTGCTAATTTGTGTCAGTGTGTGTGCACCAAAGTACACATGTGTGCTCCACTTCTGAATGAGGTATTGTAGGCAGCGGCAGTAATTAAAAAACTAAAAGAGACGAACAAACAAACAAACAGCTGTGATGGGATCATAAATATTTTCAGGTCTATTTTAGCATGCTAATTTCCGCTGGGATCACATTTCAATTTTATCGCTCCATTTCATTTCCGACCTCCCCTCCCCCTCCCCCAGCAGGATGTAGTGTCATTTCTATGGAGTGTTTCTTTACCTGTGGCAATCTGTTTCATGGTGCTGAGATTACAGGCAGGCCTAATTAAAGCTGTTGTTATATTTATAGAATTAGCGGGGTATTAATTGGAGCAGAACAAGCCCAAAGAATGTGAGGCGGGCAGACAGACGTGGGAGAGTAAACATCTTTTATCAGACTGCACGTTTATCTGTGGACTCAGGAGTGCCAGCTGCATTCATAAGCCATGTTGATCCATCACACTTCCAAATTCCTCATGGGACATTTAACAAACAGCAAAATGGGAACTACTAGTAGTGTCTTGGGGACGCCTATGTGTGCATTTCAATATTGAATACATCACAGTGACTTGAAAAGGCTGGCTAAATCCAACAGCTCCCCCAAAATGTGGCCAAATAACGCAGCCTATACTTGCCAAAAGTGAAAGACAGGTGTATCCTTTGTTGTCTTGTTTTACCAAAATAAATCCCTCACTACTCACTTGTGTGTGTGTGAGGCTAGGGAAGGGAACTCGCAGTGACACTGAATCCTTTGTGGAGGGGCACATGGGGTACCCCAATATCTGGATTAAAAATATATATATATCATTTTATTACTACTATTTTTGTAGCTCTGATGATTCTAAACATATGTTTCTAAGTATGTCATGGATCAGAGGTAGAAAACATCTGACAATTCATAAATAAAAAAAACCTTATTTTTTAGTTGACTAACACATTCTTTTGAGTGGTCCCTGAACACAACACACACAAAGCAGTTAATAATATGTCAATGCATCATGCCAGCAGTCAAGAAAACAAGCAGATGAGGAACGTGGTGCTTATTGCTTAAAGCATTGTGTTGTTGCCCTGGTTATTTTGTTTGTGGGGACACACTCACAGTAATGAAAAAGGCCAATTTCCAGTGTCATTACACCTTAAAACAGTGTCATTATTTTCTTTTTAGGACCCATCTCCCCCCAGCTCTTATTGTGCCCCGCTTTGCAAGAGCACCAGTTAAAGCTCAAACTATAGAACACCATTTGGAAAATGTGAAATACGTGTGAAATATGGCATTTCTCTTTCATGTTTTCTTTTGAGGAAGGTACTAGATTGGCCCACATGGATCAGATGTTACAAGTTACATGCTCTTTCAGTGGTGGTGGTACTGTTAGGTGCTTAGAAACAGAGATTGTTGTGTTTATGACACCTGAGAACAAAGAACAAGGAGAAAACAACTAAATACAAAACTACACTGTGTACTCATATGTTCATATACCATATGTACAGTGCAGTGTATGTGTACACTAATCTCGCCTTTAGTGTAGTTTGAACATGGAGAAAGTTACATATTTCAGCTTTAAGTTTTGTGCTCCATTAACCAACAAACCAGATCAGCGGCTATCACCTTAACACTTACTGAGAAACCAATAAAGCCAGATTGGATTGTGTTTTCCAAAAAGGCAGTCAAGTGAAAAAACAGCTTTGCTCTCAGAATGCAGCAGTTGCATCGATTTTGTGCGGGGGTCACTTCTGTCTTGCTATCAGCCAAAGCATGCCAGAGGATCTTCAGCAGACAATGGGCCAATACTGGGCCTGATTCTTCCTGACAAAAGCCTCTATTGAATTTCTTATCGATATCTGTAACAAGCAAAATCATTGCCCGGCCTCAGTCAAGCACCCATTCTTTATTAATACCTACTTTGGATCGGCACTCCCATCAATAGGGAGGATGGACGCACTTATTACATGTGTTATCTGGTCTCCGTCCTCTGAATCAGACACCACTGGGGGAGAGCGAGGAGGAGGAGGAGGAGTGGAGTTTATTGGCTTTAGCAAGGTCGGAGTGGGAGAGAGGTGAGGGAAAGTGCTGGGCCAGCACAATGGGCTTTTATTTTGTTGGGTCAGGCAGTACAGGCGATTAAGCTGTCAGCCAAGAGGGGACACTATTGATTTAGTCATGGGCAGTGGGGGGGCTACACCCCCTGTTGTTTTAATTTATTAGCCAATCACAATTTGACTTGAAAGTGAGGTGTAGCAACTTAAGGGCGACACAACACAGTGATCACCACAGTCTACACAAACAACATCTCATCATGTTCGTCAGCCTTATTCTCTGCTCCTACCAGCTCCCCTTTGGAATCATGGCAGTGACAGCCTTTGGGCACAGTCAACGTTTCATTGGCATGCTATATGAGCTGTTTCCATGCAGGTAATTCGATATGACACTCGTTGAATATAATATATCATTTTGACTGCCACAATGGGGCCATCTGCGCAAGATCTCAATTCATATTGACAGACGGGGGAAATTGAGAAGAATTGAGCCAAGCAACAGGAGACTGGAGGAGTCTGTAAAAGTGTAATTGGGTGGGCCGCTCAAAGAGCGAGAGGGGGAATTACAGGGTCATGGACTCTAACAACCCTCGACCCAGGCAGTCGGAGGAAATGACTGTGTATTTCACACAGTGTTTTCATCCAGCATCAGTGAGCAGAGCTGCTCCTGTGCATTCATGGGAACTCAAGCTTTCTGATGAAGAGCAATGCAGGCAATAGATTTTACACTTTATTTATAAGGATGTCACCATTCTCTCTGCAGATGTGGAAGGAAACAGCATTCTGCAGAAAACATAAACATACAGTTTAACTCTTTATCTGCGGGTTTCATTCCAAGACGTCAAGGAAGTGTATTGATCGTATTGCAGTGCAGATTATATTCTTTTTGCCTGGCATAATTCAAAGAGTTTTTATCTCATGCTATATTTCACAAATATGAAAGGCTCACTGGCAGCTACACATGGATGGTAACATTTTGCCTCATTATCAAATTAAAATCATCGAAAATAATTAGTCCAATCACAATTCCACAAGCTATTTAGGTGCTATTAGTTCAGTTATCAGCTATAAATTGACCATGAAATGTAAAACAAAAAGTCCTTGCTTGCACTACAAACATAGCTTTAATGTATATTTCACTCTGTGTCCATTATGTAATTACAACATCTAACAGAGTCAAATCATTTCATAGGCAGAGGTCAATGATAAGGAATATCAAAATGGCTTAATGGACCACTAGTCTCTGCTGGCCTGGAGTCTCTGTGTTGGTGTGTATAGTGTCATCTGTAAAATCATTACTTTAGCTATCATTGCAATCCTTATCCTTGATTTGCTCACTATGGCACATCTCAGAGATGACATATGGGCAGCGATAGCCTGCAGACAGCCAGCGTTATGTCATTTTGGTCATTAAGGCAGTAAATCCTCTCTTGCCCCTTGCTCTTCATCTCAGCAAGAGGGGCAATTAATCTACATCATTTTTCAGGCAGAATCACATATGAATATGCCGTTTAATGTCAGTTTATTGCCCTTTTATGATGCCATTAGAATTCATTTTTTTCTGACTTTTTGGAGTGACAAATTAAGCAGGACAGAGTGAAGCTGAGTTGTAAGACAGAGGTCTTTAGCAGGGTTAAGCATGAGTTGTTGCTCTGTGGCTGCCCAGGTTATAATTCTTCAAACCTCCATGAACTTTTCCCCATTGCTACAAAGGAGATGTTTAAATCGTGTTCCTTACTTAAAATAGAACGGTCAGTGTAAATTGTTCTCCACTGTTGAGCAGCAGGGTCTTCAGTTTCTCCTTTCATTAAGAAACAGGTAGTGGATGTGACCAATTTGCCCTGACTTGGCTCTCAGTTGCTCATTTAGTAGGCTCAGATTTTTTCAGAGAGGTGCCCTGTTGGCTTTGTCTTGACAGAGTGGGAAGAGAGTAGCCACCGAAAGGCCACAGCTCCAATTACACGCAGCCTCTGCTCCTTAAATGTCAAGCTACTTTGCATTACCCAAAGTGCAATGGCATTCAGTGGATATTAGCCCCACTGCAGCCACATCTGTCACATTGTTTCATGTGGCTCCTCGAGCAATAAGTAAATGATCGTCGAGTCCTTTCCTTCCATCTATAACCCATCTTCTCTGAATTTTCCACTTCACATTTCAAGGAGGTCTGGGCGCCTATGAAAACAGTCCACCACAAAGTCAAATGAAATAACGAATGGTTAGAGAATGTCCTTTCGGCAGCTGTTGTAATTGCTTCAGAGGGAAAGATTCATGATCCTCCATTCAGTGCTGTCGGTTCATTGGCTGCATGGCCACCCAGGCGGCCCCAACTTTTCCCATTAGAGACTCCACAGGCTCAACAATTTAGCTGCTTTGTTGGTCATTAAGAGGAGAGATGCCGAGCTTCCCCTCTCTAATTAAACCTTGATTAGAAAATTGCTCTACCGCAGACAGGACAGAGAAATGTGAAGTGTGAGGCTGGGGACAGAAGGGCAGCTGCAGTTGCTCTAAAGTGGGCAGCGGGTGTCCCCATAACCCACACTGGCCATAAAAACACAGCAACAACTGCTGTGCGGCTCATTCAGGGAAAAAGTGCAAAGATCTGTTTCTTCTGAATTAATGCAATTAAAAATCAATCAATGGCCAAGATCAAATATCCAACATCAAAAGTGGCTCTTCCACACCACAGACTGTACAGAAGAGACCTTGGAGTTTAAACCTCAGCAGAAGTTCACAAATTTCCAAAGCTGCTGCCTAAACAATATTTTGTGCACCACACCACGGTCAGATGAATCCTGTGATTTTGAGTAAAAGCTTCATACTCAAAAAAACAAAACTTAAAAAACATTAACACTGAGGGAAGTGTGTGCATGTATACTGTACGCTCACATGAGCAGTCTTTCCTTCAGGCACGATATACATCTGGAGCACTGCTCTCGTTTAAGAGCAATAAGGTTTGGACTACATACTGCGCAGTAAAAGCTTTTGTGTGTAAAAGGCTGTAGTGTTCAGTCTCCAAGAACCTGAACAGACAGAGATGGAGAGGTTGGGGGTGAAGGGGGAGAATTCAGGTGTCTACAGGCCTTACAACCAGACACACCATTCCTGCTGCTTTGCAACTCTTTGCTACCCCACTACTTACAGGTGTCAAAGCCATATTGAGCAGAGTATTCTCTTGAAAATGTAAAAATAAGTAGTTACCCATAGAGTTATTGTTGTGATGTCATTCACTACACTATGAAACCATGACCCCAACATCCACTCTCAAACATATTACATGTGGCATAAAAAAAAAACAAAACAACACAAAAAAACTCAGTTTTATCTTAACAGACTAAATAAAGTGCTGTTTTTTTTTTCATTTCAGGGGTTGTGCTCTGAACTATGAGTAACCACGCTTTGACCAGTCTTTATGTTTGAGTGTCCTGAAACAGTCCACTCTTCACTCTCATCTCCCACTGCAATGCAGAATATAGAAAACATATGAGTTCAGAATAGTTCCTCTGATGTGCCCTCTGCTGTGAAGAAAGGCAGCTTTTCTCATTACCATTCCTGCAACACGCTGCATTCACTTTCAATGATACCCAAGCAAGCAAGCACCCACCCTGCTGGAGCGTCCTTGAGGAAGAAAAACCAACAAAAAGCGAAATATGAAACACAAACTTGTGCAGTAATCACATGTTCAGCCGCATTCATTCAGTCGTCTCCACATCTCTGCTGTTATTCAGAGTTCACTGAGAATTCCCAGAGGCCTCACGTCATCCACATCACTGCCAGCAGCTGACCTCTTCAAACAACTCTCCATCATAGAGAGCCTGATCCCATGCCTGACTCGGTCTTTCATCAAACATCTGTTCCTACGCTCAGTTGTCCTGCTTCATGCTTTGTGAAGACTGCTGTCTCTCACACAGCTCGCCTTTGCTCCATAACCACATCCTACCCTTTTCTACTGGAAACTACATTTACACACTACTGATTTGCAACAGCAGATACATTTTGGGAGAAATGTAATGCCACCTAGATTACACTTTTAATCAGCATCATAAAGAAATGTCTTTAATGAAAGACGCTGAAAAGTGTTCACTGACACCATGATGCATTTGTTTTTCCTACATTATCAGTTCTTTCAAGATAGAGTCTGCATGCAGTAACAAAGGCAGTTTTTATCACTTTACTTAGGCGCAAAAACTTATTTGGCCAAAAAAATGAGGAATAATATATACAAGGTCATATGTTTGTCTATTTACTTTACAACAGGCAAAGATAATTAATGCACAATCAACCGATGAAGAAGTAAAAGCTGTGAAAACCATTAAGTCACTATGAACAAGTGCACACGTTAGCATTCACTGTCATAAGGCCAGAGTTAACTGACAGCCAGTGGACCATGCAGATGAGCCATTACCACATTTTTGCATTCACTAATGTCATTTTCTACAAGGTTAGGCTTCATGTAATCATTGCCCCGGGACTGCAGTAAGCTATGAGAGATAGAGAGAGCGGAGGAGTGGTGGAGCAGTGGGCCACTTGTTTGACTTAATGAGACTGATCTGAACAGATGGAGGTGAGGCTCCCAGGTTGCTTCGACACCGAGTCTCCCAGCCTGCTTTAGGTGGCCACTCATCTGTTTAGACTCTCTCCAGCTCGGATCTACAAAGTGGAACATTATGTACATGTTGTGTCTGTGTGGACTAGGGCGACACACCTGCTGTCAAGATTCTGGTGATATGCAATTACACTTTTTTTTCCATCTTTACTTACAGTATGGTACTATTTCTGCACAATGACTGATGTGTCCTGCCATAACCTTTGCTTTTGCATTTGTCTTTGCAATTTTCAGTCTATACTTATTTCATCCATGTACAACCTAATTGAGGAAAAGCAAAGCCAACCGTGAGGCATTACCCGACCCACAACCTTTTAATCTCTTAATGATTACTCTCAGTGACAGCACAGCTAATGTTAGAGGAGAGGCTCTACACCAAAAAGTGGTGTAAACTGCGGTGTTTCAAATAGTGGCTGGTTTTCTTGGAAGAAAACCAAGTTTTACTTTCTCACTTTCTAGAGAAATAAAAAAAAAAAGCTCAACTAAATACTTTTTACAGTGTCCAAAAACACATTTCAATGGTCCAAAAATAAAAAATGTCTTCTCTGACAAAGTGGATTTGGTTTGAAAGCATGCTTTTGATCTAAGTAGAAAATCAGTATACCTGCCTTTAGCAAAGACACGACAGCTACAGCATCCTCTTCATTTGAGTTTGTTGTCCTGTTGTACCACACTGACTCAATCTTTCCCTCTAACTTGCTCTTTAAATTTGATTTGGAGCGCTGATGCTGTGGTATAATCTTTCTGTTGACAAAAATGTCTTCATTTTCTGATGGTGTGATAATGCCGATGTGACTCCCATCAGTTACACCAACAACACCATGAATGCCCTTTTGTGAGCTGCAGTTGTTTGTGTGATCACTCTGCTGATGGGAAGTTGCCACAGAGCTGAGTCATGACTGCTGCGCTTTTCCAGTTGCCAAATATCTTACTGTTGTGATCCCCTCCATTTCTGGCATTATAGTGTGGTATTATTGCATACTGGGCGATGTGAGCACATCTCTAATGAGACTGACCTCAAACATTATCCCTGCACGATCTTATCTGTAGCGTTCCATTAACTCACTGTCATTCAGAGAATATTTCTCCAACCTCTTTGTTTTTCTGCCATTTTCTCCTCTGCCGAAGAAACTCTCGAGCCCCTTAAGAGTCCTCTTGCCTTCTCATTGCAGTTGTTCACCTTAGGAGCTCTCTTAAGGGCTAAGATGCTCTATAAATAACTTAACTTAAAATCTTAACCAGGATTTAGTCTTAAGTGTAAGCATTCTTGTAAAATGTCACAGAATTTCATCACAAGGAAGAACTCTTTGCACTAGGAAGCTTCATGAATATGAGCCCTGGTCTGTGCTCATCCCATCTGTTATCATGACCACAATTGTTGTCTGATTCAACATGTTCTCACTGTGAGTCATCTTACAACACTGCTTTTACAGACTCCGGGGCTATTCGTCCTCCCTGTGACGTCCCTGTGGGGTTAATTTCCCCCTGTTTTCTGTCTTTTAAAGCTGACAGATGGTCTCTCCCTTGTTGTCAGCAACCATTAAAAAAATCACTAGACAAGTTTGGATGATACGTGTACCAGTAGCTCTGGGATTTGATGTAACTCTCTGGAGCTATTGCGTGGAAACACTGAAAATATGGAACATGGTATAACATGTTGTTGCTGTGTGATCAGCAGAACTGTCAAAGCTCCAAATGCTGGAGCTTTGCAAAAGCTTGTAGAGGATGTATCAGTGCAATTCTGTCATTTCTGGTTTAAAACACACCAACAAACACTCCAACACATGCTCAGCAAAGCCCCAATTGGGAGTCTCTTAACTGTACCAGTAGAGTGCACATATGAACAACTGTTCCTGTGAAGCGCTTCTCGACTATTTTTGATCATGCTAATATCACCAAACCCTGATCAGCGGACTTTGAGAACATAGTGTTTAGGTAGGAACTGTTTCCTTTGCATGCAGTACACAATGAACTCCTTGAAGCTCCAACCCCCGACAGTCTCAAATGTTAACAGCGACTGTTTATACTCAGAACTACTGAGATTTCCTTCCATCATAGGCCCCTGGGAGGATAAGACTCTCCTTCAGCAAGCTGGAGAGAGAGAGAGAGAGAGAGAGAGAGAGAGAGAGAGAGAGAGAGATAGAGAGAGGGAAAAGAGAGCACAAATAAGAAAGGGAAAGAGAGACAGCAGAGGACAAAGTGCACAAAGAAACTGAAATCCCTTCCCCCTGGGGAGAGACTCTCCGGTGTCTTTACCCGTCTCTTATCTGATGAGCCTTTGGAGGATAAGAGTGAGGCTCTCTCCACGATGCCTGGCAGAGGGAGAGATCCTCTCGGCTTGGTGGTCAGAGTCGACCCCGTATGACAGACAGTCTGGTATGCACCAGCACTGGCAGGCATTACTGTCAAAATGAGGCAAGAACAAGGTGGGACAGCTTTCTTCCAAGGAGCTGATGGCAGGACTTAAAGTCTGTGAGAAATCACGCTACCAAAACCTTGTGGAATATGGTTGCATGCTGCCCATAATTGAGTTGAAAGCATTACTGAATATTTCATTGGTGCAGTGGGAATTGGATTCTTAAGAGCTCAGCAAAAACTAAGTAGGAATGGGATATTTTTATTACAGCTAATGACACTTGCTTTATGCCTGCCCTTCATCTGGACCTATTTTGCAAATATAGTGAGTTTCGAAACTGGGAAAACATTCATTAGGCTTAATTTTTGCAATTATGTAAACAAACTTTGTTTAGTCGATTTCAAAAGGCCAATTTATGAATCAAATCTATTTTGCACGCAAGCACTTCAGAGTCAGCCAATTACCATCAACTTTGTTCTTGGGTCAGAGCATTACCAGAGGCAACAGGACCGCTCATTAATACCACAGTTAAAGGGTGCTCCAGGACCCAGCAGTGAGCTGAGGGCCAGCCATCTGCAAGCTCGAGTTCAATGGGCTGACAGCCTCCCCTGCATACCGAGCACACACTGCGATCCAGAGAGAGTAAGCTCTATTCCCTGCTAATCAGAAACATTTCTCCAGACACCAAGATGAGAGGAGATCTGGTCTACAGTGACACTAAAAACTCTTCTCACTGTTCTTCATTCCCTTGCTCACACTCACTCTTCTTTCCATTTTCTCCCATTGGAATAAACCCAGTGGGACAGGAGGACCCAGCCAGGAAAGAGTGCTAACTGGCTTTGCTATTGCGCCGCCTGCCACAGGGGAGCTGATGGTTTGCTTAGCCCAACTGGAGCTCTCTGATCCCTCAGCTCTCAAAGGATGAACCCCCGACCAGTGGTCCTCGGGGGTTCTTGTCAATGATGAAAAACTAAACAGTTCTGTCTCGAAGTCTTACAATGTTGCGTAGAACAGTAATGCTTTAGTTTGCCACTTAGGATAGGATAAAGGCTGCAGGAGGTATTTACTCAGTTATGCTCATGATCTACTGGACACATTGACATTTTAACTGAATGATAGCACTAGATGAGAAGTCAAAGGATCACCAAAGTCGTGAGAATTCCTCCTCAGGGGAATATAAGTGTTTGTATAAAATTTCAAGTTGCTAAAAAACAGAATGACCAACAGACCGACATTCTTATTCATAGATCCAAGCTGCTACCATGCAGAAGACTCTGAATTCACCTGGTCTTATCGAATTTAATAGTAACAGTTAAAACTGTCATTTGGTCCTCAGGTCATCAGCAGCACAGGTGGAATTCAGCACAGTACTACCTCACAGTAACACCCCAACAAAACCTAATGGATTTCTGTACAGGTGATTCAAATGGCTGTATAACAGTATTAATGGAAAAAATCCTTGACAAAAGTGTTAAGTTATTGACATGATGTGATATGGTCACTTAGAATAAATTGACTTACTTTTCAAGTCAAATTAAAGTGAAGATAGTACAGCGCATATCAAACGTTTCTTGAAACATGTAGCTTGGTGGTGGATGTTATGTCAATCTATGGGCAATGTTTGATGGTAATGGCGAATAACTAAGGTCGCTTTCACACCAGAGCTGTTTGGTCCACTTTAAACGGACCAGAGTTCGTTTCCTCGGATAGTCCGCTTCGTTTGGGCAGGTGTGAAAGCTCATCCGAACTCTGGTGCGGACCAAACAAGCGAACTCTGGTCCGCTTGAAAACGTGGGTCTCGGTTCAGTTGCAAGTGAACCCTGGTTCGGTTCGCATGCAGTGTGAAAGCTCACCGGACCAAACACAGGACCAAATGTACGTAGTGATACTATACGCAGTGCATACGCAGTGCATCTAGGGTGACAAGTGACCGCTGACATTAGCAGTTGCTAGCTAGCTTAGCTCAATTGTCTGAACAACAATAACCCATAAATTCACAATTTGGCATATTTAAACAAAATCAAATCAAAACTACCAACAGTCACAGTCCTTAAACTCTGAGCTCATGTTGTCACATGTTGGATCGTCAAAGTTAGAAAAATAACAGAATCAATCCCTGACAAGCTACGATAGCATTATAGGAACAGTTGCGTTCACTAACGTTGTAGCATTCTCTAAAATAATGGGAGGGGAGAGGGAGGGATTTCTCCTCCTACTTTGTCCAATCGACGAGCGCCCCTTTCAACCATGTGATGCTGCTCAGAAAGTTCAGTGTGCTTTAGAAATCACAGTGTGAAAGCAGAACCGAAACAAGTGATAAATGCCACAATGTTGTGACTTTCAGCTCCCCAATTGAACCGAGTCCGCTTGTTCGGGTGTGAAAATGACCTAAAACTACAAGTGTGTATGATACATTTACAGAAATACCAAATCATCATATTTGATGAACTCACATAGGTACATTTAATAGCTTTCCAAGAACATTTTGTTTGCTGGACATGGAGCTGGAGGGTTTGGGGGTAAAAGATATAATTAGTCAAAATGAGGCACTAGTGACGCCTCATTTAAAAATTATAACCGTGTCAAGAAATCCTGGAAAAATCATTCATTTAAAAATGCTTATTTAATCCTAGCATTCTCTAAGGATAGGAACGGCTGAACCTCACACAGAGGGATCCACATCCAGTACAAATCTGCAGCATGATGACTTTTAGAGTGCAATTTCAATTAAAAACTCATTTACTTTCAATGTTGTGATTTTCAAAGTTTATGAAGAACTTCAAAGGTTATATTGAAGTTGTTTCACACTTAAATCCCTGCATATATGCATGCTGCATTGAGCCAACAAACAGAACAGTATGTTAATTAATTCACTCTAATTAAGCAATTAATGTATCTCCTCCTCATGCTGAGTCTACATTATTTTGGATTCCTGTTTTTTTTTTTTCAATCAGGCTCACTATGCAAAATGCACATCTGTGAGTTCTCAATGGTATTTAAAGATTAAATAAACCAGACTAAGTCTAATTATCACAATAACAAAGGATAATGCAAGGATTTGAGGTCACATGATCTATAAAAGCTCAAGCAGGATTGCAGTCTATTGTTACTGTACACTGCTGATGTTACATTATTTAAAACCAAAGTTTTTCTCCTTTACTTCAGTCACATACTATACTATTCTATTAGAAGGGCATATATTGTGAATGATGTGCAGCTCATTCATAAAGACATCTGATAGCCATTGTCATTGACCTGGTCAACATATCTCCCCATCTGATAGTCAAAACCTTGACCTTTTATCTTTAATTTGAATATTCTCTCTGGTACAATCTCAAGGACATGGAGGTCGTTCAACAGCCTATATAGTCCCTCTTCATGAAAACACAGGGAGTGGAAGATCCTAGTGACCCAAATAACCGTTTCTGCTGTGATCTGAGAAGCCTTATTTCATTCAGCCAACACTCTGGAGCAGATTGTCGATGTGAATACAGAGTATGAACAGGGTTGACATTTGGTGTCTGGCCACGTCATTCCACATAAGCATACTCCAGGCTCCTGCCTGCAGATCCGTGCATGCAGACAAGCTCACTCCCAAACTAAACACCTCTAACCATTGCCGAGATGTCATCTAGTACACTGATGGGTAAGTCTAAAAGCAGCATTTCTACATGACATGCAGCAGCAGGCTATGACAAGTAAGATACGCAACAGATAATTATCAACTTAAACATGACAGACAGAATAATCAAGTCTTGAGAGACAGTTAATACTTATCATAATATTACGTAGCACTGATGAGCAGTAAATGATGTAACGATATGGCAGCAGTGTAACACATAAAACAGGGGCGGTTAAGATGTAATTATGATGTGAACAACAGTGAAACAACCTCTCACATAAATCCATTGCTCTGAGTGGAAACACTTCTTGTCTTTTGATGAATATGATATATGTGGAGAGTGAATGCCAAAGCTTGTTCTGTGAGCTCTCTATGAAGCAAATATTGTCAAAAAAAAAATATGTGAATTGGCCATATGAAAGACATCAGTCACATTTCCATTCCAAAACTATTATGTAAGACCATGAGACCAATTGAAGACCTACCTAAAAAGCAAACAATAAAACTACAACAACCAAGTTCATCCTGTAATACTCGAAATACTCTAACATGAATATTCATGTATCACCATTATGTACTGTGAAACACATTGCTTAACAGCAGCAGCAAAATATCACCTGCAAGCAGATATGCAGTACATCAATCCAACAGCCAGCAGACACATACAAACGAGCATACATGCATATTAGCCCAAGGTGCAAAGAGTTATCCTACCTTCAGTGAAGCGGTATTTTCTGGCATATCGATGAGAGTAAAGGCTGCTGAACCAAGCCACCAAAAGCACAGACAGGAAAACTCAGCTTCTGGGTTGCAGAGTGATTTGTGGTCCACAGCGAGCAGCAGCGCCCTGCAGACCTGCATGCAAACACAAGCAACATGAACTGAAGCATCAGTCAGAGAAATGAGGGGCGCATCGTAACTATTTGAATCTGACTTATCTGATTCACTAGGAGTTGGTGAAACGATGAATGTTAGTAAAATGTAAAATAACGGTGAGCCACAGTCACACTGCATGTTTTATGAAGAACTACAGTGGTTCTGATTGTCTCAGGACTCAACTGTGCTGAAACTGAATCTGTCCCACTCACTCTGTGTTGAAAAGGAATTAGAGCTGCCTGAAGGCAATCTATTGAGTAAGCCTGCTGTATCGCTAAGGCAAAGAAACCCCACTTCAATAAAGAGCAGCTGATCAAGACTCATAGAGGCTTGGCCAAGAGGCAGCAAGCGAAATGCATGCAGCTCTTCTTTCAAATGACACTGCTGCCAAACAAATGCTTCAGCGGTAACACCGAAAAAGTTTGATTAATGGCGGGGGTTGTGAAACTTGACAGAATGACACTGAAGAGACATTTCTCTGATCCGAAAACAAAAAGAGAGAAGGCTTTCTATCAAAGACAGATGCCTTTTTTGGCACTATGTGACACAGAAAGCATGACAGGGCAGAAATCAGGCCTTAGTGGCACATGATCGCAGGAGTCACACATCTTAATCTGCAAACACAAGCGCTGGCAAGGAAAAAGAAGAGGATCTGGTTGTGGATTTCAGTAAGAGGAGACTTTTCCAAGCAGGGGGGAGGTGACCGATGTCTATGTACATTTTTACTTTGAGCTCTTAGGGTGTCTTAACTGTGGGAGCTGAGAGAGGAGGGTAACACTTTCCTTGACAACAAGGACCCTCTTCCAGGATGTGTTGTGACCAGAAAGACAAGCCTGCTCACTGGATACGCTCAAGATGCGTGTCAATAAACCAAACAAACCTATCCAGGACTGTGGTAAGTGTGTCACATGACTGGATTTACACTACTTATATAAATGAAAGCTACATTCTGGAGTTGATGGCATGATTCTCTCCCAGCCATTAAAAAACAGTGAGGAATGGATGAAACCACCTACAACGCAACCGCCTACGACCAACGAGTAGCAGTTCATACTGTTGTTCATAGTAGTATGCAGTATGAAACTGTGAAATCTATTTATTTTGCACTATGCTAGGTCAGGCTTTGCCAGTTTTTTGGTTTTGGAAAGCATAAGTAATAACACAACTAATGGCAAACCAACTCTGCCATGCAGCATCCCCTTTATTTACCTGATATACCTGAGAGATGGGTAACGCCTCCCTGATGATTGGAAGGAACCAGATCCACCAGCATTTTGTCACAATACTTCACTGTAAACCTAACACGAGTTGGAGCTCATCCTCCTGGTATTTGTTGCTTTGGAAGCACAACATTTTTTTCTGCTACCCTTAATTCAATCAAACTTTGTGCCATTTCATTAAACTTGATATTTTTGTTAGTGTTAATGCCCATGCTGATTTGATAATTTTGTGAACATTGTTGCTGAAATCTGCATCAGTATCTGATGTATACTGGAGATCTTTGCTGAATCAGGACAACATCCAGGTATTTTTGGCAGACTGCAGAGTTTGCTTTTGTTTGCATACTACATGCTACATTTCTGCCAAATTGGTATGTGCTGCTAGTGTAGTAGGCGATTTCAAGCACAGCCACTGTTTAACACATGACCACTCAGAGTTCTGCAAAGCACTGATTCAGGGCTCACACAGATTTTTAGTGACACTTCATGCTGGTAATGTGTGCAAGATGCTTTTTGACACCTGCACACTTACAGTTCTGGGGATCCCACTAGCAGTAGGCATCTCGACACCCATCTCAGCTGTGGGTGGTCTGATTCAATTTGGCACTACACACTTTGGTGAGTCAGGCTCTGGCACTCCTGAAGGACAACTGCTGAAATGGTAATGCTAAATATTACGCGTGGCCTGAACGCTGGACTTTTAAAAATGAACTGTGAATTGATGTGTTTACTCATCAGCCTTCAATCATTCTTATTTTCCTGTGGGGATGGAGGAGTCAGTCCACTTCACAGTGAAAGAGATGAATTCATCTCACAGCAAGCACTTTTGTTTGTAATTTAAAATGGTGCTTTTTGGAGTGCAAAATGAATATCAATAAAACATAGAAAATAATTGCCTTGTAAGGCCACACTGCATGTTCTTTTCTCATCCGCTGAGTTCATATCGTAACAACTACAGTGTGCATTGATTCTCCTCACACTAAATGCATCATTATCGACAAATGATACTCTGAATTCACTTCACAAAAAGCAATGTCAAGCTTGTGTGTTTAGTTGTGTCATTTGGAAAGCCTGACCCTGAAAGGACACACCTGTGGAATAATGGATGGAACCCAGTTTTCCCAGCATGACAATGGAAGCATGACATGAATCAACCTCTTGGTCCTGTGCCTGTTTTAATCTAGAATACTAACATGGACTAAAATTAATCTTCTGTATTGTAATGCATAGAGGTGGGAGTCTTGTTCTCAGATGAAAGTACACGAATGGAAAAATGTGGAAAAATCATGGCCGGAGACTAACATCAGTGTATTGGGGATATGCTGTATTTGGTGACGTCACATGGCGACTGTGGCTGCTGCCTGTGGGCTCAGATGAGGTATGGAGGGCAGAGTAATTGTTTTCTTAATGGCATAAGACAGGA
The DNA here is from genome assembly GCA_037975065.1 of Chaetodon trifasciatus. NCBI lineage: Eukaryota > Metazoa > Chordata > Actinopteri > Chaetodontiformes > Chaetodontidae > Chaetodon > Chaetodon trifasciatus. Next base: position 9,015,780 of record JBBMOE010000011.1, read on the forward strand.
GAGGAATGCTCAACGTGCTGGCATGGAGCAAATGTAGAGGTACCGTGGCCTCTGAGCTGAGGTGTCATAGAGTGAGCATGAGGGCTGATTTTCTGGTTGGGTACCAGTGTAACCAGCAGCTAACTGCATTTACACCTGTGCTCCCTCAGCTTATGAAGACATTTTATTTCCTGACAATGCTATTACAGAGAAATATATACGAATCCACTGCAGCGGATATGTAACTTCTATTATGTAATATTAAATTACTTGCTCTCTAACTGAATCTCCAGATATAGTGGATGTAGCTAAGTTAATTCATTCTTCTTACCATATTTCTTCAGTCTACGCTCCCTGTAGAGCACAATGGTCACATGGTGCCAAGGCTCAACAATTCATTTCTTACATAGCCATCATCCCTCATCCTCGACCTGATCTGCTGCTCATTGGTTAACCTTATCTTTTACAGGGTGACACCAGACTTTGTATGACACAAGCCCATGATGAAAATCAGCCTTTGTATCATCTGTTTCCCTATAACATCTACCCATAACCCAGAGATTCCACCGGGTAGTTTCATCCTCCAAACAGCTGCAAACAGTGCGTTTCAGAGGTGATTTTGGTGACTTACTCAGATTTAGCTGATTTGGTCATTTTTCCTTGATATTCTGCTTCTTTCGTGGGTAATTAGGCTTCGTAGTTACATCGTTTCTTTTGTCCATTTTAATTGTGTTTATTGTTGATGTACGATCATAAGTCTGCACAAGGTGCTTCCTTTTTTTTAAAATTTAGAGGATTCTCCACACCATTCCTGTGTCTGACTTCCTGTCTGGCTCGATCTGCTCTGTGCAGATTGAACATGTTGCCCGTCAAAAACAGACTCACCACGTATTGTCCACAGCCGCTTTTAGGAAGATTCTGAAATGTGGACAGAAGATGCCCAGTGGATTTGCATGCATTGTCTATAATGGCAGCCATCAGCTCCATCAAGCGCTCTGCAGACAGAACAGATCTCATGATGAACAGATCACTCTAAGCTGTGGCTACCTGACAGTATAACTGGCCACTTTGGAACTGACCACATGAATGGTGCTTACAAACCAGCAATCACATCACACTTTCTCTGTCTCCTAATCTCATTTTTTAGGTACCTCAGCTGTACTTTGTGTTTAGTGCTAATTAGCAGATGTTAGCATACTAATGCATTAAACTAAGTGGGTGTCCACACAAAATATTACCCTAGTGTTAAAATCTCAGCACCAAAGTACAGCCTCACAGAGCTGCTAGCTTGGCTGCAGACTCACTCTTGTTTCAGGCCTCTCTGTTTCCAGTGAGATACATCATTAGTGCACAGCCAGTGATCCACTTGACCTCGATGATGGCTGTGAACTGTACAGATTTTAATGCAATGCAACACCTCCACCCTCCTCATCCCTATACTGTGTTTTTGCTGCATATCCAACATGTGCCTAGCCAGACACTAGCACCTGAGCAATGTAGGTGACCACACTATCAGCATCCATTCGTTCCACAATGAGTCAGCCAAGATAACCAGATGACCATCGCATTAAGGCCCCAGACCCCCCTGACCTGACTCCCATTAACCCAGACACAGGCTCAGTGAGACAGGGAGAAAGAGAGATCACAATCATTACCCTCCATCAGTGCTATCTTCATCTCCTATCACTCATGTCTGGCCAGGCCAGGAAATATCACTTGCTCTCTTTCTCTCTCTCTCTCTCACCTCCGCATGACTCTGTAAAATCTGTCCAGGTGGTCGGGTGAAGGCCATTATTGCTGGGCCAACTCCTCAAACTGCCCTTCCTCCCTCCCTCCCTCCTTCCTCTGTATCAGCAGTAAATTGTTGTCAGCCAAATCCTCATCTCTGCCAGTGTTACAGCTATCCTGTGTTGCTGCTTGTGTGTGTGTGTGTGGTCTGACTTGTAGGTATTAGAGGATGTGATACAAAGTAGGTACAACTATGTACTTGTACTGTTATTGCAGGAAGAGGAGTCTGATTTCTCTGTGTGCATGTGTGTGGATATGCAAGGCTACATGTATGCTGCTAGTAGCCTGTGATATGTTTAAATGCATTTACACTCGAGGAGGTCATAATCTTTTTACATACTCCTCACAAGAAGTACACTAATGCAGTGACATGCTGTATGCGAGCTGCAAACATACTTAGATTGTGTGTCTGCTGTGTCAAACTTGGAATAACAAATCTTACAGCAAATAAAGAAATGCAATATCAGTGGCATAAGGAAATTATCATTTAATCAAAATATTAACCACTAAAATATATTTAAATAATTATTTTTAAATCAAATCATGGAAAAAGTGTGGAGAAAACTGCAATAAGTGGATGGGAACAGGATGTGTTGTATACAAATGTTGTCTTATTGAATGTTGTCTCATTTTCCCACAAACAAAAACATATGGCATCAGAATAATGTGAATGCTGTTTTCTACATGTTTTAAATGTTATGACTGAAGTGAAAAACCGAGTGACATAGTGCTGAAATATTTGTTTTTTTGTTATAAGCTCGTCCAGCTCACTCTACTTAGGGCAGGCCATTATATGTCTACATTCTGTGAACGGACACTGCTCTTATTCTTCTCCTCGGTGACCCCACTTAACCAGTGAAAGGTCAGCGCTAATGAACAGGCAGATGGCAGCACTTGTTGACTTAGCATATAAGTTGTTTGACCTTCGACCCCATTCAGCAAGTGAGAGAGGGAGTGCGAATGAAGGGCGCTGATTCCCAGTGGACTCCTCTCTTCTAGGAACACAAGTGAGTGGAAGAGAGGGACTGTTTCTGGAGGAAGTGACAGGCTGACAAACACAATATATTCTGCTTCTACTGAGTGTACATGCACATAAAACATGAAGGAACCCTGCATCTACGCATACTATCACATTCACAATCACATACTATTATGATGAAGACAAGACGGAGACAGCTAGATTGCTCACAGTGGGGTTTGTGGGGTGATTCATTGTCAGTATTCTGACAATAAACACTGAAACATTACATCTGTGACACAAGGATTTTATAAATTCACAAATCACTGAGGACTGACGTAAAGAGGTTTCATTTATGACATTATTTGAGCAGAGCAAGTCTAATTAGAGATGACGTTCTTTAAATTGGCTTGTTAAGCGCTGGGTGTTCTGCTGCATGTCAGTGAAGCAGAGGTGAGCAGAGAAAGAAGACATGCACAGCTCTGAGAGCGTAAAGTGGAGACAGGGAGTGATCAAGACAAGGTGATGGTTATTTTGACAGCAACAGGTTTGTGACATGGAGGAGAGCTCTGCATCAGAATGCAGCACCTGGTATGTCTGCAGTCTATACCTGCAGACGCTGCCTGCTTCTACAGTGCACATAGACACAGTCTGTCCTGCATACACACCATATATTCCACCCCACAGTGACAGCAATACCACATTAACGCTGCTGTGGCCATGACACAACAGCAGGTATCGCTTGATGCACACATTTTTCATCCTCCAATATATAATTAGATTGATTTGGAATCAAACAAATTAAAGAATGAGACATTTCCCTGTCCAATTGGCTAATTGGATTGACTGTTAATGGCTACTAAAAGAAACGTCAAGTTTAATTTCACACTTATTGACATGCAGTTGATGTGGATGACATTAATCTAATGATTATTCATCAGACTCTCATACCATCTCTCTCCCTCTCACACTTTCTCTCACTAGGCACATGATTAAGCTGTAGCACAACCATTAACCAGCACAGTTGCCATGGAAAATTCTCCTGATTTACCACCCACGGTTCAAATGGAATGGCAGTTGTGTTACACTGGCTGCCTACTATATTTGTAAAAAGAAATGCATGTTGTGACTAGAGGACTTCTGCATTAAAACCACTAAAAGTGCAGTGCAACAACTTCTGAACAAGAGGGTTTAAGGTAAAGTCAATAGGTTCACCCGGTAAGTGAAATGCTGCAGTATGTACAGTTTATTAAGAACTCAATGCAAGTCTCTCTCTGAACAAATAAAGGCTAGATCCTGTAATGAGCTAACAGGAAGATTTATTTACTCATAAATACAAAATAACAACAGATTCTCTGCAGAAAACCTTTGTAATATTTACATAAAATATACACAACACATCATTAAACTGAAATGACTGAATAGGTTGATTGCCAATGACTCCCAAAATGACATTATGACCAGTTGAGAGCACCAGTTATATGCATAGTGGACCATCGTTGTCACATGATTAACGTGGTGAAACGGTTGCAGTTAAGGCACCAAAACTACTTGGTTATCTTTCAAAAAAAAGATCATGGTGTGGGAGTTAAAATAGCTGTGTATCACATGTAGCGTGATACACCATGCTGTACATAAAACCATGTCTACTCATTCTTATAGGCATATATTTCCTCTGCTCAGTGAACATTAACTAACTAGCTGCTGACTGACATTGCTAACTCGATCTGCTACTCTGCAGCTTAAACACTACACACTGACCAGCTACAGCAACCTAAAAGGGTCACAACTCAAACTCCAAATATATATCTGTAGAAGTGCATGATTCAATTTTTCCCCATGGACTAGTGTTAAAAAAAGCAAACAAAAATCACAATAAATAGTAATACTGAACTGCAGTACTTAAGAACCGCAGTATTGAATCTGTAACGACAGAGTACAAAACATGATAACCATTGATTAACCATTAATTCAAGTACCACTACATTCTACTTTGAATATACTGTAGAGTACGTATACACAGATAGCTGAGACGCATGCTGCATTTTATTAAGCTGTGAAACATAAAATATGAGTGGGAATATGAGCCTTGAGAGTCAATGGCCCACATGGCTATGATAAATATTTCCTAGTTTTGCTGCATCTTCATATTGAAAACCATTTGTTAGAAGGTGAGATAGTCCTCTGAGATGTTAGAGGAGAAAAGTTGAACTGCTGCCAGCTCGAAATCTATAACTGAAGTGCTGCCAGATTGGGTTTGCTAAGTAACTTGCAGCACTAAATTTGTCTAAAGTGGTGATTGTACAGTGAAAATGAGATGTTAAATAAAAACGGTCAATTTATGCTTCAAGGCTTTTATTTACTTTGACAAAAAAGCATTGAATCTGTGAACGATTTTCTGTATGGTTTCAGTTTATCAACAAAATAAGATCTCGCTTCTGTTTTTTAATCTTCACACATTGGACTATTTAACAAAACAAATGACTGCAGAATTCCCAGTAATGAAACAGTAGTTTCAGTGCTGTGCTGTGGGAACGTCCCTGCTAGAGTGGAAAGGGTTTCTACAGTGACACCAAAACTGATGGTGTCTTGGGATCTTGCGTCCTCTAGGTACACTGAGGCAATGAGGCATCAGTGTCCTGCAGTCAAAGAACCATGGGAAAAGTTAGAAAGGACAAAGTGTGCTTTCAGACACTGATAGGCATCTCTGACAACATTTACAAGAGTTTATTCATGAGGGTGTAGTTCACTGACAGGGGAGGCAAAGACTTAAACACAGATAAACTCCTTAAAGCCGCACACACTGAACACTTGACCCTTATTATTTCATTGCTTCTTGAAGTTTTGGACTCTGTACTGAAGTGATATAATGGTACAATTACAAACTACTCATTTGTTTTTTCTGGGTAACATCTCTGTCTACTCTGCTGACACCACTGGGAAAGTTACCATCACTCAATCCTTAACACTCTGAAATGCATAGAGGGGGTTTGCAGGTGAGGGCGTGGGGCTCCATGAGTGTGTTGTGCTGGTTTAGAAAGATCCAACGAGAGCCTGCAGGAGGTTTGTCAGATCGAGGTGCTTCAACATGTAAACTCAGGGTCCCTGGAGGTGTGAGATATTGGGTTTGGGAAAGGTTTCCTTTGGTCTCCCGAGCCACTATATCCTGGAGAAAATTGGCTTTCTGGACAAGATACTGTGCAGAGAAAGATAGGAAGTATTAAGCTTAAGGGAAACATCCTGAGAGGAAAGCAGAGAAATAGAGAGGAACAAACACTTGTGTTTGTTTACACTGTAGAAACTGCCCATCTTCATAACTTATCTGCTCTGCTGTTGTGTATTAAAATCTAATACGTCATGAAACAAGTAGGACACTGCCAGCATGGCACTTTCTTCCAAAGGGTCGTGTGATATTAATCTGAAAACAGCCTTAATTCAAGAATTGTGAAGCAACTGAAACTACAGTGTTTCCACTATGCAATTATCACACTCGGTTCACTCATTAAAAAAAAATTTAATTAAGAGGCCCAAAATGAGACCAAATGACTTGCTAAGATGAATATTTGACGCAGTGTAAACATCTTGTGATGTGTGCCGTATTTTGCATGATGATATTGGAGAAAAATAGAGGGCAATCAGCTGCCTTTAGAGTCTTCCACTCTCTTCCACAATGTCGCACAAGCTACACAAGCTACATCCCATCATCCAATCTTCACATGCACACACACTTGCAGTTAAACATTTCACACCTGAACACAGTGAATATGAACAGCCGACTGATTGCGTGGATCAAAGCACAACTGAGCGTAATGTGACAATGTTATTTGTCTAATTACAGAATCCCACACCAAATATGAGATTTCACTACAACAGCTGCTTTATATTACAGGGGGAGAGGGGAAGGATAATAATGGGCTTTGAGCTGCAGAGGCGATTAGGACTTTTTGTGTTTGAGTTTTATGGAACAGATGGACTTCTCTTGTCCTGAAGGAGTGAGAGGTCTGTTAGTTTTCATTCTACCCTCTAATACTTTAATTAGAGAGGATTAAGTGGGCAGTAAGTGACCCGAGCAGGTGATCAAACAATGAACAGGGTAATAATACTCGAACACCTCAGACGGAGGCACAAAATGTGCAGGTTTTTCAATCGAGTTCCCAATAATACTGTGAAGTCACACTTACAGCATGTGCATATCTGCACATGATACACAACTAAATCACAACATATTCTTCTAAAAGGCTTACTATTTTCTGAATGACATGATTTTCAAAACTCCCAGCATCCCATCTTTTTTCATTTTTCACATAACTATTTCTGTCACTTTTCCCGTGAACAATGGAGTGCATCACTAGGAGGACAGTTTGAAAGTGTGCAACCATATCTGTATATGCATGATTTCTGTGTCTCACCGCTTTCTGAAGGCTGGCTTTTCATCTTCAAGTACAGCGGTTCGGAACAGCTATAAAAACTTTTATGACTCTTACACAGTGTGCTGTGCATATTGATTAACACATCTGAGAGTTCATTAAAAAACTAGTGTAGTCAATTTTGGTCATCAGTAGAAAAAACTGTAATTTCAGCAAGTGGGGAAGTCGGGCGTTCAGGAAACATCATCATTGTCTCGTACCATGAGGAAACCTCTCAGGCTTCCATTCTGAGTCCTCAGCATCTACAGCCTTCACACTGAGCCCATAATGTCAGCAGGCTGTCAGAACAGCAAAGGTTGTCATGACTTATCTGGCTCTAAACACACATAAGCTAATTGTAGTTTACAGAAATCACTGCAGTGGTTACAATGAACCTTGATTTAGGAAACCTTGTTTTATGGTCAGGGAGGGGAAAAAAAGTCAAGTCCCGAGGGAAACTGGTTGGATTACACAGCTTTTTGAATAAGTAACAATCTCCATGTGTCTCTGTGTTCTCTCAGCAGAGACTGGTAGGAAATAGGATCCAGCAGTGAATTTCCACCACAGGAATGTTGGGGTTCCTGAGGAGAAGAATTAAGAGCTGGTGGCAGGAAGGCAGGGATGAGACGATGGGGGAAAAGAGCAAGAGGCTGTATGGTTATCTATTTCTCACTTCTTCTCTGTCAGCGGGGACAGACAGCCACTAGACCAAGCCTCCATTTTAGCCCTGGTTCCCTGATTTTGCTTTCCTTGAGTCGGCCTATCTTTAAATCCCACCATCCACCCTGTAGATCCAGCAGCCCAAGCCAGGCTTTTACAGATGGAGGGAGTGAAGGGACTGGAGAAGGAATGAACAAAAAGAGGGGAAGGGGACTCTTTTGATCAGCAGGTAGAAAAAATACAGCTCAGCTCAGCAAACATTTGTCAAATATAGTTTAGACATAATCATTGTCATCTGAGTCCACTGGAAGCACTGTAGTAGTAGTAGTAGTAGTAGTTTCAGTATCTCTGCTCTGTAATGATTCTTTTCTTCCTCAGGAATGTCTTTGACAGAGTTCAAAGGTCACATTGCATTCCAGTCCAGACAGATGTAAGTGAACTGCCGTGCTTGGCACAGCCTGAATTTATATACAGCAATCCATGCTGTCTCTTTTGAACATCACAGTCACAAATCTAAGAAAAGCCAAGAACTGATACTTCCTTTGTAGAAAACTCCATGAGATAAATGTAAATTATGACCATGTGCTATAGAAGAAATCCATCACAGGCTGCATAGGACATCCAAGGGATATTTAGTAAGAAATATTTCCTGCTGAACCTATTTAGCAAACATCCCATTTCTCATTAGGATCCAGATGCACAGCTGTTTAAGCTCTTTCAAAATCAATTTGTTTGTGTCTCTTTCGCTCCAGTTCTGGCAAAATGTACGTGCTGTCAGTATGAAACAACTCTTCCACAGTGCACCGGGGTCATGTTTAATGAAACAAACAACACCCCGCCACTGGCGATGTGTTGCTGTCTTCTCGCGCTGCGGTTGTCCTCAGATGACTTCTGCCAGGCTGGGAGTGAGTAAGCAGAGAAGGAGAGAGAGAGAGAGAGAAGAAATGCCTGAGACTGCCCAGGGAACAGCGCAGCATCAGCTCACAAATCAATGGCTATTGTGAACCAGGGAGAGAAGAAGCCTGCTGTGATACACTGAACCAACCTGCACTTGCTCCCTCCCACGTCTGGAACTGACTTTATGTTATGGGGCGACTGCATGGGGTGTTTTTCCTTTAGATCTGAGAGATTTCAGACAATCTGGTCTTGATCAGAGCCATAACTAACCTCACAATGAAGGATGAAGGGGAGGAGAGAAGGCAGTGCAGATAGTACGAGGAGAGATGTCAAAGGAGGGACAGAAAAGCTCATCTCTCTTACCCCCCCCCACCCAAAAAAAAAGCCCATATGTATGCTATGTGTAGCTTAAATATATAGCAGAAGTAATCAATACTGCACTGTTAGTCAACTAGAGTACACCTTACATTTGTTTAGCCATAAAAGAGTCATTTAAAGACATTAAAAATATGAGGGCACAATATAAGCTATCAGCTACTTTACTCAATAAATATTGACATCTTCAGCATCAGTGGAAGCTGCTGACAGCAGGGCCCTGCTCCTCAAAAATGCCTTCCCAAATTCAAGCTAACGTGTTATCAGGCAAAAATAATCCTGTTAATTCTCATCCAGCTAAATCAATTCTATGAACGCCATTTGAAGACGGATTTGTTAAATTGTGGATGTGTGGAAGTTTATTTAGTATCTTAAAAAGAAGTTGTTTGAAAATAAAGGCAAACTGAGCAGACTTGAAAGCATTATCAGCATTCGTATGACAGGCTGAGAGTTGATCATGTGACTGCAGGTACATGAGGTACATATGTGTGTTGGGAACCCTCCCAGCATGCACTGGAGGAACAGATTCATGGACCAAAGTATAACTCTACATTTTTACTAATGTCATGTTCTACATTGTGCTCCAAAATGTTTCCACACTTCATCATAGTTAAACAACTAGATATAACCAGTGAAAGTGTGTCAGACTACAAATGATGTCAGCGCATGTTTGTGGAGGTTCTCTTCAATGGACGTGCATGAGATTTTTCAGTAATGATCATAAGCCATGACACTGAAACCTTACTAAAAAGGTAAAAAGCAGCATTACTTGTGGGAACACTTTTCACCAAATTGATGTCTACAGTTAATCATTTAGCAAGAGTTGGTGTTCAACTGGCAAATTCGCACTTTAATGTCAAGTTCATGTTCTGGCTCAATTGGTCTTTTAACAGTGAGCATCTTTCAGTTGAGTTTATGTCTTTTTGTTTGCAGTATCTTAAACTACATTTCAATTGGCTTAGAGCACAAATTTTAATGTAGTTGTATGTGTCCCTGTGTATAAGTAGAGGTAACTCTTCATCATAGAAACTTAATTGTGATATTTCCCATAGCCTGGATGTTCTGACCTAAAACCACCACTACATCAACACTGTTTCATTATAAATCTAAGCCAGCTTTGCACCTCACACTTAGTTCATGTGTGGGGTTTACCCTGAAATGTCTTGATCATGATCCATGCAAAACCTCATGTCTAATCTGGATAACTCTGTAACTCCATCTGCCACTTTCCTCTGGATGCTCTAAGTATTGATGGCTGTGGGTATCTGATTGTATCTTTAGTGGGTTGTCTTTTATCAGAGGCCACGTGAGAGGATGAAATGAGGAGAACCAGAGTGGAGGATGCATGCTGTATGCGCCTGCAGGAAAGGTAGATGAAGAACACATCAGCAAGAGGAGGAGGAGGAGGGGTGAGATGATGGGAGTGGAGGAAGGACGTATGACAGGTGGTGCAACACTGCCCCCATGTGGGAAGATCTAGATAGTTAGAGTGCATAGAGAAGCTCTGCCTCTCATCCTCACCTGGCAGTCCTGTGTCTGTCCATCAGCACAGAGCCATTACATACATCTCCCTTGTTCGACACCTGCTACAGGGAGCCATGCCCTTTTATGAGTAAGGCTTTATGTGGCTTTCAGTCTAGATCCCTTGTCAGGATTAAATCCCCATCACTCCAACCTTTGACACACTCCCTCCTTGTTTACAGTGACGAACCCAGTGCCAGTAAACTTCATGTCAGTCAGCAAAATAAAAGCAAAAGAGTGCCAAGAGTCTGTCAGGGTGAAAGTCAGGGACGACAGACAACCATTATAGTTTACTGTAGAACTGGGCTGCAGACAGTTTTTCTACCTCAAGTTACCTCTGGAGGAGAGAGTAGATGGATGTCTTATTTGGATGGTAGAGACAAGCAGAAAAGAGACTGTGAAGATCCTTAATGTTATTCAGATCCTGCTGACCTTTCTTGTGGCATGTTTGCTGGCTTTTCTGAAAAGGGCAACCATGAAAAATAGGAGCAAGCCCCTCCATACAGGCAGACAGCAGAGAGGGAGAAGCCTTTGAAATGCTGACAGTGTTTGTAATACATGTGGAGCTGATTACAACACGGATACTGACTGCTCGCTGACACAACACAGTGAGAAAGTCAGAAAACAAACAGGCAAGCAAAATCACTAAGTGACCTAATATTTTAGTGATCAGCATAAAGGAATTCATTCTGTTTTCTTTAAGTTCTCAACAAGAACGTCTACCTCTGATAGGAAGCTGCATACAAAAGAAAACAATGCACAATCAAAATACTCATCAGACTCTGTGAGCAAACCTGCAGGGCAGAAATGCTTCCCCTGTTTCAAGACCTAAAGGACCATGACCATCTAAGGCAGCAGAGAGGGTCGAGAGAAAGATAGGAGCTCAGCATGGAGGCTCCAGGTATTAACCGGCCAAGAAGTAGTATCACATGTGAGCCACAATAACCCCTCTATGAGGATAGCAAAAATCCTCCCATGCCAGTCTGGGATTGTAATCTTCTGTTTCCATGAGCCATTGCCAAAAAAAAAACTGTTCGGTACAAAAAGAATTCAGAAAAAAAGTGTATTATTACTGTTGCCATCTGAAAAGGAGTCTGTTTCCACAATGTCTTACTCTGTAAATGTAACTTCAGTTAAAAGATGATATGCTCCTCAATGGACTGAGAAAATTCTGCAAGTGTAGAACTCGTGAAAACATTTGAAACTCTCAGAATAAACTTTTCCTCAGGCAGTAATGCGCGCTGTATAATTCAGCTGCTAGAGAATAGTGCTAACATTGCCAGAGGCCGAACAGTTTAAATCTGACCTGGGTTATGCATATGAAAAACAGATCTGCATTCGTTACAGGCTACAGTAGTAAAACTTTAAGTCAGAGCACTTCATGTATATGTGCATCATGCAATTAAATGTTCTGTGATTAACTGAACGGATACAATAATTTAAACATTTAGCATTTCCTAGGCAGTAGCGTGAAGACAGTCCCATTAGGGGAGAAGGAGTATGTAAACCTTTGCACAAAAAATGTTTTATTAAATAATTTGATCATTTTAATTTAAAATATATCTTGTCCTTATGAATTAGCACTCTGTTTGAAATAAGAAAAATTGAAGTAAGCTCTGTTCACATGTGCAGGTTTAGACAACAGTGTATATGCATGATTCTGTAGAAAATAATTTTAAAAATGAGTCAAGGCACTACATGCTACATTTTTGCAATTAGCAAACACGACAAATTTCACCACAATTGCTTATTTCGCTGCATAGAACTGCTGTCGTCAGACTGAATGTCCACAAAGTTCATTTTTCCCAAATCCATGAGATTCAAATGACACACACTAATACGCACAGCTCCCCGACCGCCTGGCAAATTTCATTCTGACAGGATAGTGGAAGAAATAAAAGTGAGCCTCTCTTTTTCCCTTGTTCAGCACGATGGCAGCTTTGTTCTTAAAATAGTCTGCCTTGTGATTTAAATTCAGTCTGGAGTATTGAGAGCAATGAGACAAGATCAAAGAGGTCTCTTTAGACTCACTTACTGCAGAAGAGAGAGGAGGCGAGAGAAGAGAGGAGAGAAAATACAAGTCTCGCTGGATCACACAGGGAAATTGTTCTCTGCACACTTCCAGCAAATCATATTAGATAGAGTCACTGTGGCAACTAGAGAAGATAATCTTTGATGTGCTCTTTAATGAGAGGGAAAATGTTTGTCTCTTGCGATTGAAGCTCTCGCTGTGCAAATTATATCCAAATCAGTTCACCAGCATGGGCTCTTCACTGATGAAAAGTGGCTGAGGGATAGCATTCAATTAGCACATTAGATTGACACAATCAGTACATGTAATGGGTTTCAAGGCCTTGGCTACAGGCTCATCACTCAACAACAGTGAATGGCTCCAAAAATGTCATTATTAGCTAACAGAATGATGAATATTCCTTAAGCCTCTCTCTTCTGGAAGAACCACCTTCAGCTACTTCTATATCTACTGCGTTACATCCACCCTGAGCCACAACACACACACAGACACAGACACACACACAAAGAGAAGTGAAAGAGAAAATCAAAATTTCATTAGTGTATCTTTATATCACAAGATAAATTCACATGCAAATGTATGCCCACTCAAGCTGTAATGTGAAATGCATGTCGCAGCACACGTACACCTTTTTCCTGCAGCTAATTGGCCACATCCAGATAATATAATACTAACAGTGTGTTCCTTAATTTGGAGGACTCACAATACACTCTCTGCAGTCAATTGCATTGTTCATCAGGGTCTAATGAATAACTCCATTTAATATTTTCTTCAAACTTTGAAAATCTCCCTCCAGAGCCACAGCAGATATTATAAAGCCGTTTTGAGCAGTAGTCCTCGTGACAAGTTAACTCAAGGTTTTGTATAAAATCAGTACACTCTTAAATCAAAGTGACCAGTGTGTTGTAACAAAACCCAGACTATGCATACTACACATGAGGACTTGAGTAGAGGTCTACGTGGAAGAATTCTAAACTTACCGTTTAATTAAAATCTCATCTCATCTCATCTTCAACTGCTTATCCGGGGTCGGGTCGCGGGGGCAACAGCTTCAGCAGGGGACCCCAAACTTCCTTTTCCCGGGCCACATTAACCAGCGCTGACTGGGGGATCCCAAGGCGTTCCCAGGCCAGTTTGGAGATATAATCTCTCCACCTAGTCCTGGGTCTTCCCCATGGTCTCCTCCCAGCTGGACATGCCTGGAACACCTCCCTGGGGAGGCGCCCAGGGGGCATCCTTACCAGATGCCCAAACCACCTCAACTGGCTCCTTTCAACGCAAAGGAGCAGCGACTCTACTCCGAGTCTCTCACGGATGACTCACCCTATCTCTAAGGGAGACGCCAGCCACCCTCCTGCAGAAACCCATTTTGGCCACTTGTACTGCGATCTAGTTCTTTCAGTCATGATCCAGCCCTCATGACCATAGGTGAGAGTCGGAACGAAGACTGACCGGTAGATCAAGAGCTTTGCCTTCTGGCTAAGCTCTCTTTTCATCACAACGGTGTGGCAGAGTGAACGCAATACCGCCCCGCTGCTCCCATTCTCTGACCAATCTCACCTTCCATTGTCCCCTCACTCGTGAACAAGACCCTGAGGTACTTGAACTCACTTGGGGCAAGGACTCATTCCCTAGGCAATCCATCGCTTTCCTGCTGAGAACTATGGCCTCAGGTTTAGGGGTGCTGATCCTCATCCCAGCCGCTTCACACTCGGCTGTGAACCGATCCAGTGAGTGCCGGAGGTCACAGACCGATGATGCCAACAGGACCACATCATCTGCAAAAAGCAGCGATGAGACCCTCAGCACATCGAACTGCAGACCCTCCTCCCCCCGACTACACCTTGATATCCTGTCCATGAATATCACGAACAGGATTGGTGACAGAGCACAGCCCAAATGGAGGCCAACCCCCACTGGAAACAAGTCCTTATTACCGAGTACCTGAACACAGCTCTTGCTTTGGGCAAGATTGGATTGCCCTGAGAAGTGACCCCCTCACCTCATACGCCCACAGCACCTCCCATAATATCTCCCGGGGGACCTGGTCATATGCCTTCTCCAAGTCCACAAAACACATGTAGACTGGATGGGCATACTCCCAGGCCCCCTCCAAGGTCCTTGCAAGAGTAAAGAGCTGGTTCGTTGTTCCACGGCCAGGACGGAATCCGCATTGTTCCTCTTCAATCTGTGGTTCGACTATCGGCCGAACCCTCCTTTCCAACACCTTGGAGTAGACTTCACCAGGGAGGCTGAGTAGTGTGATACCCCTGTAATTGGCACACACTCTCTGGTCCCCTTTTTTAAACAAGGGGACCACCACCCCAATTTGCCACTCCTTAGGCACTGCCCCAGACTTCCACACAGGAGTTCCTCAAAGTGTTCCTTCCACCGCCCGACTACCTCCTCCATTGAGGTCAACAGTGTCCCATCCTTACTGTACACAGCTTGGATGGTTCCCCATTTCCCCCTCCTGAGGTTCCGGACGGTTTTCCAGAAACACTTTGGTGCCGACCGAAAGTCCTTCTCCATGGCTACTCCAAACTCCTCCCACACCCGCTGTTTTGCCTCCCCTACAGTGGAAGCTGCTGCCCGTCGGGCCTGTCGATACCTTGCAACTGCCTCTGGAGTCCTCCGAGATAACATATCCCAGAAGGACTCCTTCTTCAGTTGGACGGCTTTCCTGACCACCGGTGTCCACCACGGTGTTCAAGGGTTACTGCCCCTTGAGGCACCCATGACCTTTAGACCACAGCTCTCCGCCGCAGCTTCAGCAATGGAAGCTTTGAACATTGCCCACTCAGGTTCGATGCCCCCAACCTCCACAGGGATGCCAGAAAAGCTCCACCGGAGGTATGAGTTGAAGATCTCTCGGACAGGGGCCTCCTCCAGACGTTCCCAGTTCACGTGCACCATACGCTTGTGTTTACCAGGTCTGTCTAAAGTCTTCCCCCACCCTCGGACCCAACTCATGACCAGATGGTGATCAGTTGACAGCTCCGCCCCTCTCTTCACCCGAGTGTCCAAAACATGCGGCCTCAGGTCAGATGATACGATAATGAAATCGATCATCGACCTTCGACCTAGGGTGCTCTGGTACCACGTACACTTATGAACATCCTTATGTTCGAACATGGTGTTCATTATGGACAGTCCATGACTAGTACAGAAGTCCAATAACAAACAACCACTCGGGTTCAGATCAGGGGGGCCATTCCTCCCAATCATGCCTCTCCATGATCGCCTAAAATATTTATATTGACAGTCTGACCTCCTCATTGAATTAGAGTATATGCACATTAAGGTCGGCATTTTTGCTACTGGTAATTAGCTAATGATAAGATATGCCCCTAATCCAGAACTGCTAAACCTCTACAATTACCCCAAAATCTACAGTGTGTGCAGTCGAAGCAGATGTGTACACACGAACACAAAGGAGCACAAACACACTCTGTTTACAGTAACACCAAAGCTCCAGCAATTACGAAGCATCTTCACACGCCTAATTAAGGCTCTTCAACCGTTGTTGTCTCTTCTGTTTTTGTTTTCTTCTCTAACATGCAAATTATGCTAATCTGGCAAATTAAACACCTTGTCAAACAAATCTGCACAGATAAAAGACAATTATTTTAGATGACTATATACAGTTTGACTGGGGAATGATGATGATGTGAAGACACATTCATCTATGGTTCATGGTTTGTGCTTTATTACCATCCATTAGTCAACTGTACATGTGCTGATCAAATGTGATATGATTACTGATCAAAGAGCGGCACTGTAGAAAGAATGAAAATGCTCTCAAGAGGGAAGAATTATTCCTCAAACAAGTTCAACAGCCTGCTCTGTAAGCCACCATCCTGTGTGTCCAAATATAACTGCAGACCTCCACATGCTCTGTAACCTCTGACCCCCGTGCAAAGGAGAAATCATGAAATCAGCTCAGTTGCTTGCAGAGCAACTCAGACAATAACAGGAATATAATAAAATAGGCGTTACCACAATAGTCTCTTGATTTTTAGTCAGATTTTGATAGCCCTAATAGTGACATACATTCAGTATGACGTCCTTCATCATGTGACCACACAAACCCACATGTGTTTTTGTTTTGTTTTTTCTGAGTCCTCAATGCGTTGCATGACAACAGACAATATATGCTGTTTCATAGATTTTAATACAGCTCTCTGGAGTCTTTTAGTCTCACCTACAAATGCTGTGGTTCAGTTTAACAGGATTATGACTTCAGTTTTGAGAAAACTGCAAGTATTTAAGTGTTTACTGTAAGAAGGCAAGCTGTGAAAGCAGAGTTTTCTGATAATCAGCTTTAGGTCATTCATGTCAAGCACAAACAATCTTTAAATTACATTTTTTTGGCAACTTGCCATCGAGCTCAATTCACAAGGTGTTATTATGCAGAAACTCAAAATACGGCATTAAAAATTCATAGTGTCCGTTTAACCCCTGCTGTGACTATCGTGCCTGGAGCGGGTCGTGAAAAGCTCATTTCTAGTTTGGACTGAGCGCTCAAGAAGTGAAAACATACAATTCCTTTCATAGCGGCTGAGCATATCAGTGCTTAAATGAATCTCATCATACCAACAGCTTTAGCCATCACTATTAATAATATCCACTTTTCATAAAGCTGCTGATTTCTTTTATTTACGCTCAGTCGTCTCTGCTGGCAGCCAGTGGAAAGCGGGCCTGCATAATCACTGCTAATAAATTAAGCCCAATAGAACTGTCACATCTCATTTGGACTCATTTGCACATGATTATGTTTGTTTATGTTCGGTCTGGTTGAAAAAAGAAGAAGCTTTGACTGGCAAATCGCTGGAATTAATGAATTTCGCTGCTGTCCCTCTCCACCCTCCCTTCCTCCCCACGCTGCATGAGAAATCAAACGCTTTCTCCCTGTTTCCTCTGGCAGAAACTCAACATGGTGGAGTGATCCTGAGTCGAATACAGCTGTCAGATGTCAACAGACATCTTTCTTTGATATGCTATGTGTGAGAGTGTCAGTGTGTGTGTGTGTGTGCACGTGTGGAGGCTCTTTCCTGGATTATTAGTGGGGTGCATGTAATAAAAAGCAATCAGCTGCCAGGGGAAAATGATTAGGCTGAAGATGATGACAGGCACCGAGCTGAACAGTGAATGACAGTCGACAGATCGGCAGCTCCCATCCACTCTCCCTTCGTTCTGCCTCATACACATTCCTATCACACACCGCTGTCCTCATGCAGATAGGCAGTTACAGTAATGTCTAATGTGTGGTGTTAGAAGGTTACAAAACAAAGTTACCTGTTTGGAAATCTCATTAGAGTTTGAATCAATTCAATTATGTTTTTTGGAAACTACATTAAATGTGGCAAACTGGATTCATAATGCACTTGATGGAACATAACAAGACTAATAATCTACAGCCATGTACTTGGAGCCAAACGCTAAATGTTCACAAAGACAATGCTAAGATTCTGATGTTTAGCAACTATTGTCGCCATCTCAGTTGAGTGTGTTAGCATGCTCACATTTGCTAATTGGCGCACAAAGTACAGCTGAGGGTGACAGGAATGTTAACAGTTTTGGAGGTAATTGGTCATGAACCAAAGCACTGGACACATTAAAAATTTGACCTGCGCTAGATGAGAAGCTAAGCGATCATCAAAATGATCATAGCTCATCCTGAGGCGTACATACAGTAAACGTCTGCTGTAACGTTTCACTTTGGACCAAAATCGTGGACTGATTGGCCAAACAGCATGGCATTAGTATGGCTGAGAATGTAACACAAATTTCTAATTTTTTTTGTCATTATTTAAGTAAAAAGAAATTGCAAGTCTAATCCTTATAAAAGCACCTACAATTGAATTACAATCTTTTTAAAAAAAAAGATATTCTGAGCTTCTCTTTTTAAATGCACACTATTGTGGCTTTTACACAAATCAAACTTTGAGTAAAGCTACGGGTTGAAATTTTACTGTAAAGCACTCACACAAATCAAATAGATTCATTTACTGTATCAAACTGAAAGAAGTCTACAAGCTGTGTATTACATTTACATTTGTGTGGTATTAGAGGTGAATTCTGCTGAGGTTTTACATGCCTTATGTGTTATAAATAAGCCACAGAATCAAGTTTTATTCAATTTGTGGACTACATTGAACAATCCACTAACAATCTAATATAACACATATCATGTAACTTCATCTTCCATTGGAACAGATACGTGGGACAAATATATCTATACTCCCAGGTTGCTTTTGGAAAAATGTCTGTCTGGCTTTAGTCGACCAGCCAGTCAGAAGCCCGACATCGATCTGCTGTCTGGTACTGACCTGAACAGGAAACAGGCTGGCAGGAAGAGCTCAGAGTCCTCATCAATCATTAGTGCATGATCACAATATCTGAGTGTATCAGCCCACGTCTCCTCCACATCCCCACAAATCACCTCTCTGAAATCTGAAGAGGCGACAACATGAACACCGCCTGTAAGTCAGCAAGTTCATTTATCTTTCCAGTGGTCCTGTCTGTCTGTCTGTCACCTATACACGTGTCAGCACACACAAACACACACACACACACACATACAGAATATGGGACATACACACATCACTACAGTCCTCACAGAGGGGCTAGGGGTTCACACACCCTCCAACTCTGAATGAAACCAAGGGATTCCAGATGAATATAGGTTTAACAGTAGCCAACGTTTGCAAGCAAGTCTCCCGACACCACATTGAAATAAATACTGAATTCAAAATTGTAATCCCTTACACTACTTGTTACTGAAAAAAATAAGCACATTATTGCAACACATTACTGCCCACACTGAAAAGTAAGGTGTCAAAAAGGTACAAATTAATATATCTGTCAAAATCAGGCATCACATTGGCACTGATCTAAAAAATTTCACAACAGCATCCAGCACCCCGGTTACAAACAATTGTTGGCACAGAATTGGACTGCATGACCAAATTTATTACAGATCAAAATTGACAATCTAATTACAGTATGTTGTCATGAAGCATTACCTGTGACAAATAATAAAAAAAAATTTATAAAAGCAGCAACTGCTGTTGATTTTTATTGAGAAAAATCATTGTTATTAACAATTCCCATTCTCTTGTCTGCAATTATAAAAGTCAAATCTCTCCAAAATTTCATCAAGACTGGAGCTTAAAAAATCTGACTTGAAACAATGCTTTCAGCAACCCACCTTCCCACAATGCTTATCAGCTATTCAGATAAGACACAAACTGAAGTGATGTGCTGTTGTGCTGCTTGCTCTGAGAGAAAAAAGCTTCAGCTGTACAAATAAATAATGTAATACCTCACAAGGTGAGGCATGTTTCCTGCCTAATCAACATGACTTCCTTTGATAGCTGACTGTGTCAACATCCTTGCCCTTCACTATATGTCTCGCTTGGCTGCTACATCTTCCTACGCAACACCTTCCCTTCGCAGCACGGCAGAGACCGAGAGGATGAGATTAAAGAGGCCAGGAGAGAGAAGAAGCAGTGTTTTTGCTCAAAGGTAGGAAAGCTGTGTTAATGAGCGGAGGCCCGACAGTAGATTCTAATTAGGATGTTGAAACCTCTGCTTGTAAAGCCCTCCATTCGTGTCTTGCTTCTCCTTTGCCTTGCTGCCTGCTGGGTTGCCATGCTGTGTGTAACATTTTAGAACACTGATAAGTCATTACCCAATCATTTTCAGACAACAGAGGACTTCCAAAAAAAAGAAAAAAAAGCCCGTAATACTGGCAGCCTGGGGTCATGTGATGACTTAATTGAAAATGGGCAATGTGAAATGCCTTGAGCAGTCTGTGAAAGCATTGGAGGAGTGTATTAACAACCTTGAAAACCGCAACATGAGAAACAACATACGGATTGCAGAGGGCGACTTGGTTCTTCAAATCCCTGCCTAGAGTGCCAGGTCTCTGGACCAAAGACACCAGGGGGAAAACTGACGGAGCACACTGGACACCTGGTACACCAATTGACCATCATTCCCGACTGGTGGTAATATATCGTCACAGCATCAGCAATATGCAGAAAAGGCTTCTGATGCATAAAGGGGAAGAGGCAGCTCCACTACAAGAGACATGGTTTTCTTTAAAAACAGACTTCTCACCTAAAGTTTAATCAGTAGGACGTGAGTTTTACAAAAGTCTGAGCGGCTCGTCCAGAAACAGATTTGTTTCATAACATACTAGCTTTACATTCTGTGTCAGTCATGACAGTTCAGATCTTTCCTTCAAGTCGTAGCACGAGGCAGAATCTTTCTTGATAAACTGGGTGAGGTTCTTCATCAACAGCTATCCACAAACACTAATTCCCTGTTTTAGCAGCAATTTCATGGGACATTGTAAGTACTCTACATTGCTTTTAGAGCATGACCTGTTTCTGGGAATGGGACTTTTTACAGCAGGTCTAGACATGCTTTATTTTATTTAAGTTTTAATTTCTCAAATGTTCAGCCACACCAGTTGTAAATTTGGGCCAAGCCTCATGGGGTGGCAGTACTGGATGGAATTGTATTTTTTGTTTAGTGTTAAAATGTGTTTTTTGTGAGGCTTTTGGTATTTCTCTTCTTTCAAGGCACTGAGTCTTTTCAGGTTTATGGATCCAGCATTGGTTTTGCCCCTTTTAGGTTGCAGTGGGTGGTGGGCTGTGGGTGTTTAATGTTTTATAAAAGGCTTCCATCACTTCCATCATTTAGGTGTGGTTGTGTATTGCACTTGATGTCTGTTCTGACTGTTCTGACTTCAATGCCTCACCCTTTCTCATTTACATTTATCTATGATGGAGTTAGTGCTTGGTTGCTTGTCTATTATTTTTTCTACTTTACACGAGCTGCATACAGATGTCAGCCTTAACATTCAAAGCATAAACCATGTGATTAAACTGTAAGGTACAAATCTGAAATATACATAATGCCAAAAATATAAACAGGTTAACAGTAAGGATAATTCTTGGTGGGGTGTCTTAAATATGTATGAGAAGTGGCATATACTGTAGCTATGTACAGTACGTACAATATCAAATCTAAAGCACTGGTGAATGTACATGGTTAATTCAGCATGTTAATTGTGGTGTAAGATAGCTGTCAAAACGACATGTCCATAATTTAATTATTTGGATTTGTAAAGTTAACAATTTGTATGTCATAAAAGTTGTTTTACACAAAATTCTGCTGTCATATATGTGAGTCTGTGAAATTGGGTTCGGATTAGGATTGTTTTTATATGAGTATGAGTCTAAAAGCTGTGAGTGCAAAGTCTTATGAATATAACTCATGTTTCTACGACTACAAAGTCTTCACTGTGAATACAAATTTAAGTTTACGGGTATGAGTTGAGAAGTGCTGAAATGACGTCACTGAAGGTCACAGTCAAATCGCAGGGGAAAGTAATTGATCCGCGATTCCTCCATTAAATGCCACTGTTAGCTTACTCGTTTAACATACAGTGCTCTAATCAATCCCATATAATGTAACATTAGGATGGACAGACATTCAAAATACTTATTTGCAAAAAGTAATTTTCTTTAGCAAATGAATATGCATAAGCTAATGATCATTAGCTTGCCAGTTAAAAGAATGACTAAGTAAAACACGGCTTTATTGAATGCTGCATTCTGATTGTTAAACCGCGACCGTTGTTTGTTCAAGAGGACCAATGCTGGATATTTTCCTAATAATTAATTTTTACCTTAATTAACCAGCTCGGAGTACTTGTCATGTTAGATAAAGGACTTTTAAGTTGTTACATTGAGAGTAGAGGCTCCCCTCCCTCCACAGTAAAGTCTCTGGGCTGAATGATCAGGTCTCCCGCCCCGTTACCTGTAGTCTCTTGTTAACAACAGACTACAGAAATAACTACACACATCGTAATGTGTAGGTAGCTATATAATAAGCCACCGCTCCACAGATTGATTTCTCAAAGGCTTCATTGAAAACAAATGCACTCGGCCAGGAGGAGGGTTAAACTGTGAAAAAGTGGCTGGATCTATACAATGGGCAGATTTATACACTAAATAACGCAATTTATAAATCGATAAAAGTCGAATTTTGATCAACGTTATGTCTCAAACTGATAATTCCACTCGTAAACTGTGCAATAAGCGAGATGATTCATCATGTCGGGGTTTATTTCTCCGCATCAACCTTCTCACTTTTTCTGTGTTAACTTTACACAAAGTTACTGCTGCACGTTAACTCATCCTAAATCTGGCTTGATTGTTAATGCTCTGGTTGAAAATTATGAACATATAGGGACATAGGGACATATATTGGGGGGTAACATTATATGTTTCATATTATGCCGTTTAGTGCTAAGTAATTAGCACTGGCCAACTTCTAATCCCAGTAACGATAGCACTAAGCTAGTTTCATCAGCATGTAAATATCTTTAGCATGCAAGCTAAAGCAATAAGTATGTGAGTCCAAGAAATGTATGAAAGTAAGTAATGTAAGAAATGTAAAATATAAGAAATAAGTAATGGCTGATGTTTCTCCGGAGCTGGCGGCATTGCCCTCCATGTTTGCCTCGGGGGCATGCGCATGCGCAGTTGGAGGAATCGCAGATCGATTACTTTCCCCTGAGACTTCACTGTGACCTCAGTGACGTCATTTCAGCACTTTTCGACTTGTACCTGTAAACTTGAATTCGTATTCACAGTGAAGACTTCGTAGTCGTAGAAACATAAGTTATATTCATAAGACTTTGCACTCACAGCTTTTAGACTCATACTCACATAAAAACAATCCTAATCCGAACCCAATTTCACAGACTCACATATATGACAGCAGAATTTTGTGTAAAACAACTTTTATGACATACAAATTGTTAGCTTTACAAATACGAATAATTAAATTATGGACACTGTCTTTTTGACAGCTATCTTACACCATAGTTAATGATTATGACAACACACATAATGTCCCATTATTGCAGACAGTTTGCTTGTAATCCACAGAGAGGCAGTAATCAGTAAGAGAGAAAACGAACAGAGCAGAACAGAACGAAAATGGAGACTGGAGCTACCTCAGCCCCCCATGTCTCTGCTGTCCATCTCTCCACATGAGGCAGATGAGTTGTCTGACTGCCAGGAAGAAAGGATTTCCTGTGGCGTTCTGTGGTGCACTGTGGTGGTAACAGTCAACAGTCAACTGTCATGCACAGTGCTCCTGTGCATGACCAGCACATTGTGGACAGGGTGAGAGTCAATGTCCATGATGCACCACAGATTGCGCAACATCCTCCTCTCTGACACCACAAAAGAATCATACTCCACCCTCAGGACAGAGCTAGCCTTCCTAATGAGCTTGCAGCTTCTGTCAGCCCTTCTTGTAAACAGCTTCAGTGTTCTTTACCCAGTCCAGCTTGTTGTCCAATTGTACTCTCAGGGTCCACATCCACTCTCTGGATGGAAATAGGTGTAGGGGGTGTTTTCTGCCTACTGAAGTAAGACATGGGTTAAATGTACACAGCCTCCTTCCCTTCGCTGATGCAGCCCATAATTGCACAATTGTCCAAGAACTTCTGCATGAGGTGTAGAGGGTGAAGAAAAAGAGCGACAAGACAGTGTTGCTCACCAAAGTGTCAGACACGCAGCCCTGCAGTCTAACATACTGTGGCAGACCAGTCAAACAGTCCACAATCCAGGACACAAGGGGAGCGTCTACCTGCATCTCCATCAGCTTGCACTCCAGCAGGGCAGACCAGATGGTGCTGGGCGCATTAGAGAAATCAAAGAACATGACTCACACAGTACTACTTGGCCCGTCCAGGTGTGCATTAGGCACAGTAAAGCAGGAAGATGATGGCGCCCTCTGCTCCCACCTTTGGCTGGTCAGCATACTGAGGGGGGTTCAGTGATGGTTTTAAGCAAGGGCAGTAGATGTGACCAGCCTCTGCAGAGACACAGCTGGGCTGCACACTCTTTGAGTACCTAAAGCTGCTGGCACCCTCGGCCTTGCCTGGGTGGAGTCTACTCAGCTTTCTTCTCACTTGCTCCACTGTGAAGGCCAGTGAGCAGTGTGGCAGGCCCTGGAGTGCTGTTGTTTGTGTGAGATAACGTTGTTCCAACAACGCAGGGGAATTATGTAGGGAATTATATTCATATTTTTTGGAAATGTAAATATAGAACACATTTTTGGAACTGCATAGATAGGGCCCTATGAAATTCATTTAGATTTTTCCAGATTTAGTTATATTTTTTCCCAAATTCTGTGTTTTCATTTTTCTGAATTCTGTGTGTTATTATTTAAGAGTGCCTAATCACATGGTGGATAAATAAAACTTCAACAACTCAATAAATACTTTAATTTAATGAGTGTCAATAAAGTTGTAACACAACATCCTTTTTCATGAAACAGACTGTTCCACTATATCTGCACCAGATAATCATTAAGTTTGCCTGTCTTCTGTTTGGTGCTTGGCAGGTAGTGTACAGTGGGCGTTCCACAGCTTTTACACTGAAAACAGTTGCCTGCCTACTGCATCTGGAAACAACACTAATGAGAGCAATGAGAGTGAACCAAAACAGTTAAGTCTTGGGCTGTAAAACCAAAACAAAGAGTTGAAAGATGGACTGTGAGCCAGCATCTCACTGGAATGGGTACGTACAGTCCGTCCAAAACATTGCATTTGTCATCAGTGCATTTCCATTCTTCTAATGCTTGTCTAGTAAATCTGCTGCTAAGGGCTGTAATTGATTCTGATCCATCTTGCAATTCAAATCATGAGAATAAATGCCAAGAAGGGCCAGTTAGACAACTAAGAACACTGGTCTTTCAACAGCAGAAAGCACCAAGAAATGTGGTGTTAGTTTGGTAAAACCAAAAAATGCTCACTGTGGCACCTTGAAACAATCAGATTCTACCCCAAATAAGAGGAAGGGAAAGGCTGGTTTGAATGGTTTGAGCTTTAGATAACAGAGAGAGATGGATAGTGTAAACTCTGCATGTAGAAGAATGAGGAGGCCCATATAGGGAGATGTATCCCACTCCATCTGATTGATGATGCAGACGTCATCAACCTGACATCTTTGCTAACTAAGCAGGTGCTGTTCCTAAACAACATCGACTCCAAGTACCTCCAGTATTAATGACGCAAGAAATATATCAGAATACACTTGGCAAGTTTCAACTTCATGTCAGCTCACCTGGTACAGCACATACCATTTATTAAAGCTGAGGCCCATGCTGCATGTCATCCCTGTCTCTCCCGCCTTTCCTGTCTCTCTTTAGCTGTGACTCTCAAAATAAAGCAGAGATAACTATATATACACACACACACACACACACACACACACACACACACACACACACACACACACACACACACACACACACACACACACACATTTTTTTTTTCCCAAAAAGGAAATATAGACCCAATTTAGCAGTCAGTAACAGGATAGTGTGTTTTGTTGAATCTGTGACCAGTGCCAAAAGCCCACTAGCATTGCGTGTATCGATCTGTCTGGCTGTAAAGGTATTTCAGAAACAGAGCTTGTGAAGACATGACCTGGCAGATAGATCCATCTTGAAATGAAGTCAGTTGATTTAAGGCTCCTCCTGCTCTGATTTCAATAAGCTTACAGAAGGTCATAACTTTCTTTCTTCTCTGCATGTGTGTTTGTGTGTGTGTGCAGATGGCTGAAGAAAGGGAGGGACCTCTTTTGGCAGGCCCGTTCTTCTATTGTACTCATCTGGCCGGCACTCACATTCCCTTTGAACTGAACCCTGGGAAAGATCAGGGACACTTCTTTGGGGAAAGATCTGGGAAACCCTCTTTGCATGAGCAAATGCTAATGCTCCACTGTATTTAAGACATATGAGGAGAGGTATAAAATCCAGTATAAAATAACTGTACAGTCTGACTGAAGGGTCAGATAGAAGAACAAATGAATGTTTCTGCTGTTTAGGGAACAATGTTCATGAACAAAAGCACTGCTAAAATTGAAAATCAACTGACAGAGATAGAAAGTTTTAATTTGACAACTCATGACAACCGTGGTAACACTACCAACTGGGTAACAGCCAAGAAGCCCCAGAACACCCGAGATTCAGTTGGCTTAGATAAACTGACTGCAAATTTGTTGAGAGAATATAACCACTAAAGTACCATGATTTAAAGAGGCAGGTCCTTCATTTTCAATCTTGAGGCCCTGTCTTGTCAAGGAGGCGCAATCATATTGTTTGTACAGTCAGCATCAGAGATGATATGGACTGCAATAAATATCTTTTCATTTAAAAAAAGCATGATCCAAAGAGTCATGTTCTCATGGTGAATATTCCAAAAAGTTGTGTTTAATCAAATTACCAGTTCCTGACACGCCAGGAGAATTATACCAGCATCCGACCACAAATTAGATTCTGGATGTCTCGTTAAATATTGCTACTTACTGGGAATTCCATACATATTGCACAAGGGGTGACGGGTTAAAGTGTGAGTGTGCGCATGTGTGTGTCTTTGTATACGTGAGTGTGTGTGTGTGTGTGTGTGTGTGTGTGTGTGTGTGTGTGTGTGTGTGTGTGTGTATGTGTGTGTGTGTGTGTTTGAGTGCGCATGTGGGGTGTCACTGGGGGCCCAACAACAACCTTTTGCCTTCGGCCCCTCTAACCCATTAATGGCCACTATGACAGCACCTTGGCTTGTTGAAACATGAGCAGACTGTGATCATGTGTTATCACACAGATTATTCATAGGTAAACATCACCACCCTGTGGCCAAGGACAGGTTTCATTCAGCAAAAAAGTAGGTAAATGAGCCTCTAAAGACTAGTTCCCTTGAATTGCATCCCTGTATTTACTGCAAGTAACAATGTTCCCGTTTAAGATGACATTAAATAGACCATAGATAGGAATAGATAATTCCCTAAATCGTACTGTAGGACTTCCGTTAAAGCAAGCAGCTCCTGAAGCTATCTGTGTGTATAATGCTAATTCTGATGTGCTGTAGACTACAGTTTTAGTGTGTGTGTAGGCGGTCGTCTGTGTGTTAAGGGGGCAGAGGATGTTAAGGTCAGCGAAGGCCTAACTTTAAATTGATGAGACCCTTTGGTGCTTTCCCATCAGCTGAGAGCCTTTGAGACGTCTGCAGCTATGAATCAGTGCCATCGACACGACCATTTGACAAGAAATGAGACGTGGCTTAATGACGGTCTGGCAGCATTTAATGGCGAGTGGAGACACACTACTAAAAGATGGTTTAAACGATGACTCATTTTATGTGTCTGAAAAGCACTCATCTGCTGCCTTAAGTGGAATGTATTTAACAACGCTAATACATTCCTGTGATCTGGGAGATGAATTCAACTATTGATTTTTTTCCCCCTCGCCTCCTTCCGTTTAATCACAGGCTAGGCCAGCGCTTCTCATTCATCCACACACTGGTTTCAACAATGATTCACCGCATGCTTTGGATTAGCCAACTCATTAGTCAACAGTATTAGAGATTTCCAGCTATTCGGAATATAACATGCATGGGTGGGGATTTAATGGTAATCCCAGTGAGTTTGAGGGTACAGAGGCCAGTGTCAAAAAAAAAATAAAAAATGACAGCATCATCTTTTGGGTGATATCACAGTGGGTTTATAGTTGGTCCTTTATACTTGGTCCTCACTCATTTCATGCCACCTGCACATAATTGAGGTTCTGACCTTTGAACCATGCGTGTAATGCTGTTGGAGCTAAAGCCACTTTATTACTTAAGGAAAAGAACACTGTCCTCTGAGGCACAAAAATGTATTGAGCTCTTAAAACACCTCTGTAATTTTCACTGAAATGACTTGCAAACCCACTGCCAGTTGAATAAGATGTAATGAATTTTGCTGCAAACAGCTACAGCCATCTTGGGATTAGTTTAATTATATCACATTCTCTTTGTGGTCCATTAGGAGGGATCACAAGTCTCTCTCTCATCTCATTCTGATTCCATGTGAAGCATTTAAATGTCCCAAAACTAAAAGTACTGATCTGCTGTGATGATTCCTTTAGGACAACAAAGATCTGAGGAGACATGGAGAGATTTCATTGTCATGCTCAAAATACTGAAATGAGCATGTCGATTTCAGTGGTAACATTCATGTATTTGCTTGAAATGAAGATTTTAATGGTTCACTATGTGGCAAAATGGACAACACTTTCACACAATACACCATCATATCTAAAGGCAGTTTTTCTTACAAAAAAGCCATTTCTATATCAAGCAGCAGTACCCCCCAAAAAACACAAAAACCTGCACAAGCATATACTAGAACTGAAGCCTAATTCCGGCTGGCCATCTAGAAAGGCCACAAAACGTTTTAGTGCTAAACACCCCTCCATCTGACCAGACCATTCGTCAAAAGGACAAAGTGCTCTTTGATTAAAACTGCTGTGAGCAATGCATTACAGTTGACAAATGGTCCCCCACTTATCCCTTTGCAACAGCACTATGATAAAGCTCTATTCGCACACCATGCCTAATAGGAGCCATTGTCACCTTATAGAGGCCCAATTTAACTCCACACATGTGGTATAAATTGAATGATGATGGCTTTCTAATGGGTGCACAATCACTCTGGTCTCTGTGATACTTACTGTGGCATGATCTGTGGTTGTTGCTTTAAAGAAGCAGTTTGGTGTGTCAAACTCTAACCTTTGAGTCGCTGTAGACAAGGATGGATGTTTGCCATGGATCACTGATACGAAAATAAATCCATGCAGTGGATGCTTTTGTGTTTTCTGTGTATTGGCAGACCCTCTTGTCCTAACAGTTTGACATTTTTCGATTTGCCATGAAAAGTAGAGGAGGCTGGTGGAGAGCTGGCAGCTGGAGGCTTATTGTTGATGAGTGGCTGAAGGTTGCACCCCCTCCATCAACCATAATCTCCAAATACACACACTTGCACATACACACACCCATGTACAAACACAAATGTTTCTTTCCATCACTTGTGGGGACATTACATATACATTGATTTCCTGTAGACTTACCCCAACCCTAACCCCTTCCCCAATCTTAACCCAATGTAGTCACCTTAAAATGTAATCACTGACATCATGGGGTCCAGCATATTTGTCCCCTCACACACATACACGCACACACACACACACACACACACACACACACACGCACACACACACACACACACACACACACACACACACACACACACACACACACACACACCACTCACGTATACAAAGACACACACATGCACACACTCACACTTTAACCCGTCACCCATTGTGCAATATGTATGCAATTCCCATTAAGTAGCAATATTTAACGAGACATCCAGAATCTAATTTGTGGTCGGATGCTGGTATAATTCTCCTGGAAGGATGCACCCTCAGAGAAACACACTGAATCAATACATTACCAATGAAAACCTCTTAAAACAACAAAACCTCAATTCTTTGCTGAAGGATCCGTAACGTACAGCATGACCAACAAACACAATGTCCTGGTTCAGTGTTTTACCTTTTTGTATTTACACTGAATAACTCAGCAGTGAAAAGCAGTGCTGATGCAACATCTTTGGCTTTGCAATAACAGCAAGTTAACTGCCAATCTGGGATCAATATGCTTAAAGCCCCAGATGGGCTTTAGTTGATCTAATTCTGTGAAGTAGTGAAGAGGTGATGTTGACTGTAGATTTGACTGAAGCAATTTTCCTGCCTGTGGGTTATGGATAGATTTGAAAAAGAAAGCAAATCAATACAGCATAAGAACCTCTGCACTAAAACTTTGATGAAAAACACTGTGGAGCAAAGGTGAGTGTGCTAAGCTTTAGATATGAGCTCACTGAGTGCAGGTGGACTGGAAGTTCCAAAAACTATTAGCTATTAACCTCACGTATCCAGATTGTAAGACAAACTGGTAAGATGATCTGCCAATTAAGACTTTGGTTTCTTTGACAACAAAGTTTTTTGAGAAGAACAAAACAGCAAATGCAGTTACTCCATCATCAGTCCACGGATTAACACCATTAAAACCATTCCAGGTGACTTCCTCATGAAGCTGAGAGACTGCCAATTGTGCGTGAACCCGTCATTAAAGCAGAAGATGGTCCATTAATTATGCAATGACAGAATTCAATGTGAAAATAAACTCCTTTATCCAGATATTTGCAGGATGCTGACAAGATGGTCCAACTCTTTACATAGTATATACTTTAATGGCATTTAGAATGAGTATGGTACATAAAAGTGGCAAATTCTCTTCTCTGGAATGGAGAATGAGGCCAGCTGAAACTTTGCCAAATCAATATGGGATCATTTATCCCAATAAGGTGTCTTCAAACATGTTTACAGGTGTGTTGCGCTGAATGCTTTCACTTGTCTGGAGGTGTTTAAACATCATCACCAAGCCACACAGACACATTTAGTGTACATAATATATACTGCAATATAAACACAAAAGCACATTTGTTTGTGTTCACAAAAAGGGTTCAATCTTGAATCTCTAAAGGACAGGAGCAATTTCTGATCGAGACAGCATCAGTGAAAAGACAGTACATTTCTTTTTCACTCTCTCTCTGATCTTAGTGAGCGGGGCCTCAGGTGAAGACAGCTGTCACCCTGATCTACAGCCCCCAGCAGCCTCAGTAATGTAGGCCAAATTGCCTGAGTCGCTGGAAATGATGCAGTCATTGTGGAGGAAATTGGAAATCAATTCTTGCCATCACTGAACATAACTCCCTTTTTTAGCAGAGCCAGGGCTCAAACGTGTTTGTGTTGGCTACGACAGCTCAGACAAAGATACCACTGTGGAGGAAAATGGAAGCAGACAGGAGCAAGATAAAGAAATAAGAAAGGAAACAGCTGGAGGGACAGCAAAGCAACTCTGGTAGTTTCAGCCAAATTCTTGTGTACATTTACCTAGGATGCATGTTTGACACATCATACATAATGATGAATGATGATGATGGCAATGACGATGAATTGTAATGCCTTTGAGGTTATACAAAGTAACATCTGACCCCTGGAATATTAATCTATAAATAGAGAATGACTAAAACAATAAGGATTCACTCTGCAATTCTGTCTACGGGGTAAAGAGTGCTCATGAAACAGATTACTCACCAGTAATTTTAAGTGTTTCTCAGTAATGAGTTTTCTAAACACTGCAGAACGCTCTTAAGCAAGACTAGGTTTGGTTTCCTGGAGCTCATCTTGACATTGTTTACAACTCTGTTCCTTTCTTCAAGGAGACTTTCACTGTCCCAGTGAGATAGTGGCATTAAGTGCAATAATGGAACATTATAGAATTGGAAATAAGGAGCTTTTTCTGTGGACACAGTAAGTGTTGATATAGTGTGCGTAACTCATGTAGGTCATAGCATGAGGCGTGACACAGTTCAGTGCTTCTGCATGCTCGGAGCTTCATAACAACGATCCCAAGGGCGCCTGGGCTCAATAAGAAGCAATCTGCAACAGCGGCACGCCCTCCCCAGCTCTCCTCCACCTTCCCACAAGGCACTGCTCTTAGTCAGCCACCATCCATTATGCATCAAAACCCACGCTACAAATCTCCTCAAATAGAACGGAGTGTCAGGTATGATAAAGAACAATCGACCAAGGGGAGGGAATCAAAGCACCAAAATTCCCAGGATGAAAAATATTCCACTTTGCTCTCTGATGTCGCTCTTTGTTTTTCTTTGTTTGCGTTGTTATTCGAGTTGTATGTTCATGTCTCTCGTGGGATGCTTGCCGAGGCGCGAGTCATCCGTCATCCTAATTGGTTGTGTTTAGAGAGCAACTGTTGTGTTTGATAGAGAAGCTTTTCCACTCCTTCTGGTCAAAACAAAGCTACGGCTCCGCTATCAAAGATAGATAGCTATGTAAATGGAAGTAGCCACAGATGTGATTATCCCTGCCTTGTCTCTTCATCTGAAAGTTTTTTGCCTCGGTGTGTTCAGCTGCTTTAATCGAGCTTCCTTCATCTTTATATGCCCAGAGCACAGTCAGACTGAGCTGGCTGGAATCCAGCAGCCCTGTGTCTGGTTTTAATGAGATTACATTAGTTAACATGTTATTGGGTGCG
Source organism: Chaetodon trifasciatus (assembly GCA_037975065.1). Lineage (NCBI taxonomy): Eukaryota > Metazoa > Chordata > Actinopteri > Chaetodontiformes > Chaetodontidae > Chaetodon > Chaetodon trifasciatus. Next base: position 9,048,434 of record JBBMOE010000011.1, read on the forward strand.
TTAAGATGCAAGGAAAAACTCACAGGGTGGCTGCCACTCTCAAAGAAAACAGTTCCAATCCATTTTTATCAAGATACATGGTAATTATGAGCTCAAATGCCTTTTTGATAAAAACTGGAATTTGCGAGGGAACAACTTCTCCCTGAAAACATACTGCCTTGCAACAAAACCACAGAATGGAACCGAAAAACACTTAACACAGCAAATGATGTTCAACTCTGTAAAAGTGGATTCCACAAAGTTTAGAAAGCCAACAGGTAGGTAATAAACAGAGCAAAAGCACACTGTGGTTCCCACAACAAAAAAGTTAGATGCCACACAAATGTAATTCCTGTGCCAGCTCACTTGAGCCTGCAAAGATGAAAACAATGTCTAATGAATTTATAATTTGTTCGCAGAAAAACAGATTGATGGGGAACAAATATGTCAAAATATGGGCTTGGGAAGCAAATGGAAAACAGACCTTGCATAAGATTCAACTGAAATTGGGGGAATCAAGGACCACAACTTTTACAAAAAAATCAGATCCGAACCAGGGCTGCTAAACATGTAAAAGCATATAAAACACAGATAAATCAAGAAAAGTAGTTCATCTGTTTGAACTGACAGAATGGATGTTTTTTTCATGGCACACGTGAGTTGAGTGACATTCCTAAACTGTTTTTTAGCAACTCTTTGAGGCACACTGTACTTATCAGGGTTTACAGTGAAGGACAAAGCCAGCCCCTGGTGATATATTGGACAGCAAGGAACCATGGGAAATTCATCTTTGTCAATCTACTACTTAACATGGTAACAGTATTGCTCATAACGGCCCATTTTTCACTCCATCTAATCTCCTCACATCTTCCATTTCCTCCCATCCCCTCCTGTCAGATGGACATTTAATGGCACTGACCAACCATTACTCATATTAATGTGTGTTATCCGAGAAATCACATCACTTTTTCCAACCTGACTCTCACTCTCATTTAGTCATTAAAATTTTAGATCCATGCAGGTTTTGGAAATGTTACACTAAAAGTTTGCCAACTTCTTTTAACCTACATTACAGTGAGAAGCAGTCAACAATGAGAAATAAGGAGTGAAGACAGATTTTGTGTGAATGTAAGACTGTCCTCACTAGAAAAACATCAATTTTGGCTGTTTGATGAAAAGCTTAAAATGTCATTTAGAAATGTTGGGAAGGTAATTGTTATGAATGTGCATCATGAGTTGAATCATGCCATAAGTTGGGCGAGCGTTCTGAGGGAAGCCAAGTATTAATGTTAAGCTATCATGTCATTAGGCCCTGCAGAGGGAATCATAAATCTACTGAACCCCTCAGCACCACCACTCTCTAATCTTGACCTATTAGATGCCTTTGAATCCTACCTTCACCCAAGCAAAGAGCTTGATGGTTTGACCCTGCCTCACTGACTTGAGAAGCAATTTTCTGCTCAGTTGTCCAGCCACCATCAGTGTTATCTAGCTCCACCAGTCTGCCAAACTGCCACCAGAAACTTTTCCATGTATGAATCATGTCCCTTGACTGGTCTGACCAAGGAAAAAAGAAAAGGGTTTCAATAGAATCACTTTACCTGCACCCACACGGTCAGCCCTTTGAAGCACGCTATATACACAGTTCTGACAATAACACCACAAGCTAAAATCATCAGTTAAGTACATGCCAGTTAACAACAACCAGCTACAAACATGCTCAGCTAATTAGCATGTTACCATCACTGGTAGCATGCAGCCTAGCCCACCAAACAAACCAAACAATCTTCCTCAGCAAGGAACAAACCATACCAGACATTTCTGTCTGTAAAATCACCAGCTAACACCAACAGCCAACCACAACCAGTTAACAACACAGACAAATGTGGCCCCACTGATAAGGGCACTAGATAAGAAAATGCTCTCATGAGTCATTTTATAGGCCAATGATAAATTACTTATTTTGTTGTCTGTGTTGGAAGGCCAGTGAATTTAATTTGGGGGCTTGACACCAAAACATGACATTTAGCTAAAAGAAATCTATCAAACTTGCATACTTTCATTATCAGTAATGTAGAAAATACACTAATCCCTGGCACTTAACACTCACATAGTTCACAAATTTATATACGTCCTCTTTTCAGATTTTGTACTTGTGACTAGTTGTGGGACACTAACAACCACTTCATTTCTTTACTCTGTCACTGCCATGTAGTGGAACAGTAGCGGTCCTCATTAGAGCATTGCAAACATGCAAAGCAGAACATCTGGACATCCACAGCAGCTCAGTCGGCTCAGTATGGCAGGTGCGTATGAAAATGCACATATCAAATGCACAGAGGTTTAAGTCACACTAAAGTCTTCAGGATCAAGCCCTGACTGTGCCTCCCACCCACCATCTCACACACACACACACACACACACACACACACACACACACACACACACACACACACACACACACACACACACATCGTTGTTAATGCTACCTTTCCACGCCGTGCTCCATCTGCTTGGCCTTCACTGCAGCTGCAGCCAAGAGCAGCAGCAGCAGCAGCATATGTCAGTGTTTGGATTGGAGAGCTGAGCTGAGCTCTCTGGCTCAGTCTTTCATCTGGTCCTTTGATGGGCCTTGCTGGCTCTGCAGCCTGTAGATGAGAAGGTGGACAGCACACACACACACTTCATGCATGTACTCTTAATGCAAAAAAAAAAAAAAAAAAAAAAAAAATCAATTGTAACATATCCTTAAGCCTTATATTCGGTCTTTAATTTGTACAAATCAAATACAGGATTCCACCTCTTTCCATTACACCTGGCCCAGGAATGCCAATATATCATAGTTCATTCCACTAATACTGTTAATAACATGTAAGAATATTTTAGGGAATAGCTAATTTGCATTGAAAACAACCGAAACAATGTGGTGAAGCTGACCATATTGCCATGAAAAGTGGTACTAAATGATGATGCCAAATCATTCTGGTGACACTTCAACCTTTCATTTCAATTCAAAATATCTCTACTACTACAAAACTTTGATCTTTGATAAACATAATTGAAAACTAATGGCAAGATTTCCATGAAATTTGCTGATATTCAGGGTCCTCAGAGGATGAATCCTATTAATTTTAGTAAACCCCATTTGTATTTCTGCAGTATATAAATGAACAAGCAATGCTTCTCAAGCAATGCTTCCACCATAACATTTACATGTTACAAGAACTCCTAGCCTGAGTAACACCATTGCTACACAGCTCCATAATAATACATAATGTGTTTAAAGCATTTTAAAGGGGACAAGTATACAAATACATGTTTGCTGAGGTAACATTTGTCATGTTACAGTCCATTCCCCCACCCATAGTGTTATTCCTCATCAGACCTACAAGCCTTGAGGTACGAAAATATGAACAAAATAAGTATGGATGAAGGGAATCACAGAAAGTCAGTGCCATGACATCTGTGTCAAAATAGCAATTACATGCTGGCCTGATTCATAATGATAAACGCAGAGCGAGGTTACAGAGACCATGAATACTGTCTGATTGCGCCAAGGTCCCTGAATTCAATTATATATACACGCACGCACGCACACACACTGCTGGCAGCTCAATCAGGTGTGGAAACCTTGCTATCGCTGATATAACTGGAAGACTCTGTTACCCTTTTTGTGTGCATGTGTTTGTGGCACACTGTCAGTATGTCTCCAAAGCTCCTCCACAACACACTGAGCTGTCACTCAAACCTCATCTGGACTGACAGTCAAGTCTCATACTGTGGAGAAACCAGTCTCAGATCTGCTTCAGACTATGCTCTCTTTTCAGTCAAATGGGTTGTGGTTTAAATCCAGACTGACAGAGACAAACTGCAACAAGCATCTAAAAAGTGCTCTTGAGCAAGGCACTTAGGTCTAATCCACAAGGCTTTATAGACAAACCCATTTCAAGTGTGGTTCCTATAAATCCACGAGGGCTTAGCAGTGTGCATTTGGGCTCTCTCAAAGACATTCTGAGCTCTTTCTGAATGCTTTCCATAATCCTGCAGACCTTGCTTGAGGGAATACGGCATGATTTATATAGTCATGTTAAATATGGTAATGATATGCCTCACAATATCTGCTAGTGATTTTCAGTGACAGAATCTCTCAAGTGCAGCCAAAGAATGGAGAGTGCCCAGTTCGGTGGACACAGAATTATGTCTCTTATCTTTGCCAGTGAAGTATACCTGCAGGTTTCGTTGGGCTCCGACCTCCAGCACACAGTGAGGAAGTCTGCAGCTGAGTGGTAAGTGGTTGTGATGAGGGTCAGCACCTCCAAGTCTGAGGTCATTGTATTGAGGAGGGGAAAAAAAGCGCTGTGAGATCTGCATCATGTGACAGAATTGTTCAAACAGTGTCACAAAAAAATGTATGTCTTGCAATCCAATTTACATTAAATAGCTATGCCATGGCAGTAGATACCATAATCATTACACCATTATGCCATGTGACATGGTGTCATAGGAACTTTATTTATTGGAGATGTGTAGAAGTGTGTTTGATGGCATGGGAAATTAGATAAGGTTTTTTTTAAGATGAGACAGCAGCAGCAGAGCACAGATAACACAGATTACAGATAAGAAACATACACACGTATAATACTAATGTATAATTCCAGGGGTAATAAAAACCACTGTTAGTACTCAGCGACTCCAAAGCGTGAACATGCTACTGTGTTACTATGAAACGGTAGCACTGAACAAGAGCATGAATGCTCAAAAACCCTTTGTACTTTATTCTTGTTATCTCAACTATTATGGCAGGGAATATACAGTATGTAGCATTCAGGTAACAGCTGCAAAGTTAATTTAGGGCTATCGACCAAAGATGATTAAGTATTAACAGTCCTATTCTCTGTTCCTGACAGGGACTGAGTCTCTTGCTGGAGGTCAAAGACAAAGATGCGGAAGTGGTTTGAAGCAGTAAAGTCTATTTATAATCTCTCTATAATCCTCCACTCACCGCCAACTGCGATTCACTGTCTTCCCTGGAGGAGATGGAGAATACAGTCCTACTGGGCCGATCAGCTCAGTGCCATGATGAAAAGCACTATCTGATTTACTATTGCAGCTAATTGGAGCTTCACTGTGCTAATTAAATCAAGGAGCCACCTGGCGTGTGAAGCCCAATGTGTGTGTCCTCACGGAGATTAAAACTTCCCACTCATGTTTATGTAGACATTCCAGATGATATTCCAGTTGATTTTTTTTATTCTCTCCATATGCACGAGCAGGCTGTCCCTTGTCTTATTTAAAAGCAATGGATAACATTAGAGCCTCGGCTGCCTGGGTGTCCTGAGCTCTCCGCAATCAAGACCATTTGAAAATGTCAGGCTCCCTTGTTAGCAATTCAAACAGGCAAAGAGGCAATTACGCCATTTTCATGTTTCCACCGAGGCCCCGCTGCCTCCGACACAACTCTGACATCGTGCCCCCATGTTTTAATACGGCCGACAGGAACATTACATTCCTCAGCTGCTATGAAAAACTAACCAAACCATATTAATACCCCCCCACCAGCCTCCATTCCCACCGCCTCCCTCTCCTATCTCTCTCAATCACCCTTATCTCTCTCTCCCCAGCCCTCACCTCCTCTTTCATTTCCGAGACAGTCTATCATTTGGGAAACACGGCGGCATGATTGTGGCTTCCGCTGGAGGGGGAGAGTGGAATGCTATCATCACTCCCAGGGCCATAATCAATAGTGTCAGTAATGACGATGGCGGGAGGAGAACAGTGGATTGCTGCGGGGTCCTCAGAGATCATATTGGAGGGCTTTGTCTTTTCTCTGGCTCTCCCCACAGTCCTGTTAAATTATTCTGCAGGCGTTCCCACTGTCAGCCTCACTCCACTGAGGGCTGCAGGAGGGGAGACACTATTCTGTTATAAAGAGTCTGGAGATCATGTTGCCTGTTGAAAGGCTTCCAAAGATATAGTTATTGGCAAGGGTGCTCTCTGAATTTACAGTATACTATGAATAGTTTCAGCCATGCTAGGTGGTCAGAGATTCATTCCCAGTGTGCTCATATTTCCTACTGAGTCATCTGCAATATTTTATATTTCTATTAACATCATCACTAATTTATGTAACCCTCTTCTTTATACTGGGATTATCTGCATTTGGTGCGGCCTGAAGTACTCAACCTGTATATAATAATTTACTATTGCTCCACAAATAAAAATGTCCCCGCTGGTGTTATTACCATATTTTTAAAAAGCTAGAATATAATGTTGCACTTGTAGGACAGATTCATTCAGAAACATTTTCATGGTGATGGGATTTATTGCACATACTATGTCTGACCAACATTCTGTGCTGCACAGGAAGTAAATCAACACGAGAAAGAAACACCAGTGGGATAAGATGACACTTTGAAAATCATTCCAGGTAGTGAATCAGACAAGCAATAATAATGATCCAAGCTTGATGCTGAACCTAAGTTTTAATGCTGGTGAACCATCAACACAGGAAAAGCTGAATTCAAAGCTGTGTTCAATGTTTGTGTGTTTTTGTGACCTAAGATGTCTTTTAAAATTATAGTCCTTTTTGATACCATTTATGGTCTGCATTTTCTCAGCAATAGCTATTTAATGTATTTATACTCTATAATTACCTCTCTATGTGGTAATATCCATTGTTTGTGATGGGGTCTGCCACAAGGAATTACACCCAGGATTCAAATTCTCTCTCTTTTACATGCACAAGGGATTCACAGGAGACGATGCAACACCAGTGTTACTGTTTATCTAATTGAGATCAGCTTTACTGTTTACTCTCGTTCAGCTGTATCAGAGCTGTATTAAGTTATTGCTAGTGCAAACTGAGCACTTTCTGCTCTTGCTACTTCACACTAAAAATATTCACGTGGCGAAACACAGGATGACTTTTATTATAAAGCAGTCACAGCAAACTCGAAGCATTTGTCACCAAGGTTAGGACTGACGGCGATCGTTCATCATTTTCTGCATTTTGTGACAGCAGACCAGTTTTAAATATTGCAGGGAGTAGTGGAACAGTCAGGAGTAGCCACAGTGAGCTGTTAAATGAAAAGCTGCAGGCGACAGACCACACACCTCTTCAGCAAGGTAACCAGATCTTTTTACTATGTACTGCTATGCTCATGCCATGTGCTTCCTTAACGTTAACGTCATTAAAATAACGTGAGTTTGTTTGGATGCACTGAAAACAGATACATCAGAAGAGCAACTGTTGCTTCCCCTTGAATCCTGGAACCTGGAGTATTAAAATGCACTTGTTGCTGTTAACACCAGTGACACCAAACCAACCAGAACTGACATCTTAAGGATAATAACTTAAACATGATCCTGTGACTAATTCTCCTATAATCCTTGATGCAATTAGTTTAAATAGCCAAATCAAATAATTAAAAGCTATTGTATTCAGAATGAATAAAAGCAAATGAAATGTCTGGCGCGTTATGTATTCCAGTACTGTGACATGTCATCGTTCAGGCCAGCACAGTATGAGCCATAAAGCTCCAGGCAAACTGCTGCTCCCTTGGCCCCCTGGCAGTGTTGAGAAGTGTGGAAGAGCAATCTGTTCTCACAAGGGAAACCATAGAAAAAATAGGGCATCGCTGTCAAGACATGGGAGAAGCCACAGAGGACCTGCGTAGGATTAGGCAAGCAGGCCCCAAACCGCATGGCTTCGCCATCTCAACATTGCAGAGTGCACTTAAAAATCTGCTCAAAGTACCTTGTAATGTTAACATATGGCACCTTTTTGCCGTGCTTTCATTACATCTCAATTCAGATGTCCCTAGACAGAGCTTTTCAGCTCTGTGTGTGATTCATTTCCTCTGAGTGCTCTTACAAGACGACATTAGCACAATCGCCTGGTAATGTGGTAAGACAGCCGTCTCGACTTGTGACAGCAGCGTGCAGCCATTGTACTGCTGCCGTGTCACAGTGTTTCTGGGGTTTGTGATCCCTTCATTATTAGGTGCGAGAGAGCCAAGCAGAGGAAGGCACCTGATTATTCAGCTGTGGAGCAGAGCGACTTCAGTTCACAACAGGAAGTGTGCTTTTTTTTTTGAGGCCAAGGAAAAAGCGCTTTGCCATCCTGTCAGAGGACGGAGAAAGGAGCTGGTAGGAGGGGGTGGAGGGAGCAGAAAAGATACAATTTCACAGCTGAGCACGCCTGCTTGGTTCTCCGGTGCAAGCAGGGAAGGATTTCACACCTGAGGAAATAACAGAGCGGAGGTAGAAGATGGGATCAAATTTTTACACAGCTATCCATCTGTTTCTCTTCATCAGGGAAGACAGCGTTGCCCTTTACAAGGTCTTAAACTAGCACCGTGCTTTAAAAGAGCAACATAATTTCTTACATTCACTTACTACCACTTGTGCCCATTTTTCTCGCTTTAGCCCTTATTCATCTGGTGGCATTTCTTGTTGCAAGGTGTCTATCTTATGTCGCTCTGTAATGACTGAATTGAACTGAACATATGTGTTTGGATTTCAGGGCTTTTTATAATCATGGAAAATCTGCTCTTCATCACATAAATGAACTAATCAGCAGTGACATTGTTCTCAAAATGAATACCAAGTCAGTTTCTTTGTCAAAAACAAAGGGGGGTAGTAATCAAAATACACATTGTGGCTGCATTGCATGGCCTCATCCACAATGGGTCTCTCCCTGTAAGGTTGTTGAATGTCAGAGAACCATCCTAGTTTTGTGCACTGGCATGCTCAACATTTGCTCACTATAGAGTGTAAAGACAAATTACAGCTGATGCTGATGGGAATTTCATTAGTTTTTTAGGTATTTGATCATATATCAAAGTATCGGACAAATTAAACTTTTGACTCGCTGACTGTGCCAGATGTAAACTTAAGGGAAGTTTTGTAAAACTCATGGTGGTGCCAAAGCCTGTGCAAATCCATCTCACAAACATTGAGATATTTCGCTAGAAAACTGAAAACTATTACCTGCTGGTGGCACAAGATGAAAATTTAGAGCACCACAGAAGAAGTTAGCTTTCATTCTCTGGGTGCCTGTACAAAATTTTATGATGATCCAATAGTTGTCGAGACACTTCAGTCTAGGCTGAAGTTTTGGACTGACCAACAGATTGACATTGCCACCCCTAGAACCATGTCACTCGAGTGGCTAAGAATGACCAAACTCGTGGGAGGCCCTTGCTATTTGATCTTAAGGAATCGAAACCGGATGACAACTTTTTGACATGAAAGTGAGCATGAAAAGTGATGCTTTCTGTGATTTCCTCTAGCAATCTCATCTCTGGTAATTTGAAGGCAAAAAACACCACCCACCTACAAATGTAAATTAACTTACTGGCAGCTACAGTTTACAGCTACAGACTTATGTGCTATGTCCAATCAAGAAGGTTTCTAATCTTATTTGTATGGTGAACAGGTACTATTTCCTTAGTTGAGTATTTCCTCAATCGAAGAGAAGGACAAGACATAACCGGCTGAGCTGAAACCTTTGTGTGACCAGCACATGCACACAAAGACAGAAACACACATCCATTCTCTCCAACAATAACACATTTATGGCCATCTTCATATTCTCCAATCTCACCCCTTCAACCCTGCCCCCTTCCATCGTTACGCAGAAGCCATTTCAGCTCATTAGGTGTCAGTCACTCAGGACGCTAAACACAGTCCTCAGCTGAGGAATCAATTTGCAATCTTGACGGCCCCACCGGCAAAGCAACACACACACACACACACACACACACACACACACACACACACACACACACACACACACACACACCTTATAGCTGTAGCGGAGGATAATCAAAACCCATAATTGCTTTTTAAATCACAACGTTAATGACAAGATCTCTCAATTGTAATGCATTGTAATCACGCCATTAATATGGATATGACTGCAGCAATGGGAGCCATCTGTTTGGCTGAGGCAGCGCTGGAAGTTTTCCAACAGACATCCTCATTTCAAGGACTGTATTTTGGCCAGCAACCACAGGCAACATAATCAATGTGAATGCCACCACCAGCACTGGAAAACGAGGGACCCAAATTGATCCATCAATCACCTATTCAGACAATGTTTATTCAGCTTTGCCTCACTTCACAGTTATTCACACTCAGAGATGAAAGCTCCAATAAAAAAGATGGCAAGGACTGCCGAGCAATAGCACGGCACAAAAACAGGCTCTCTTTACACAGGGCTTTAGTGTTCGCTTTTGGTGAGGTAGGTGATTGCCTTGGGTTACCTCTGGGTGGAATCAATTATACAAGCTTTTTAAAAGGCCCTCTTTGGTCTTCACAGGAATGCACGAAGCGAGCAAGCTCCCGAGGTATCTAGCATTATTCCTTTTTATGTTTTTACATCAAACTTTCTCTTTCTTCTCAAACTTTTCCGTACTTGCTGCAAGACTGGAAATGTGGGGCATTTGAGATGTTATTGCCAAACTTCTACTGCCCCCCTCCCTTCCCTTACCCTTATGACTAATGTATTTCCAGTACAAAAGCATATGTATGTTACTTTTAAAGAAGCTCTGCTGAAACTCGTGGGTGCTGCCGCTGTGTTTGTGGTCGCTGGGGGGGAGAGGGGCAGGAACAAAAATACTCCTTATGTAGCCTGTGGGTATTTCTGACTCGTTCACTTTGTGTTTTAGCATTAAAGAAATGAGAGAGCCTAACCCTTGCTTTGTTGTGACATGGGTCTCTCTGTGAAAGTCTGGGGAGGCCAGCGGCTTGAGGGGCATGAGGGCTATCCCAAGGGGAAAAGAAAACAGGGTCTACATTTATCCAAAGGCTTCACAAGTGGAGATCCTGGTGTAAAAAAAGCTTTTGTAATTGAATGAAAAAAGCATGCTCTCAAAGAAATGCCAATCAGCCAATGCTTCAGTGCCTCATTTCTTTTACTGTATGTGTACAGTGTTTCGTTAATGCAGTGATATAAATAGACCGAGAGTCTAGACACAGAGGACTGTGGGACGTCGATGTAACTGCTCCCTTGATAATGATGATGAATGCCAGACAGACTTTATGTGAGGGTGACTACAGACATGTTTTCCTTGTTGAGTCCTGACAGTTATACATTGAAGAAAAACTCATTTGACGATAAAAGCAGAGGCAATAGGGGCCCTTTACTTATTGCATACAGCACTTACAGTTTATGCCTTCCCTGCACCCAATTTGCAATACTTTCCTGGAGTTACAAAACTCTTGAAAGAGACCATTTTTGTTACATCTTCCTAGCGTGGCTTGAAGCACAAGAGTATGCAAACCACATGCTACTGTCTGTTACATCTCCTGCCAGGCACTTTAAATTTGAGTCTTTTTTACCTGCTGAAACATGGGTGCTTTGGGTCTTTTTTAGTCTGTGGTTAATTGGCAAGCCTGCCTACACTCCCTCTGAGAAAAAGACAGTCTGCAGGGAGGAGAGCAACCAATGCAACACATCTCATCTCTCTGCAGATTTCTCCATCTCTTGTAATTAACTGCATCTTTAAAAGAACAAAATGTAAATACGCTGCTGACACACTGCCAATTAATTTTAAATCGCCGTCTTCCTGACGCTTTCTGCTCAACCGAGGGGAAAATCAAAAGTTTTAGAGGCTGTTACGAAAGCTTTAACAGTGTCCCTTTGTTCCGAGCAACACATTGTGAAAAATGCATTCAGGCCTGACAAAGTGCTCCTGCTCCGTTTAATCAATTCCCTCAGCTTCTACCAGCCGAAGAAGACGGGGTGGAGGGAAGATCTAAGAGAAACCACCATCTCACTTGTCTCTCCTTGTTCTTTGATCAGGCAAAACAAGCTTCTTTTCACATCGAGCATATGTGGAGAAAGAGAAAACCATCTTATCTGCACAGGACAAATATTCATTCACTCGATTATGTAGTTTGTAATTACAAGGTCAGTAATCATTGACCTCCAGTCTGTGATCACTTGAGGCCAGCAACCATTCCAACCTAATCAACTGCAACATGTCAATGCCCTAAAGGACTTACACATAATGAAGATAAGGAGGTTTTACCTTTAACCATTTTTTACATCCACCACACATATTCACACCAACACACTCTACTGTTGTGCAGTGTTGTAAGCCCAGCAGAAACCTCTCCTACTGTCTCGCATTTAAGAAAAAAAAGAAAAAAGAAATCATATGGTGACCAACACCAACATGTGCTCATGAATGTGTGAACCAACTTTCAAGGCAATCCACTGAATAAATGTGGAACCACTTTATTCTAATAGCTGCTGAGATATTTCAGTCTGAACCAGTGTACTGGACCGACCAACTAAGCGAAAAACTGATTATAGTCTGGCTACGGGACAAGTGGAAAACAGAAAAGGTATACTGTAACTAAAACAGTTCACTGAACCAACATGGACACAGACAGAGAAATTAAATGATGTGATATGAAATAAAGTGAAAATGCTCCAGGATTGTTGAGAATTCCAGTTTGGAAAAGTCACACATGAGATATCTGCACATTTGACTCAGCATTGTAAAAATACTATACTTCATGAGAGACCTTACTTCCAAATTTAAACAGCAGGTTTGAAAAGTCAAATCCCCAAAGAGCACTCGAGAGACAAACATTGTCCTTGTGGATGGCTTAGCAGTAGTCAAGGCAGCCTGTGGGTGTTTTACTGCATTATACCTGAAGTGCCTTTCTCTCAAAGAACCGCTGAGGCCAACAGGGAAAGAATGCTCTGCTAACCTCAATGACTCTTGTAACAAGCTGAAGCAGGATTTTCTGCTGCCTCTTAAGGGCTCGTCTTTTATTAGTAGCAAGTAAACAGAAGCAAATTGACCTGTGATGTGAATTGAAAAAGCTAGAGGTAGTGTATACCTCACTAAGTGCATTAAGAACACCATTTAAGTGCTTCCCTCTGGCGTTCTTGGGGAGATTTCTTAAGAGGTAGAGGCATTGTTGGCAAACAGTTTTCAATAAGGTTGGTGTTTACACATCCTTGGCTAATGTGCAAGGCCTTTGAAAGAAATATCAAATACGAGATTCAGCTCAAAGTCCACTGACTGTGCACCACATCGCACTAATTCGCAATTACCACCATGTGTCTAAATTGAATTCTGAATGAGAAATAAAGGTCTGGTTACCTCTACAGTGAGCAAATAACACAATTCTGTTTTCTATAACACAACAGTAACAACATTCAAAACAAATATTAAGTGGTCTTTTTATCAGGATACACTTATTCTGATAGCTACTCTAATCGAATTGTGTGAAGGTGTAAACAGCGACAAAAGAGCTGTTGCCAGTGTGCTGTCATGATATCTTATTTTAGTATGACAATCGGGAGTGGAAAAACCTCCTCGTAAGCTGTGTTCCTTTTAACTCCTTGTTTAAAAAAAAAAAAAAAAAAATCAGTCGAGACATTTGTCAACTTAAACTCACTGCAACTTCCTAATTAGTGTGTCATGCATCTGCCTTGAGGTCATGCTTTTGCATCAAACTCGCAGCATTCTCTCAACTGATCCATCTGTTCATTAAAAATCTATAGTTGGAGCTCCTGCTGACATTATGCGGATGGATGGAGCAGTTATGTGTGTCTGTTGCACAACCACAACTTAATCAGCTCATTCTATTTGATATATTGGAATGCCATCAACTTGTTAATGGCCTTTGCAGCATGACAGCTTGTGTCTAATTATAAAATGTCATCATCAGACTTTTCTAAGGTTGCCAGCGTGAGAGAGGTCATGAATGTCACCGAAAGGTTTCCCTTGTGCTGTCTTCATATCAAACAGAGAGAAAATATATCTGTCTCACTTCCTTCTGTCTCCTCCTCAGCTCCCTTTTTCTGTAGTTTGCAAGTACTTCCAGTTCCCTAGTATTTCGGGTGGTAGGTGTTAGAAGCACAGTGGCAATACCAGTGAAAACAAAACCGCTCTGTGATTTCACCCTGACTTGCTTCAGGCATCTCTCATAGCATCAGGAAACTGCAGCAGCACAACAAACTGCTGCAGAGTGCTTCTTAAATGCCTCCACAACAGAGAGAGCGAGATGAGGAACTATGTGGATGCAGCTCTTCACATAAAAGATTAGAAAACATACTGTATATCATCACCCAATTTGTACTGGATATAACAGTTTCAGAAGTTCAATAAAATGTACATCTTCTGTCATTGTTTATTTCAGTGCCTGGCAATTCTTTTATATGTACAAGGTCGTTCTGGCTGCTCATACAATAGTGAGTTACTGTGTATAGAGGAAATATCTAAAATGTGAATGTAAGACAACATTTTCACTTTCAACATCTTATTGCTCATAAACACTGTAAATCATAGGGTATGTTACACAGTATCATCTATAACTATGAGAGTTTTACATTTCAGCATAATGTGTGCAAATGTTGAAAACTATTTTCAGGTTGCTGTTGAAGGTTTATTTAATTAATGGATTTAGTCTAACAGAGTGGATCTGTTGTTTTTAGTGTGGCAAGACTGCCCTCTGGTGAATGACCAGGAGATGTCTATTAGGATATGATGGTACAGCTGCAATACTACGGATTCATGTGAAGTAATAAGGGCAGCAAGTGAGTGCTATAAAAATAAAGAAGGCAGTCACTTCAACTAGGCTCTATAACTGTCTGTTAACAGTTAAAGCAGTTATGGCTTTGAATGATAAACTCTAAAAGACAACGGCATTGAAAAGACAGAAAGTCAACAGCGGTTTTCAAGAGGCCCAAACTGAGATTACAATTTGGTATGTCATCCACAGAACTGTGCAAAATGTATTTAACCAGGCAAGAATTATTCCATGCAGCGTTGCCTAAGAATTGCATAAGAGGATTCACTAACATAGGCTCTTTAACAATCTCACACAATACAGTATTAACCATTTTAGAAGAAGACACATTTCTGAGTTCTATTCAGGAGCAATGTTACATATTAGAAAGCAACTGCAACAGTGTGTAATAATATGCTTTGCCATGTAAAGATAAGACTAACACAAGCTCTGTATTTTACGATGTTCATCTGAGTGCATGCTCTGCTGCCTCGGCACAGTCCGTTCTGTGTGTTTTTGTGTGGAAAATGCACGGCACCATGTATCTATGTTTTTTCAATGAATGTTTTTTACTAGCAGGGCTGTCTGCAATACCAGCACAAGATTAACCACAGTGGAGCAAAGGAAGAGTTCTCTCCCAAGACCAAGTCTGGATGAGGCTTTCAACAGTGTCTATTCAATACTGCTGTTATTCAGCAGTTGAGTGTGATACAACTTAAAGAATCACTCAGGACATTTCACTGGATTTAAATGTGCAGCATCAGGAAATCCCTGCTGGAGTACTTTACTCTGAAATGAGGAGCAGACTGCAAACTGATATTTGCTAATGTAGCTCCACTTCCAAGCAAATTCTACTGATCATCCGAATTCAAGTGAGCTGAGAGCAAAGGCTGCCATCTGCAGACAAATCCACCACAGAAAGCCATGAATGACTGACTTCACTTGGCCTAATTGGTTGCACTTTATGTCACCTCTCATAGACCGGTACACCAGTTTGGCCCAGCTTCCCTGAGCCACATGGTCCACCTCCACTAAAATGAACTACTGCCATAAGGAACACAGACCACATCACACACACAGGCAGAAATTTCACAGAGGACCCACTCAAGGACAAAAACTTCAAAAGAGCATTGCCTCACACTTCAGAATATTAAGACAATCTCCAAGGACCCATCACACCGCCTCCCTCTTCACACACACGCACACACCTCAGTCAGAGAGATAGCCACCATTAAGGACAAAGAGGTTATGTCTTCTGTGTTTTCTCTGGGAATTTCAAAGTTTTTGCAACACAGGAGCTCACATCCTGCAATGAGACGCAATATACTCAACTTGCTTATTTATACACACTAAATAACTAATGCTCGAGGGGTGGAAACTGTTTTTGAAACACCTAGAACTTAATGTTGAAGGATTTACTGTTCTTGAGTCATGTTTTCTCAGTGATCTTAAGATTTCTTTTTTTTTTTTCGTTAATTTACGTTGCATTAAATCTTCAATATCCTCATTAGTAACTGACACCTGAAATTAACAACTGTGTTTCTGTCCAACTTCAATATATGAATAAGGATGAAATAAAACATAACAAACTACAGCGGGAATGAAATTCTGTCACAGGCCAGGAACATCAGAGAAAACCTGATACCCCAGTTATTCATTTGCACAATTAGCGTTTTCACAGCTATGTGACATTTTGGTTTGCAGGAACATTTAAGATAGCTCCGCTCCAGAAAGAGCACCGTGAAAGAGAGCCATGACAGTGTGACGGTGAGCCGACGTGAACAGAACCAGGACTTCTGGGTTAGGACGTCACGGTTTCTCACTGGAAGCAGCTCCAACTACTAAAACTGCTCAACTTTACATCATACATATAACGCTGGAAAGTGGAGGCCATTTTGTTTTTTATCATGGTTAGTGTTATGTCGTAGTTAATAAGACAGGAACATGTGCCAGAGGACTGAGCTCTCCAAAGGTTGAACTGAAGCCATTTTGGACCCCTGCAGAGACCAGTTGAGCTCTCTAAATTTAGGAACATTAAGAATGTCTTAAACTTGTCAGTAGAAGTTTCAGTGGAGTTTTAAGGCATTTTATTGAAACCCAAAATGTCGCTATTGGCAGTTAATTGAGGTCTTCTCACCTGACGCTAACACCTGGAGCTCCGCAGTCCCTCTGGCCCTCCTCCGACTTGTCCGTACATCGTGTATTTCTTTAAAAACACGTTAGCTTCGGCAGGTCTGTCTCCATTTTCAATGGCTTGTCATTCATGTCTACAGTACACCAGCTAGTGGTCTCCAATTGAACTCGTCTGCTCTTCTCCTCCTGTTTGTCTCGTCTAATCACGCGCGTTCTGTTGGCAGCGACATTATCCAACGTCTACATTCAAACAAATATCACGAACTTCCAAAAATCGCGAGAACCTGGTGCGGATTGGAAAAAACCCTGGACATCAAAAAAATTACCCTGAAAACAGCTCGTTCAGATCGGAGACTGAACGAATGGACATAACACAAATTCAAACCAAAACTTCCCCCATTTGTCCCACACACACCTCATCAATGAACAGGGTTCTTTGTTTTATTACAAACAAATACAGTACAAAAGCTCTACATTTTATTTCAAGGCAACATTTTCCTTTTTTCATTTGCTGAGAAAAAAGGTCACAAGGCTTACAGCTTACAAAAATATGCCTAGCGTTTTTTATTTTCTACAAACTCTGACAGAGCACATGAGCATACATTTTGGAATTGATTGCAAATCAGGTGTCAAAAAAGGAGTCTGATGGTAGAGAATGGATTTTTCAGTCCTTGACTTTAGTGCAGAGTCTAATGAATACGCAGTACAACATGTCAACAATGAGAGTGACCCACAACCTTACATTGTCTGAAAGCCCTTGAAGGTGACATCAGTCTGAATCCATTTGTTAAAGATGAATGAATGTGTGTTGACAGTAGCCCTCTCTGAGGATAAATGCCTTTCGGAGGAGGTGTTTAGAGTTGTTGGTTTAAGTCCAGTCCCCCCTCTTTCTCTTCCTCTATAATATCCGTGTCTGGTCTATAGTCCATGAAGGGTAGAGCTAATGATGTCCATGAAGGTGGCCTCTATGCAGTAGCAGAGCTGGACATCAGGGTCAGCTCCACCCAGTTCCTCTGCTGTCCTCTGGGGTAAAGTCAGCTTAGAGGAACCTCCTCCTGCAGCCACAGCCCCCTGAGGCTTCTCCTTCAGATACTGCAGGCCTGAGGCAGGGAAAACAACAAACTTATGTCCATGTATAAACAAAGCACATGCATAATGAAAATCTACATGTTATATACATATCATCTATGGTAAGAGTTGCTGAATCAATCCGCAAGATCAGTATTTACAGCTGATCAAGGCTTCTTTTTTTTTTTCATTGGATGAGATCTGGCACACTCAGGTTGGGACTGCCAGATGGTATTAATTGGGACACCTGGATGGAGCAGTCCACAAACTACAAAACATGTTCAACATTGCAGAGGCACTGGTTAAATCACTGCCTGTGGTGCTTCCAGCCAGATGGAAAACTATTGGCAGTGTTGGTGAAGTAGGAATTCAGTGGAAAGTCGTATCCTTTTCTCAGCCATCAAAGGAAATCTTTGAAAGATGCATTTTCTTAATCCAGACCTATATAACTGTCAAAAATGTTGATCTAACTTGGATTAGCTTCATTTGATCTAATGCAGGCCTACAGTAAAGTGTGCAACTACACTGTGAAGCTCAGTGACAGTGGCTCCAACCGACACCATCTTGGCAGCGCCTGACCGTCAAACTCCCAGCTGATCCAAAAACGGGGTAGAGCATGGGTGGAGCTGAGGTGGGCCAAATGAAGCCTGGCTGTTGACACCAAGCACCTAGCTGTCACTAAAAATGATCATGCCCATGATAATAAACAACTTTAAGACTTAATAGAATTCAAACAAGAGAGTTACATAAAAATCCCCCCTCCCATACAGTTGTCATGAATGGTGATATTAGCTGTAGAGACCAAAACCACTTTTGTACCAGGCTGCAAACTTGTGTATTCTGCGGTTAAGTTGGGCATGTTAGTATGGTGGTCAATGGGGATTGACTTGCTTTTGGAGCCAGCTTCACGTGGCTGTTTGAAGAACTGCAGTTTTTGGCACTTTAACACTGGCATTTGGTATCAATGGAGTTGGTTGATCTATTCATGTCTAATAAAGACAACATCTTCAGGACAGTAATTGCCAATGTAAGTGCAAATAGTTTCATTATCAGTGCTAAGAGAGGCGGTTCAGGACACCAATGAGTTTCTGCTCATTTTTCTGGAAGAGGAATGAATCTCAACATCTGTGTTAAGAGACTCATACTTGATAACCTCACAGATATAATTTACATGTACTGTTTCTACATTGGTGGTCACACAAACAATGAAAAGCAATTATTACAAATCATGTATTAATGAAAGGTGTAACCCAGTGGTTAAAAACATTAATAATGCCATTTAAAAAACTGTTATAATGACACCCAAGTGACTCACTGTACTTACGGGCAATGAGAGGGTCAATGTCTCTGGCTTTGGTGGCAACGTCGGAGGCACAAACCTGGCCCACTTGTACTAACAGAGCTGCCACATCATCATAGAGTGGAGGGAAGGCCTGGCAGAAAGCCACCAGGCATGGCAGGATGGGCATGAAGAAGGAGAAACGTTTGGCACGAGTCAGCACTAAAAAACAGAACACACACACTTAGAACACATACAAGAGCTGCATTAACAATAAATACAGTGGCTGCATTGTACACTTTATGTAATAGAGAGATAATGCTGCACTAACAGCCAAAGGCCAGATGGTGGCAGCCAAATATAGGAATAAAAATATCACAACACACCATATGACAACACAGATATGATATACTGATACAGTGTATACAGGCTGCATTGTGATTCACCCAGTGAAGGTGCTGGGGGTAAATTCAATGAAAAAAGTAAATAAAAAGAAGAAGGTTGTGTAAGAAACACAGCTCACTGACCTGTGAGGAGGGTGCCCATAACACTGATGGCCAACCTAGCCACACTGAGGGACTTGGGTAGGGCGTACTGGGTGCACAAGTACGACAGCAACTGGATTGCAAAGATCTGTGGGCACACACACACATTCACAACTGCTTTAAAAAAAAAAAAAACAAAACCAGGGCAAGTCCAGATTTAAAGCCAGGAAAAAGAGAAGAGATGGGAGGGGAGGTTGCAAGGCTTCACCTGCTTTTCCAACTGGGGCTGGGCCAGCAGCTCTGGGATGAAGTCCAGACAGATATGGATGGAGGGGATGCCTGCCACAGTTAGAGGCAGTAGAGCTTGAGGGTAACCCTGACAGAAAGAGGCACAGAGAGTGAGAGAACAGGAAACACAAATCTTATGATATGAATGATAGAAGGATGAATAAGGAATACAGAGTAAATTCAATCAAGTAGTCATTTAAGTAAACAAAGCACTTCTATATTAAATGTATGTGGACACAAATGCGCACAGCAGCTTCTGCTTGGGACTGTGGACAAGGGCGGATTAGTGTGACAGAGGAAGGGTTGTTTGATGAAGTCTGCCATATGGCCATCTGCTACTTCTGGGAGTTCTGCTGTAACTGACCACTAAAGCCATGGCAGAACGTGATGACTAATGCAGTCAACATGATTTGGCTCTTCTTGAAAAACGGACTCGAAGGTATTTTCAGCAATATGGCATTATCCACTCAACCACTTACACAGATGATCACGTATGATAACATTACTTTCTAACAAGATAATCTAGTCATGCAGAAAGGTCGTTAAGAAGCAGATACGTCAGAAAGTTCCTGATTAACACCAAAAGCCCTCAAACAGCCCATGCCCCTGCTGGTCTTGGATTCTGCCCTGTTTCAACACTCTCACTCTTATGTTTTGGACTCTGTAAACCTGCCAGCCTTCCCATTTTCACAGTAAAACAACAAACAAGTGTACAGCCTGCTTCATCTTTTTCCCATTGTGTTACCTGAAAGTGGACCAACTTGGCAATGTTGGGGTCAGCGATGAACATCTGATGCAGCAGACAACAGATGAGACATTGCACCTCCCTCAAGTCACTGAGCAGGCCTCCCTCTGGCTCGGCGTTCTCCACGTTCCGACTGGCTCTCGGCTCCAGGCTTCCCTGTTTCGATTTCCCCGGCAAGGGGCCCCGAATACTCCTCAGCAGGCTCTCCATGTTGGCCCCAAGCTGCTGCTCTTCGGAGGTTGGCAGACACACCTCCAGGAGAATCTGGACGGCTGCACTGTCCTATGGTTACATAGATGTTTACAGGTGTATAAGATCATCTCTCACATTTACCAAATGCTCATGACATGCAAACAAAAATGGCTCTTCTGTAAAAATGAGGTCTTAGTGTGTAAGAGAGACACAGTGTGTGTGATTGGGTCAGTTAGTGGTTTACAATACCTGCGCTGCGAGAAGGGCGTTCTTCAGCTCCTCCCTGGTGACCTCGGGTGTGTCCGGCTGTCCGGGCACACCCAGGTTTGAGACTGTCTGGCTCTGCCGATCAAAGTCAGCCGTCTCCTTCAAGTGGCAGTGTAGGTAGGCTTTTGAGGCCAGCAGGTAGCCATTCAGCATGTGAAGGACGATGTCCATCAAAGGAGGACACCTGGCAAAAAAACAAACAAACATTTGCTCAACCTGTAATTTTGTTTGCTTTGGTATGAGTTGCAGGTCTGGGGTCAACGGGTGGAATTTGACAAGGATAACAAAACCAAGGCTCTGGATACACAATAAACAGAAATACAATTGAAAGATGTGAGCACAGCAGAATCAGAGCTCCCCTGAGCTTCATTAACAGTTGAGACCAGACTTTTCTCAGAATTTTTTTTTTCTTTTTTTGTTTTTAGGAAATCTGCCAAAACAAAACAAATTAAAAGAGTAAGTGCTCAAGAGATCCAATAAATATATTTGATATGAATACACCTTTAATAATGGGCCCAAGCAGTGTCAGTCGCTGCTGGACCTCTGTTGTTCTTTTGTTCTCATTAGTATTGTTATTATTCTTTATTGCTCTTATTTTTCTCCACAAAATGTTTGTGTCGCAAAAACCGTAAGACAAACAAACACCAAAGTGATCAGCTGGATTGCAAACTCCAACCACTGAGGCACAAAAATCACACTCATTGACCTCAAGGTGGAGCTGTAATAAATAATTCCCGTGTATGCGTGGGTTCTCTCTGGGCACCCCTCCCACAGACCAAAAACATGCTCATTAGGTTAATTGTCCCTAGGTGTGAATGTGAGAGTGAATGGTTGTATGTATGTTGCCCTGCAGTCGGCTGGCGACCGGCTCAGGGTGTACCCTGCCCCTCGCCCGTTGACAGCTGGAATAGGCTCCAGCCACCCCAACCTCGAAAGGGATAATCGGGGGTATAGAAGATGAATGAATGTCTTGGCCAAGAGTCAAACTTCTTTCATCATTTTAACCTCTGAAATCATGTGCATCTTTCCCCCAACGGTCTTTTATTTATTTTCCAAAGCCTTTGGGCGAATGGTTTGAAACTGAGTTGGGGTCATCTGCTAACTTTGAGGATCTTAAGTTATCAAGGAAATTTTGATGTGTCAATCTGTTTTTAAATTGCATGCTTTTTAACCTGAGTCTTCAAGTTCAACTTTACATAAATGCTCATTAATCAAAATTGGCTTAAGTCACTGTAACCAAACTCAGTGCATGTTTTGGAATGCTAGGTCCCAGCTTCGCCATGCTGTCTTGGGATATTTTGTCTCTAGGAGGTGTCACAAATGCAAAAACTTTACGTGTAGTAGCTGGCTACAGGGATCTGAATGAAATTAATTTCACACAATCTGAGGCTCATGACTCATTCAGTTTGATAATGACTGATTAAACTCAGTGTGGCTTATTACAACAAATCTAAATTTCTAGACATTTCACATTCCAAACTTCTACAGACCTGAAAGGTTTTCAGCACATCAGCCACTGAATTGTGACAAAATAACATCTATATCCTCTAAGCCTTTATTAAAATGCTACCAAAGTTTCCAGTCTTTTGATATTATGTTTCCAATGGTATTCAGACATGTCAGACAATGAGTTTCCAGTGACATTCGGTGTCTTACCGTTATTAGTACTGTATGTACATTTTTTATTTCACCAAATTTTGATCAAATTTCACCCAAATGTTTGAGAATACCCTTGAGAAAAGCTTGTGTAAAAGCATTCCTTCAATGCAGTACTTCACTGATTGTACGCAGAACTAAATGACTGTTAAATGTCAACTGCTGTCAGTTAGTGCTGTGTTGTCATGATGGTCTGAACACATCTAATGTTACCTTTCTGCTCTTCTGTTGTGAACTGCTGTTGTTTAAAAATTGCCATGCCATCTTCTGTAATTGTAACTGTAACTTTTGCAATTTCCCAACTCAAGTTTCCAGTCTCCCAGGGCAAATATAAAAGTAAGAGAATTTCTTCATATTTTTCTCTGCTAAAAATATCTGGCAGCAAAAACCTTAAGACCTAGAAGTACCAAAATTTAACAGGGGGGGTTGCAAATTCCACCGACCGCTTAATTTAACGACAATCATTGAACTCATCATTGACATTTTCGCAATTATCTCAAACAGCTTGGCATCAAAACTCATCATTTTAATCTCTCGAGTCATCTGGTCTTCTGCTCTAAAAATGTCAAATCTTGCCATTTTTCGCCATCTGCTCTGGCCCATTTAAACACAAAATTGTTGGTGGATATACAGTTAAATTAAAAAAACACTGCCTTTCATGGATTTTAATATAAGATAATATTGACTGCAACAATCATGTTTTAAAGTTTTTAAAGTTAAGTAAAAAGATTCCCATATCTCTTTTGATTGTAAAGCACGTCTGGGTGCGTTATAAATACTGTGAAAGTATCAAAATCCTCAATCCACTGACAAATGCACACAGCCCATATTCAGAAACTGTGCCTTTAAATGTGCCATCAGGACTTCTTTAAGGTTGTGATGTCACAACTATGGTCGCCGCTCTCAGCCATGTCCTCAGCACAGGTGTGGATGCAAAAACTCAGAGCAGAGCTGATGCAGGAATAAAGAGGTCAACACCTGCTTAGGTCTGCGAGGGCTGACCAGCTGAGAGCAGACTGGGCAGGAGGCTTTTATCTTAAATAGATACAACGGGGTGTTTCATAGTGAGGGTGAACAGAGGTGCTGCAATAAGAGACAGTATAAGAAAGAGAATGTGTTTTCTTAACATTAAAGCATGTAAACATTTTTGAGTAGACACTCACAATTACAGCATGACCCCGACATTGTGTGTGAGAACTTTCAACGATTTCTTTGAAGGTATCCCACACATCTTACACCATTCTTGTATATTGTGAAAATAAATGCAGCCAATTGTGTGGGTCCATATGGTGAGAATTAACAAATGTGTCAACAGGTCTGATTACACAGACACCCAGTGTAGCATGAACAGACCTGCATCCACGTGTCTGTACAGTATTAGGCTTTTTAGAATATGTGCTGCAGTTACCTGTACACCCTCTGATCACAGCGCAGCACGATGAGAGGGTCTACCATCAGGTCATTCTGAGTGTACCTCTGCTGCCTGAGCAGCTTAGCTGAAGGTTGCAGGGCGTTTACTGTCATCACCCACAGCCTGCAAGACAGAAACATCACTTTTAACCTTCATTCATATCACAGTGTTATGAAGTGTAGGATATACACGACCTGACAGGGAATGTTAAACTCTTTTGGCCCAGCTTTTGGAGCTTCATGACTGAAAGAATTTCATTTCAAACTGAGATTTGTTAAGTTTAACATATAAAGTAGCGTGATAACACATGACAAGACATTATGGAACTTTTCAGAAAATTTGCAATTGCGTGACAAAAATATACTTATTCAGATGAACTACTTACAATGAACTAATCATGAAATGTCCACCGTATTTCCAAAATGGATTTACTGTATTTTAGTATGCTACTAAAATATGACATGAGGCACACTTCAGTAGGGGTTTAATGACTTCAGTAATTCAGTTACTCACAAATTAGCCTGTGGCAGCAATTCACCCTCAATCTCTCTTGTCAGACCAATGCTAAACTATAAACAGCAGGGTACTCTTGCAGCTCCAAGCCTTCCTGCAGCTTGTGCACCAGCATCAATCAGTGGGTCTCTGTGAAATTTGGCACTGCTGCCCCCTCCTTGCTTCACAGAGCCCGTCATCTCGCCCTCTGCACCACTGAATACTATGAGAGGGAGGGGGCAACAATCCCTTACATCTCCCTCACGGAGTCTCCCTCAGTTTTCCTTCACTGAGCTTCTAGTTACAGCCTCCTTTTGGATCAATAGGATGTCTGCTCAGAGCTTTGGTAACTGTGCTCCTGTGGGCCCTAGGGCACAGTGAGGGTCACCCTCTTCTGTCCGGAGAGTTCCTACAGGTTGACACAGTTGCCTGGCTCAATACCTGTGATCTATTCACACAGGAATCATTGAGCAAGCAGTCTCGGGTTAAGGGCAACAACTCTTGTTCCACAGGTCTTCCTTTAATCCATTTACTGAGTCTCACAGCAACTTTACACTGCCTCGGTAGAGACAACACCATGTCAAGTGCCACTGCTAACCTTTTACTGAAAAGACACACAATGAGAAACGGAATCAAAGGCCCAAACAGAACATGACTTAATCTGTGGGTTCATATTCTTATTTTTCTTTGGGCCTTGATTTTCTGTTTAATGTACTTGCACTTTTTACTCATTAAGTTAAACAAAAGATACCAGATTCTAATAAGTGAAGTCAAGATGCTTATTTGGACTCTTGATTGATTTTGAGACCCAATACCCAAGTGATTCTATCAATGCACACAAAAAGGCAGAAAATATCAAATATAACATATCCACGAGGCATATCAATTATCTGGTTCTTATATAAAATTTGAACTCACATAATGTAAATTCACTAAATATTTCAATTACAATCATGCATTATTCCCATGGGACATTCAGTGGGATTCTCACTGGGCTGCCATGCAAAAATGTCTGTACTTTGTCTATTAAGTGTACAGAGCAAGTACCTGCGAGGCATCACAGTGTTGAGGCCCATCCAGAGCTTGTTGAGGGTCTGCAGTATTCGGCGAGGCACAGCGGGCTCCAGCAGCAGAGCCATGCTGGCTGTGAGGGCCTCTGAATAAGGGATCAGGTCTCCGGGTGAGAGCAGTGTTAAATGTTCCAGAATCCGCATCAGCCTGGGACTGCTAGATGGTAACTTCTGGAAGGCTGGGGGGGCAAACGGCTGCATTAATCTTCAAAGTCAAGAGTTGTGGAGGCTTCTTGTGTTCATTTAACTGATCTGAACCAAATGTGTATACTAAAATGAAAAGAAACCAAACATTTCTGGAGCATCAGATAAATCCAGTGCAAGACAGTAGCAACATCTGGCAAACATCTGTTCAGATTTACTATAGAACTATAATCATGTCATCCTTTGCACTCCAATCCACAAAAAGTGTGAATCAAAGCTATGAAGTATCAAAACTACAGGATACTCACCTCCTACCACCAAGCTCAGGGAGGCACAGGAGCTATTTTTCTATTCTTACCGTATTTTTCTAGTCAGAATTAATCCATTCATTGTCTTTCTTGTCACCATTCTGCTGAAGGAGGTCACTATACAGAGGGATCAGTTGTGCCTCGTTGCATAAATACATAAAACATCAATTTGTAAATGTATATATACTGTACATTGACCTGCATAACGGCGTGAACGCGATTATCTGTTACACTTTTGTATTTTGTCAAGGATCTTGATCAAAGAGAAGCCAATTACTGTATAATCCTCTAAACCCTGAAGGATTAACCATTGATATAAGATTCCATCTGGATAACAGCTTTCACCTGTAAGTGTATTATACAATATAATACATTTACAGGTACTGTACTGCTCTACTCAAGACTGGCAACAGCAGTCTCTCATCCTCAGCTCTGGTTCTGAGGTTAGTATCACTGCTGCTGGTTTGGTGGAAAAATGTCCATTTACCCTTAATTCTATCTAATCAATTTATATATGGCCCTGACTGTTAAAGGACCATTACTAATGGATTCAGAACTACCAGCCGAAACCTTCATCCCTCATTCCCACCCCCTCACCCTGGTGAAGCTGGCTCTGAGTGTATCTGCAGGTGTTGCTGGGGAGCATCATCCTCCTCAGCAGGGGCAGAGTACCCGTCACCTCCTCCTCACACACCCAGTCCTCCACTAGACATAGGTGGGGATAGTTGGTGGCCAGCAGCCTCAGCAGGGCAGAGTGCAGACCTGGGCACAGGGAAAGAAAAAGGAAAGTTATTTGTATTACCCTTTTTGTGTGTGTGTGTGTGCGTGCGTGCTTTTTTCCTTTTTTCCCCAAAAGTAAAAGTCTTGCTCGTTTCCAATAAGGGTTGCTGACATTCTTTACCACTGCCCACAAAAAATAAACAGCAAATATGGTTGGGGGAAAGACAAACAAGATTAGAAGCTTTTCTGGCAGAGTAGTGATATTTACTGTGAAGTGATATGAAATACGGGCTTACAACTACAATTTTGTACATTTAGGCTCACCTCCTAGCTCCTGCTGCAGTCCCTGGGCCTGAGTAACCAAGTACTTAATGGGGATCTGGTCCATCAAGGCTGCCGAGTAGGACTTTGGCTTCCTCTGCATCAAGGCTTAAAAAAAGAGAAAAGGGAGAGTGAGGTGCAGAAACTATAAGACAGGAAATTGGGGGTGAGAGGATAAAGCAAGAAAAGGACAAGAGAGAGCATAAGTGTTTTATTTGGCAGAGTAAGGACGCCAGAGCCGCTGTGCCGATGCGTTAGAGGAGCGGAGGTGATTTTTCATTGACGTGGGTTCATTACCACTGGTGATGGGCTTCATTACTCCTTCCTTGAAGGCTGCGGGAGCACTTGGGTAAACACAGCAAT
The DNA here is from genome assembly GCA_037975065.1 of Chaetodon trifasciatus. NCBI lineage: Eukaryota > Metazoa > Chordata > Actinopteri > Chaetodontiformes > Chaetodontidae > Chaetodon > Chaetodon trifasciatus. Next base: position 9,075,893 of record JBBMOE010000011.1, read on the forward strand.
TAAAGAGATGGGCATAAACTCTCACATAAATCTGGCCTAATGAAGGGCAAGAGCAGAGCTCGTCATGGGAGAGAATAAACACTGACTAGGCTAACTGCTAATGCTCAATCTAACCTACAGCCGTCCTAGTTAGCTCAGCTCCCGCAGCCATTGTACTTGGCTCTTTGTCAGCCCTCCATTTATTCTCTATGAAGCGGCCAACATTCAGCGCCGGGAGAGAAAAGGATGAATGACTGCACATCCAGAGTGAGAGCATCTCCAACAACTTCACAGAGGACAAAAGCTGCCTTTCTCCTCTCACTGCCTGACAAACTCCCTCCATCTCAAATACAATGCCTCCTTCAGTGGAGGAGATGACAATGGATGCACTTTAGACAGGCAGAAGAAGAGAACATAAGAAATAGAAAGGAAGTGAGCCAACAGCACAGTGGGAAGCCGGGCACAGTGCAGTCTTATACGGGACACAGCTATTGTCTTGTACATACCCAGTTGTTTGGTGCTCGCCAACAGGTTCTCCTCATAAGACAGGATGTAGTAGAGGATGAGGAGTTGGGTTGTGATGGAGTAGCGCTGTCGTCCTCCTCGACCAGCCTCCCCTTGCTAAACAACAGTGAAGGAGAGAAGCAAAACAACAGCTACAGGTCAGGGATGGGCAGCATAGGAGGGCTCTGCCACCTCAGTGAATGTGGAGATGGATACTGAATAGTGTTAATGATGATGAATTGGTGGTAATTTCTATTTAAACCACCCAATTCAACAACTATGCCCAACTTTAAAAATAACTTCAGTCATTATTAACACATTTATGTCACAGAAATCGTGCAGCAGCAATTTAGCTTCAGACTCCTTTTGAAATTCAAAAGGATTTTACGGACCAATAAAAGATCTACAATTCTATATCTATAATTTGATTCTTATGTGTAGTACAGCAACTCAATACTCATAATGTCTTTTTGAGATGTGATTACATATAAATCATAACTCCTGAAACCTGATCGCAACAATGGTATTTCATCTAACAGTCAGAAGGAACTGGATATTAATGAAAAAGCACAGAGTGCCTTGGTAGCTGACTGGTTACAACACACGCCATGTAACAGCAACGCCGCTCATTCAAGTCCAGCCGGCGACCTGTGTTGCATGTCATGCCCCCATTTACTCTCTAAAAACTGAAAGAGAAGGTGTGATATGTAAGGAAGCAATCTGTAAAGTGCCATTAAAAAGGGGGAACAAAATCACTTAATAATGGTAATTTAAGAGGAAAGTGTTGCCTTCAAATACTCACATTTAATGTCAAATATCATTAAAATAGGATTAAAATAATTAATTAAAATATCATTAACTGTTTCGGGTGTAGTTTTAGATTTTTGCTGTTACCATGAAACCCTCAGGCTGACTCACCCCTGCAGAGCTCTGGAAGACATTGAGGATCTCCTGCTCAGTGATGGGCTGGTTGGTGGCTTCTGGGTTGGCCTTGGATGCTGGAGTGAGGATGGAGTTGATGTAGGCATCAATGAGGGGAATCAGCTGGGTGTGGATGGGGGTGGTTGTCTCACAAAGCTGCCGATAGATCCAATCCTGGCAGATGCACACAAGGACAGCACCGGAGGGCAAAATCAATATTTTAAACAGACTTATCACTTAGCAGCTGGTCATCATTATGGGCCATCCAGTGCACATCTCCTACCTTGATGGACACTTTGTGCTTGGTGAAGGCTCGACTCCGAAGCAGCTGGTAGATACAGTGAATGGGGAGGAATCCTGTGATGTTGGCACTTAGGCTGTTGGTCACTGCAACCCTCACAGCATGGGCTGTAACCACCTACACACCCAAACAAACAAGTTATCTAAACAGCACCAATGTGAAATGAACAAAAAACACCTACAAATTCTGTATATTTCAGCACCACAATATCATTATGTGGCACAATTTAAATGATTTCTTTCAATATGATGAAGCTCCTTCATGCTTCAGGTATTAACTCACTTAACTGGATTAGCCAAAAACAGACATCCCTAGTCATGTTTTTTTAATCTGTTTATAGATTAAAAAAACAGAATTTTCATATAATGTATAATAATGTGTAACAACATACAGCTAAAAGATTGCATATATCATGATAGAATCACCCCTAACAAGATGTGATGCACACTCCTACTAGTGCATACAGCTACTGCTACAACACAACACAGACAAGACATGTGATACAAAACCGTGCTGTGCATAATCACAGTTCTCACTCTGAAACGGACTAAAAAAAAAACAACAAAACTTTAAAACTTAAAGCACCATTAATTTATGAAGGGCATTAGACATTTTGTTTGATGACCTGATAGCAAGCATGATTAACTTTGTAGACATGACAGATAATATAATAATGTTTACAAAACATACCTCTACCCAAAACTGCTGGGTACTTTTAAATAATGTATGTTAAAGTGATTTATGGCCAACTGAAGGACATTTTATTTCATTTTGACAAGTTGTTAAATTAGAAGCTTCTACATTCCTGGATTTACTGCAGCTCTTGATGGGGAAAATAAACAAGGGTTGATGAGAACAAAGGCCGACACAAACATCCAAATACATGATTGAACACTGGAATTGTCAGGTAGAAAATGTGCTGGATGGACTTGTGCTTTATGTACCTGTTCTGTAAAGATCTCTTGTGTGAAGATCGTCTTCATCTTGCTGAGAGAGCTGGGCTTGATGGCAATCTGTAGAAAGTTGCACAGAAAAAAGGGGAAAAAGATAAAGACCGTCAACAATGGAAGGTTTACTGTGAGTGAAAACAACCTGCAGGCAACAGTGCTGGTATTTTGTAATTCCCTCCTTTCATATTTCATAAGAAAAATTCTACATGGCAGGCACAACACTGAATTGAGAGGACTGCCCTTGGGGTGGAAGCAAACAGGCTCTAAATCCAATTACATTACACATCTTAGTGGAAAATACACTGAGACAGGAAAACTACTTAGCACACAGGCAGGAAACAATAGTGCACTTAATAAGTAATAAAACAGCAAATTGGCCACAGGGTATAGAGTGTCTTAGCAGATATGTGCATGCTGCAAGTGTTTCATCAGTGGTAGAGTCTTTATATGCACCACTGCTGCAGTGGAGAAGTGGGGCCAGTAGCTGGTCAGCCAGACTAATGTATTGATCACTGTCTCTCTCCCACCTACCAGCTTACCTTCATCCCCAAAGTAGAGCACACCAACTCAATAATGGAGCTGAGCTGGTTGCTATGGAAATACATGGCAACCAGTAATAGCATCTCTCCAAAAGAAGCAGATACGCCTGCAGCACTGTGGGGAGGACACACATATATGCATGTGAGGTGAGTGAGAAAAGACACTTGGACATGTCGTTAAGCCTGCATCTTACAGGACAGACATTTTCAGAAACTGAAACTGATTACATCAACCCACACATGTGGCAGGCACTCACTCACACGCACGCACGCGCACGCGCACACACACACACACACACACACACACACACACACACACACACACACACACACACACACAACTTCTTCATCAGCCTGTGTCCCAAGCTTTGCTCGGTTTGTCACTGCCTACATAAACAATTACAGAAGGGACATCAAATGCCATAAATAACGCAGACACACCTTCAAGTATGAATTCAGACATGGATTTATCAATTCTAACGCTATTTAACTGCTACTGCACCTTGTTTATTCTGTGAGCATTAGTGTTTCTGCCCTTCTCACTCATTTGTTGTCACGTTTCAATAAATTCTGTCACTGACACGCTCTGCTGGAGCAGAGGACGAATGACCGAGACCATATCAGTGTGATAAGTGCAACAACAGAGAGGACCGTGTACTCTGTCTGAATCCTATAATAATCAGACATCTGCTGAGGACAAGAGCAGACCAAATTATTTGAAACATTACTAAAATTGTAGAAATCTGACAACAATTAAAAGTGCTAAATAAAAAGAGGACAAGAAAATAAGGAGTTCTGTCAAAATAATCATGGCTGTCAGAATTACACATCATGTACTCAATATATTGATAAAATACTATTTTTCGGTGGTGTTTCTGGATTTTCAAACAGCTTCTCAGCGTAAGACTGCTAACGTACTTAAGAGCAGCACAAACACTCTATGCTTTCATGTAAACTACATGCCAAACACAGACACACCGTCAAGTCATTCTATGACAGTCACTGCTTTTAAGAATACAAATTCACTGTACCACAGGTGACCACTGCATAATCTCAGTGTAAATATTTTAAACGATTACATCGTGCAGCCAAGACTTACGTCGTGTACAAAATTAATATTGTGTGTATACATACTTTACAACGTCTCTTCAGTATTAAAATCCCATAGTAAAAAAAATGAGTTCCATTAAGTAAAAAGGGATGACCTGCATGAATTGCAATCTGTTCTACATAGTCATAAGATAAAATAAGATCAGACAAGACTTTATTAATGCGCCGTAGGGGAAATTAGGGTGTTATAGGCAGCAGCAGTCAGAAGTCAGATTTTGATAAACTTTTACTCACTGTTCATTTGGACTTGCAAATCCATACAATAATGCCTGTTCAATAATGTCCCATTATCATAAATATAGAGATAACTCTTACCTTTCAAAGTATTCCTCTTCTTTGATCATCCAGCTGAGCCACATAACCATCAGCTGCTCTTGCTCTGGAGTGCTGGACATGGACACACACAGAGGATAATGCTCACACTCTATATAACAAAGGACAGCGTTAAATGCCAAAAGATGCAGAGAGGACTTCTGGCAGGTAGTACGCATTGGCAAAAAAATCAAATCTCAAAACCACTGGTAGCTGAACAGGGTTTGTGATCCCATTTGTGTTTGCTAAATAAAACAAAGACTTCCAAAAATAAGAGTTAATAAGACCAGCTTTATATACCTGACCAGGGTAGGGAAAGCCAGCAGCTTGCAGAAGGACAGAGAGACGAAGCGAACACCGGCAGGAGTGGCCGGGGGCCGGCTGGTCATCAGCTGCAAGAGCTGCTCTGCCTCTTCATCTGTCGGTCTGCAGAGGGATCACATTGAGGATATTATCTTTAAGACATGAACCTTTTAAAATGAAACCAATACTTTAAATAAATTCACTGAATGGATCATCTTTAATATTTGCACCGGACAAAATAACGCATTCTTAGTTAAAAACTACAGGAAAAACAGTTACTTTCAAATCTCGAATCAAACTCTAAAAACAACTAAATGCACATTCAAATCATTATCACACAAGCATCAAATGTCAGGAGGTCTGCTGCATCCTCTTTGACCTACCTAAGGCCTGCGATGCCCATGAGGGCGCAGTACAGCCGCAGCAGAGCACTGGCCTTCACCACATGCTCCTCTCTGAGGCCAGAGTACCCTGAGCTGCCCTCCTCTTCCATATCGCCGTCATTGGGCACGTGGGTGCTGCGGGAGCGTGGCAGGATGGCGACAAGCTCCAGCAGCAGCTGCCTGCGCATCTGCCACAGCACCGAGCTGCTTTCTCTCTTTCGCTGGCAGCACAAAGAGAGAGCAAGGGAAAGGCATGAGCCAACTGCTTTGCATGCACCCAAGATTTACATCAGGGCCCCAACCATTGAATGCTCTGGCATTTGAAAAATGATTAACAATAAACCATTAATTGATTAACAAAATTGTTGACAATGCAGAGAGTGAGGACATTTTGGCCGGTCCTCACTACTTCAAAGGACAGTTTGACATTAGAGAAAGAGAGAGAGAGACAGAGGGAGGAAAGAGAGAGGGAGAGAGCATTCATAGTTTTCACACTCAGCATGATTACATTACACGCACATTAGAAACCCTGGCTTAATCCTGACCATGGTGATGCTAATCTTACTACTACAAAACCAGAACATGTTCACACCTTATTCTGAGCATCTAATCAAATTCAAATCACAATTCATGTCAGCATGGCCTAGTTTAACTTAACCTAGCCCCATTTCATCCAGTAGACTACAAGTGTTTGCTTTAACATGGTGAGACTCTTGTAATGCACTCCAACACCACAACATCTTGTCCTGTCATCTCACACAGAGTGCTGCTGCCTCCGTGTGCTCTGCTCAACACGATCAGACAAGATACCAAAGTGGATCTTTTTGTATTACAATCTTCTTCATGTTAACTTGCCTCCTTACTGGAGTGTTTGTTTGTGTGTGTGTGTGTGTGTGTGTGTGTGTGTGTGTGTGTGTGTGTGTGTGTGTGTGTGTGTAATTACAACCTTAAATAAAACACAGAATAAACCCTGGCCCCTCACCTGCTGTCCATTGCGAATGAACATACTGAACCAGGTACGGACTTTGCTATTGGTACCAAGTAGTAGACCGCTGACATAAGAGACAAGGGGACTGACTGCCTCATCTGCTGTGTCTGGTTTATAGTCCAGAGTCAGAGCCACACCCAAACCAGGCAGGTGACACTCCTCCACCTAGGAATACAGAGAATAGACACAGTAAATTATACTGTATATCAGTCGATATACAGTGTTCTGTGATACAACCCACTCTTACTTTAATTTCTGAATAAACTAGAAGTCATAAACAATATAATAAAATAATATCACTAATAATAATGGTAATAATAATATCAATTAACATGTCTTCATGTTTGAATTATTTCCATGGTCTTATTTTGTCTGACCACCAGTCGAAACAGCATGTTTTCCGCTCTTTTGACCACTCTCAGGACATTTTTTGTATGAGTCCTGCTGATGCATCCCTCAGCAAGGCTATGAATTTCTACTACCTCCTGGGGCGTCATTCGATAACTGACCTTGTGCTGTAACCTTCCTGAGAACAGGGGGGAAGCAGGAAGACAAATATCTCCCTTCAGGGGGAGTATCACCAAGTGTATCACAACATAAATCAGGGATGACAAAGATCTTCTGTGTCTCCAGCCTTTATGAAGTTTTTGTATGAAATAACTGGAGAATAAATCACTATTCTGTTCAATTAGGAATTAACAAAAACAACAGTTTTCCTAAGGCCCAACAGGAAGTCTTATATTTTTCCCACTTACAAAAGACAAAGAAAACGAGCAAAACCTTACAATTATGAAGCAAGAACAGAGCATATTTGGCATTTTTGCTTGAAAAAAGGCCTGAAACATTCAATCTCTTATCAACTTTGTTGTTTAGAACATTGTTGTCAATATTTGATGTCAGCTGACTCATCAATCAATCATCTTATAATTTCAGCTCTTCTTAATTAACAAAGCTGAGTGGCAATACTTGGCATGTTGTACATTGTATCAAATATATTCAGATTAAGAAGATCACATTGGCCACTTAGAGTCAGCAGAAACAACTGGAAAGTTGCAAAGAGAAAATTACCATATCATTACTGTTTAAGTTGATACAGAAAACTTGTCAGCAAACAGTTGCTCATTGACACGTCCAGTAGTTACAAAGCAACATTATCATTTATTTGGAGCCGTTTTTCTGGCCATCTGATTAATGTATGTCTAATGTTTACTCTCTTTTATCTCTGTTTTTGGTCTCCACCATTTCCTGAGGAAGATCTGGCTCTTTGGCTGTGAAATGCTTCACAATGTTCAACGTGAAAACAGCCAGGACAGCAGAATCAATTCCACAAATGAATCTCCTGCATAATGTAGCTGTTGGATTCTCTCATCTGAAATAGATAAACTTTGGGAGGTGAAGGGTTAAGTGTGATTCTGGGGTTAGTTTGCAGTCCTGCGATTATATTCATAGTGTAACTGACCACCATCGCTCTGATGTTGAGGGCCTGTGAGGGGTTCATCTGACATAACTGCCTGAGGGCTTCAGTCCTGCGTCGACCACCCACACTCTCCTCATCCTGACGCTCTCCATTCTTGATCAAACCTCTACAAACTGCAAAGACAGACATGCACATTGAAGTAAACAAACTGCACACCCTTAAAAAAAACATCATCTGGATTATTACATTTCCTGAAATTTTACATTTGATGCTTTGAATCAGGGGATTTTGCTGCCCACTAGCAACATGCTCACTGAATTTGATTTTCCCACACAGCAAGGGAAATGCTAGAAAATCAATACTTTTTAATGCAAAATGTCATGTCGGTTTAATGATGTAATCCTTGCCTAAAGGTCTTCTGGTTTTCTGTACATCACTGACAGATAGGAACACTCTATGATTTCTCCAATGTCACGGCCAGGTCATATTCCTCCATAAACTGCAGAATCATGACTCATTTATTTGCTTGTAAATAAGATTTAACAGCCATCAGAAGACAGCATTTCCACAGCCTCATCTCATTTCCCTTGTACTTTTCCACAGCTGACAGTTTAAAAGGAAAACGGTTTATGGTTGGCTGAGATTATGACAAGCACTGAAACGATATTCGTTTCCATCTCTGACACTTCTGGATTATTTCATATGCCATAAAAGAGCCGGTGGAGTTCGGTCTGGTTACCAGTTCGTCTTCAACATGGCAGACCTTCATGCTTCTAGACACAACCACTTCCCACACCTCACCCTTAAATCAATTCATTTCACTTTCAATTCAGTGAAACAAGGTCTTTTCCTGTAACAAAGCCAAAAGGCTTCCTTGATGTGGACTGCTCTGTAACACACCAAAAGTTACTGACTTTACCCTGACCCTCTGTGTGATAAGGAGGACCTGGAGACAGCAGGCATTTTCTTATAATGCATCTCTCAAAACACACAGCACACTCAGCGAGCCACAGTGAGACAGTAATGTTCATCATCAATCAAAGACAAATATATACACCCTTGGGCCAGTGGCATGGCCAGAATTAGAGGGGAAACAGCTCAACTCTGAAAGAAAATGTGATGGCAACTAAATAGCAAACTGCCTATACTTGAATGAAGGAACGAAGCTTCTATGGTAATGTTAAGCAAGGCAGTGTTTCTGCCACATACAAAGCAAGCTATACAAAGCAAGTACTGGCAATTAAACAGCCACTTCATCTGACATTATCAGCTGACAGCATGTGCAGTGTGATGAGACAGATGAATTACCTTCATTGAAGCTGTCAGGGACATTGGCAACTAACAGACACAAAAACCAGTCTCCGTTGCGGACATGAAGCAAAGCCTCTGCCACATCCACTATGGGCAGCAAGGAAGGCAGCTCTAAGAGAAAGAACAAATAAACACACATATACAATAACAATGTCTTTAGACTGGATTTAAAGAAATATTAGAAATATTTATTGTGTGCTCAAATACATGTTCTTATCATTATCATCAAGCTGTCAGATTTGTTGCAGTTTATTACATGGTCTTTATCCAAAATTTATCCCCATGATGCACTTTCCCAAGACCACATTCCTACAATGGGGGGTGGGCATCCTGGATCCCACAATTTTCATTCTTGCAATGAGCACACCTGTTCAGAAGCCAATGCACACCAACACCATCCCACCTCCACAGCACCTCCGGGTAAAACTATTAAGATGATGAAAGGAGTCAGGTACCTGCTTGTAAAATGCAGAGGACATCAGCGACCTCTTCCAAGTAAACAGGGCTTTCAAAGAGTTCAGACGACTTCAAGAAGAACTCTCCATTTGAGTCTACGACCTGGGAAACGACATTGGAAACACACTGTGTGGATCAATCATCCAAGTCATCCAATATGGGTAATTTAGAAAAAGTAAAGAAAGCTATGCAATTTTGTTTCTTACTCCCACAACTCATTTCCACAAGTTAGATATTATTCATGCATTTCTTTATATTTAGACAACTCTGTCTCTTCATATTTGAGCATCAAATATGTCTTTCCACATCTCTATATTAAACAAAAGGCAGCCTTTCAGACATAGGCCACTAAAATCTTCCCCATTTCTATGTTGTCATCAGTTATCTGGGTAGTTTAGACTGGCACATTAAGTACTCTCTTTAAAATCAACTGCTAACAGCCTTTATACATTCAATTTCTAGGTCTTTGTGTGTTATTCCTCTCATAAGAAGAATACTTGCAAGTCCCATTTAAGCTACCTCTGACTATACCTTATTCATGATGGCCAACAGTTCACTGAGGGTCAGACGGAGCCTCCTGAGGGGATCACTGTGTTCAAACTCCAGGGTCAGGCCATGCTGTAGCTGTGACACCAGGATACTTTCTCCGTTAGAGCCACCTGCCTTGTGCCTGGCAGAAGAGAGAGTACATTGCGTATATTGATGAGGTGAACTTCCCAGGTGATTTTGGAAAACAGTAATCAGTTGTAGTGAGTTTGTTGATGTAAAAACAGAGGCAGTAAATGCATCACCAAACTGTAGCAATAATCATATTACCATGAGTAAGTCATCTATACCTAAGCTGCTGCTCCTTTCGTGCATCCTGCTCCAAGGCATGAAAGTCCACAGACAAAAGTGCAACAATGGAATTGACAGCTTCCACTCCAGACAGCAGGCGGAGAATAAGCTTCTTGTCCTGTGCCCAGGACTGGCTCTGATCAGCTGGAGCACATAAAGCCATCCTCACCAGGCAGGGCAGCAGCAACCTCAGCTCTGGGTCACTTAGGGCTGCCAGGCGGACCACATCCACCTTCTGCATGGCTTCAAAAGCATAGGAGCTGACAAACTGCAGCCCTGCACTGTCTGCCATCTCTCTGCAGTTCAACCTTGAGGGGACAAAATAGACAATTTAAGGGGTAGAATCTGATACCCTCTGAAGCAAATTAAGTGGACAGTCCTCCCGTCCGCGAGAAACTCCACAGAGCCATACAAAGCCTAGTAATGTACAGCTGACAGTTAACTGTGGCAAAGTGGCACTGCATTCATTACTCGTTTTACTAACGTTAACGTTGGTAAAACGCTGGTTCATGAGTAATGTGTTTGTCAGTTAATTTGCCAAGAGGTTTAGTTGGTCAGCTGCTCCAAAAGAACATTAAAACTGCAATTATCAAGATAACGTTGCACACAAGGTAAAAGCTGGGCTAGCATTAAGCGTCAACGCTAATGTCAGTGGTGCTAATGCTAGCTAGCTAATACTGGGATTACACATCGTTAACTTTAACTGACATGGAATTTGTTTGCCCCAAGTCAAAAAATTATCTCAACTCATGTGTAGCACTCCGAAACCTTCAATACATGCCTTTCAATGCAAGAGTTATACCGTAGGATAGAGCATCTTATCAACACTAGCTACTAGCTAACTAGCAGGGGCTAACAGTCATTCAGTATCCCCATTGCTTTTGCGGCTACTTTTAGCATGCTACTAGCCAGCTAGGCTAGGCTAACTTAGACAAGACTTGCATGCGCTGTCTGGTCCGTCTCTGCCGAGTAAACAGTGTAAGCAAATGCACAATTCAGAAAAAATCATCTTACCTCCCTTGTTTGGATGATAGTTAGTCTTTTAAAATGGAAATTTCACGAACCGAGGCCCTCAGACCTCGGACTCGACTGTGTACGTTCAACTTCTAAGGTTAAGGGGGAGTCCTGAGCCAATGGCAGAGAAAAAAGCTTGTCCCAGCTGTTGCCGGTAGGTTTATGGAAATGTCTTTGTAATTTTAACGCCTTGTCTACTATAGATTCCGCATATCTGCTTGAAAATTACCTTTAACTAAAGTGATTACGATGTCTGCGTGACAGTGAGCGAACTGTCAGTGACTGGAGGCGGTATGATGATCCAGACCTTCGCTGGCTGCAGGCAGTGGTGTTATTATTATGGGCTGATACTGGCACACTGCGAGTATGATGGAAATCTTCATCTCGTTTGCAGAATAAAATTGCATGTTTTCTAAGTTTACCTGATGAATGCACCTTGGATAAAACCAGACGACTAGAGTTTGAGATGACCTCCCATTTATAAACAATTTCTGCATCACTAACAATGAATGTGATACAGACATTGTAGATGCCCGCTAGAATCCAATGTTTTCTCCAACACCTTATAGCAGACAGGCCTGTTATTTATATCTGGCTGTGCTGCAGAAATTAGTATAAATTTTTATAACATGGTAAACAAAAGTGATTATGAATGTGCTACAATCTAAAAGTATCTAAATGAAGCCATACTGAGATTGCATGCAGCATGCATACTTTGTTTTAGTTCTGTGAGAAGCCATAACCAAACAAACTGCCTAAGCGTCTGTCGATTTCTAACTAGGTGTCTCTCTTAAACGCTGCAGACTTTTACCTACCCAGTCACTGACATGTTGTCAATGTGAATTCCACTAACATTTTCAAGGGCAAAGTGACAGCAGTTGCTGAGGGATGGAGGCAAACAGAGCAGGACCTCTGTGTATTCAAAGGCTGCTGACAGCGAGGAAAAAATGCAGAAAAATCTCCAAAGAAAGAATTGCCAGCTGCTACTACACAACCCCGGGGCAATTCAGCAATTTACAAGTAAGATATCTGACTCAAATTATTATGCAGGGTTATTCCAATGCCTTTCCCACTTGTGAATAGAGTGTGGTAACAAGCTTGCAGACCTGCTGTACAGTAGAGGCAGATGGTTACTGCAAACAACCATGATTCCCCAAAAAGAAAACATGGCACTGAACTGACAATAAAATTTCAGGGTTTTATTAAATATTGAATGTATTTATCTACACTCAAAAGAAGACCAAACACATTTTTGATGGTCAAAAATTTCAAGCCAACAAATATTGGCAAATATGCAAAGTAAAGAGCAAATCAATGGATTTTCAATTGTCAAAGTACATTTTCCCTCTGAACAGGAGAAATCCAGACAGTAGATCTTCCTTTGTGCACAAACACTGCATATCCCACGGGCAGCCATCCACAGCTGGTTAAAGTTCATTTACACCACACATTTACTTTCCCACCAAAGTAAAATGGGACTGGTCTAAATGCATCAGTAACCAATCAGAAGTGGTGCCAAAAGAGACAGACCTCAGCCAATCAGAGTGCAGAGAGGTGTAGTAAACTAAAAGGATGTGCTGAAAAGGACACTGCATGTCTGCCATTAAGACGACTGCTCTCACATTCTAGCTCTCGTTTTATTCCTCCCATATAAAAAAAGTTCAAACCTGAGGTGCCAATAGTTCTCCTTCCACTATTGGTGTCCTTGTCCAATTGCACATCACAGTCCCCCTCCCCAAAGCAATGAACACAAGCACAGGAAAATAAGTTGACATACTTTATTCCTAAAACAGGAGCCACACCACCAACTGCTGGCATGGCATTCATATATAGTTATTTATATATATTGCCGTTTGGTTTTGTGTCTAAATGTGTGGTATAAAATACTATATACAACAATGTACCTCTTTATTTGAACACAGTGAAGTTCATTGCTGTACAAGTCCTCTGTAGCTACAGCTTTGCTGTAAGTCCTTCATGCTCAAAGGCATGGAACATAATTCTCCACTCTAATTCTTCTGTACATTGTGACAATACAAATATTCTGTCTCCAATACAAAAAATAATACTCTAAAAGCAACCTACTGGGACTTTATGTAATTTTTATGGGATTTTTTTCCTGGTTGTTTTTTTAATTAAGACGATTACATATATCTTAGACCAATTGCTTTAAAGCAGGAAGGTGATATAAACCTTCTCCATTTTTTATATATAAAAGAGGTTAAGAAATAAGACAAATTATACATTTACAAACTTACAATAAATAAGATAGATGCAGGCATTTCATTTGGATACTATTTCATCCAAAGGAATAAAAAGGAATTTCAGGTCTTAAAACCAATGATCCGTTCTTGAGTTTTTCCTTGATCAAATATGTCCCTTTTCTTCCAATAACTTTACAGATAGACTTGTCTCTCTGATACAGACTGGCCAGTGACTGTGCTGCCATGATACATACCATGACAACCAATCTGTCATTCTCTCACGTTCATTAATTGCGACTCAAACATCTGGTTTCCCCCTCGTCTTTATTCCCTTGTCTCTATGTGCATGTCTCTGAATCACAGGGACAGGATTCTCAACCAGTAACAGCCACGGGGGACAGGACTGTCTCGTCTTAGGACAGCCATCTAATCCCATCTCGGTGCAGGATCCAGCTCCATACTCTGGTCTGGTTCTTGCAGTTTTCTTCAGTCTTGATGAAAGCCCCTCTGGAATTGCCACTTTCCTCTTGTCTGAAATGTTTCCCCTACACCCCCCCTGTAAATGTTGGTTACAACATGTTCATGATGAAGTTGTACATCTGGTTGAGCACCACAAAGTGAATGGGTAGACACGATCGTCGGTCCTGCGTGGCCGGGTCACACGTCAGCCAGGAGAGGGCGTTGTACTGCTCCAGCACAAATCTGTTCAGGCATACAAAAGAAATGCAGGTTCTCTTCAATTTGAATTTATTTAAAGGTTTTGTTTTCAAAATGATCCAGTCCTTGGCTATAACCAACCCAAGTGCACACAAAACACTTAAATCTTAAAAACTACTTCAAATATGCATTTTCACATAGTCATCACTTGAATCCAGAAAAAACATTTTAAATCTGAATAAAATCTGCAAATTCAAAAATCCCCTGAAAACAGTCAGCAGGGTGGTAATAGTATTTTGTGCACTTGACTTGTGGCGGATGTGTTCTGGTGGTGTTTACCTGAGTACGTCTGAGGTCTGATTGGAGTCGAGGGGATGGGAGTGTTTGCTGTGCAGTAGTTCATCTGATTGCACTGAAGACACATGGAGGTGCAAAGAGGCCTGAGAGAGGGAGCAGAGGTGGTGTCAATGGCATTATAATGAAGTTATTAACCTTTTATTACATCTCATCTAAATAATTACAGCCCTTTTCACAGGGCAGTGACAGCAGCAGTGAGTCTGTAGCCGATTCCAAAAGCAAGGGATATCAGTGCAAATCAAAACTATCTGCTTTTCTTGTCCCATTTTTTCTGACACACAAGGGTTCAGTTACAGTCACAACACTTGCTGAGGTAGAGTCACATAAGCAGCAAGACTGCCACAGGAAACATTTGCAGTTCATTTACGACTTGCATGTTAACGGCATTTTTAAAGGACAGTTGTGGTTTTATGGGGAATTGTGTGCTGTACTCTTTCTTTGCCAGAGGCAGTGGTGAGCAGGTTTCCAAGCAATCAGCAGAGGCTCCAGGAAGTTACTGCACGTAGCCAAGAAAGAGTCCATCATATAACCTCTCATAAAACGTGTCATTTTTACACTTTTGTTTCCGAACAAATTAAACAAACAAGCAGACAGATTTTGTTATATTTGGACAGAGCCAGGCTAGCTGTTTCCCTGTCTCCAGACTTTATGCTAAGCTAAGCTAATATAACTCTCTGCAAGGAGGCGTTGTTACCAAAATCTTAAATTGTTCTTTGAAGCAAAACTAATTAATATCCCTGTTTGTTTTTGTTGTACAGAATGCCCCATGACCTACCGTAAATGTTCCACTCAGCTGTCTTGTTCAACCATGAAAAGAGCTTTTTTTTTTTTTTTTTTTTAAACTGTGCGCTAGTGTAAAAAGGCAGCTCTATTTAAAAAAAAACAAACAAATCTATTAAATAATCATATGAGATAGTCAGAGCTTGATACCTTGAGGAAGAGTGGACACTGGTTCTGAGCCTGCGGACAGGCTGACCAGAACCAGTCGGGTAGTGGACCGGCTTTAGCCGTGGAGACAAAGTAGCCGAGGGCCAGAGGCTGCTGCAGGAGGTTCGGGACCTCTTCATGAGATTCCATGCGGTCTGTACTTTGACCCTGCAACAAGGCAGACAACCCAGGTCAGCTTTGTTTCCATGCATCATTTCACATAATGTATTCTGACTCATTTAACAACATAGAGAGGAATGGGACACATGAGGCGTGACATCAGTCAGAGGCAACACCCAGCCACCATGACCTGTGTGTGTGTGTGTATGTGTGCACATTGTCTCACCTTACTGCCATCACCCCCGTGGTGGTAATGAGAGCCAGGGGAGTGTACTGGTGAAGTGGTGGGTGAGATGTTGATAATGTCTGGGTCCACCAACTCGTTCTCCTGGTCCAGCAGGTCAAAGATCCCAATAGCATCAGACCCGTCTGAGGAGAGCAGGAGAATAATTCAACAGTCTGCAGCTGATGACGTGGTACAAAGTCTTTTAACTGATTAGCTCCTTGTGTCGCTGAAAAGCATCTTTTCTGTGGCAATAACTGGCACAGTATACATCTCAGAAAATATAATGTGGACCTTCTACTGTCAATGCAGTTATATGGCTAGTTTTGCCATTTACTGAGTATCGGATGTGAATGACCATGCTTCATATTCATGGCAACAAATATATTTGCACTAAGGAAATAAGCTTGAGGGTGCTGTAGATGACTAAGTATGTAAACACACACCACTACAAAACAGAGTCTTAATAGACTGGAAAAGTAAACAGGAAGGATTTAGAAACAAACAGAGCAGATTAAAGAGGAAAACACAGTAATTGCTGCATTTCCCTTCAACATCTGTGACTTTGTTTAAGGTCCAGGAAACAGGAGGAGCCACAATCAAGTAAAACTGCAAGAGCATCCCAGAGAACGACTGCAAGATAGATGAAGGAGCATGACTGACCAGTGGTGGCATTGAGAATGTCGATGTTGGGGTCGATGTTGGGGTAATTGGAGCTGGCCACCTGGACGAAGGCGGAGGTGGGGAAGACCAGGATGTGGGTGCAGGAGGTGTCCTGTGGGGTGCTCAGCTGGGACGTCTGCATATTCAAGGTGGTGCTGCGGCCAAACACGGAGCCTGTCGACACAGAGTCTGATGGAATGCACAGAGGAAGAGTGACAGGGTCAATCAACAGAGTGGCTACGGACAATGAAATAAAATGCTGCAATCTTTAAATGGAGAAAATCTTTTAACTTTTCTCTGGCGCAGCAAACTCATCATATAACTCACAAAGGAACATAACACACTCAAACACAGGAAACATGAAACTGATGAAAGTGTAAAAAATTCCTTTCACTGATTCATTTCAATGCAACATACTAATGAGAATGTAACATCTTCAAGGGTGCAGCAAGTAACAGTTTCACACTGATTCAAATACAATCCATTTCAATTACAACATTCAAACGTAATGAAATGACTATTCAAATATTAATGTCTTAATTTAACAAAATTGATCTCATAAACTAAACCCAGTGGTAGGTTTCTGCATTCATAATCATACAAGGAACTCGATTTAAAATGTCACAACAGCTGCCAACAACGCTCTTAAGTCTAAACTCCATGTTGCAGTGATGTCACCCCCCTCCAGTCACAGTCCTCTGAGGACACAGTCTTGCTAATCTCTTTCAGCTTGAAGAGCTTTTGAGGAAGGAGATGTCCTCGGCCCAGCATCGCTCAACACAATCCTGGTATGATGCACTGACAATCCCCCACTCGTTTCCCAAAATAAACCCATTGATCTGACTCTCCATCACACCGCTTTGAGATCAATGGGCATCTGAGAGCTAGTGCTTTATGAGAGAAAGGTACATGATTTTCCCTGCCATCAATCTGATCTGGACAAGGAGGGGACACGCATTGTGATATGTTGCTGCCATCCATCACACCCTCGCACTCGCGCGCACACACACAGACATGAGCACACCTCGGCGCTGCCTTTCTTGGTGGAGCTACGCAGCTCAGATGAAAAGTGTAGTGGTTAAAACAGTAAGTGTATTTATGATCTTTGTCACATGCACATACTGTACCTGGCATGATGATGAAGGATCCCTGGGGCTCCATGGCAACCAAGCACACGCTGAGGATACTAGGCGTATCTGAGGCGGAGATGCCACACATTCGACACATTTCCTTCAGACGGCGACTCAGTGACTGGAGGTTTCTTCTGCTCAGCAGAATACTCCAGTCTGGAACATCAACAGAGCAGAGCAACAGGGGTGAATGAACAAGTGACAAACTGGTATGAAACACACTTGAATGCTCTCTTCTTCTGGTCATGAAAAGGCATTTTAGCATGACAATCCACCTTACCTTTTAACTCTCCATGTCCTATCCTGCCCAGTCGGCCAATCACCACCCTCCAGGGGACTGATGTCATTTGCACCAGCCCCAAGCACCAATCCCACAGCTTCTGCAGGCCGAGCCGCCGAACAGAGCCCTTTTTCCTCCGTGCCCTGTGGAACATGAATTGACACACATGTCGAGACCTCTTTTATTCATAACAAACATAAAAAGAAGGGTACTGTACATACAGTGTGCCTAGCTGTCAGTGGAGCTGGTTTAACAGGCCCTGAGCCTTACTCTTCATCTGGTAAAAGTGCTCATGCTTGACTGACAGTCGTGTGCCTTCCCACTCTAGCTTAATATATACTTAAGTGAAAAGCCAACATGACGTAATTGAAGGGAAAAATCACAGTTTTGATATCAAGCAGACACATTTAAAGCATTAGTGGCTGCTTTCACACACCTTTTGTAAGGTCCCATACATTTGTTGTACAGCTGTGACTGAATGTGGGATATTCACAAAGAAAAATGAACCAGTCAAGAATGTGGAGGCTGATAGCAAGTCACGATGTGAGTGCCATGGTGTTCAGACACATGTGATGGACCAGATTCATAGTAACTATGATTAACAAAACATTGCATGGCAGCTAACACATTATTTTTCTTAGTTGTGTCACACCTGTCAAGGTGGTGTTAAGTGTGATAATAAAGACTGTAAAGCCAGTAAGTTTTAATATTGTGCAGATATTGGTCGTCCTACCTGTTGGGCACATCTATGTTGATGATACACGTCTCCAGGAGTTCCCCATACAGGTCAGTGCAAGTAGCCAGGAGCCAGCGTTGGTCATGGGACAGACAGTATCCCACAAACAGCACATTGTATTTTTGCGATGCCTCCCCGAATGTCTCTCCAAGCTCTGTCTGCTTGTCCTTCACTGGTGCTAGAATGAATGGAGGTGTGTAGAGACGTAGACACTCCGGCCTCTGCAGATTGGGAGGTGGAGATGTACATGTTCAGCCCTTCTACACAAATGGATAAAAACTGGACAGACTCCAGATATGTAAACGTTGTGCATGCATGATTGGCTGCAGGACTAGTAGTGACAGGAAATCCGTTGTTTCAAAATTGTCGCATGTGCCACTCTCACTGTCCCGTCCATATCCCAGTTCTCCCAGCAAGGCAGCTCAAGGTTTGTATTAAAGGGAAAAGGTAGCAGTGGCTGCAAGGAAATAAACCGAATTAGGTCCTGATCTAAAGCGCCCCTTTGTCTAAACCCGGAGTCGAGATCCCATTATGGAGGTCTCAGGGAGCTAGCCAAGCAGATAATGGAAAGAAAACTGGAGTAGCAGAGGGTTACAAGTTCTCTTGGTTCTGTTCCAGCAGAAAAAAAACTACAAGGATGGTTAGCACTAAGAACTCTATATCTCATTGCCTTCTTTCTTTTCAGTGGCAGACTGAACACAGCCGGGGCAAAAGGCTGTGTCATATCAGGTCAGGTTCATGCCTGGCGGGAGCACTCGAAGCAACTGAAATGCTGCTGCTCAGGCCACGGTGTCAGCCTCTGTCTGCTTGCCTATCGATCAGAGGACAACACTAGCATGTTGATGCTAACACACACAGCCAACGGGGCACTGCTACCGATCAGCTAAAGAGGTGAACTGCAACTGCACACTAGCACAACAGCTTTCTCTGCTTTACAGATGGATTATGTCAAAGCAACTGCTACAACTTGGCCATGTACTGCATGTACCTCTGGGCTCTTCAGCGCGGTGTCAATGGCCAAGCCTGGCCCAAAGCCTGTCAGTGACTTGACATTAGTGGAGGTGGGCAGCGGCCGTCTGCACTGAGCGAAGACAGAGAAGGCGAGAGACTTGAGGTGCTGGGCGTAGATATGACGGTCTTCACCTCGTACTGGCTGAAGCAGGTACTGGCAGGGGACAATCTGAGGTGAAAAGACATAGGCGTGTTGTTAGACACAGGTAAGACTCTCTCTGTATAACTTAACTTGCATTAAACATAAGAAGTTAAAGAGTCTCGATTCTTCTGGTCACTCAGTAATCATGAACAATTTGCTGCTTCTGATGGTGATGACTATGTCAGTTATGATGCTGTGGAGTGTAAACTGTTAACCACTCAGGAGTAATTGACACACTGACACTGAATACACAACTAATGCATTTTCACTTCTGCAGTTACCTTCACGACAATCAAACACAGTGTGGTCAACAATAAAAATGTAGCTCGACTGGGAACTTTATTTACCTGTACAGATATAGAATTGCGGATGTGTGGGGGCAGGAACTGAAGCATCTCAAGGTAGCAGCGTAGCAAACCCAGCGTCCACACACTGGAGTGGGCTGGCACTGGCCCCGGGCCACCATCGGCCTCCTCATAGCTGAAGGGGTCCACAATGTAAACAACAATGGCAGGTGGATAGGTGATGGCGTGGGACTCCCCGTCTGTGGGCACACCAACCTTCTCTCGTTCCAAAGTGCTGGGGAAAGCACCGGAGGATCACACACACACAGTATTACCAAACCGATCTTGTCTGAATGGCTGAGTCACACATTAGAGACTACTGAAAAATCTCTCAGAAAAGCACGTTTATCCCAACACAAAGCTGTGTTTAAGTAGCAATGATCAAAAATATGCTGATATCATATATCAAATTGGTTCATAAGTGTTGCTTAGCAAATTCTTTGCTCGGATACATGTTTTGCTTTGCAGAAGACAAAAAGGTGCTTTATTATTGAATTATTATATTATTATTGCTGTCTTTCATAGAAGTAATTACTTACTCAGTTAAGCTCTTGACAGTGATTTCACAACATTATAATACTTAACATAGAGTAGATCCACACTTGTTGTGACTTGCTGTCACCTCTGAACAAAAACTGATCAAAAACATCTGCTTTTGTTTTGTAGTTGACGGTGTATAGGCTTGTACCTTTCAGGAGGCTCTGTGGGCCCCTGGGCCTGGCTGCTGGAGTTGTCCCCTGAGGTGCCAGTATTCTGAGTACCAGCCTGCTGTCCCAGCTGTCCACTCTGGGGGGCACCTCCCTGGCCCTGGCTCCCAATGCTCCCAAAGGGGGGAAAAGAGCTGGGCTTGGCAGACAGCATCCCGCTGCCAGTCTGGCCTGAGGATGTCACCAGACTGTTGGATGACGCACAGCCATTTGTGGAGCCGCCGTTGGTGCCGCTGTTGTTGGGAACAGAGGAGCCTGCAGCATTCACTGAGCCCTGCTGGACCACTGAGCTGGAGGCGGAGCTAGACAGTTGTGCGGACGATGACTGGCTGGACAAGGGCGGGGGACTGGGCTGCGTGAGGAGGGAACTGTCCAATGGCTGTGATGCGAGGTATGGAGCTAAAGGGGAGAGAACACCGTTGGACTTTTATTAATAACATCAAACACTAAGAAAATGAAAAGGCACTCCGTTTATTCCATTTCAACTTCACCTACTCCTACACTGATTTCAAACTCTCTTCAAGCAGTCAAGGTTCTCTAGCTAGCCTTTTTAATAACTAAAGCAAGTGGTGTCGAAGGTGGAAATTCAGCAACAAAGACCTGATTGAGCAATGAACAGCAGAAGAACCAGGGGCCATGAAGTATCAAAAACGCAGCAGCAGTTACCGGGCAGGCTGTAAATGACACATACCGAGGTTATGGCGGCACACTTGTGCATAGAGTTTGAGCTTAGTGAAGGCGTCGCTGTTGCTGCTGGCAGCCTTAAGGAACCATTCGCTGACTGGTTGATCCACAAGGTTCTTGGCTCCATTGCCACCGACGAGCACTATGCCATCAGGGTAGCCTTTGGAAATGGGCCGGTGTTGGCCAAGTCGACATGACTGTAGAAAAACACAAAGCGGCAAAGACCCTGAGTGCGTGAACTGGTACGTACAAGTCATTTCATGTGAGCTAACAAATGCAGATTTGAATGTTGTTCTAGAGCTTTTCCATTGGTCAGATCAATAACAAAACACTCAGGAATAATAGAATTATTCTGTTTGCATAATTAGCTGCCAAAGTGCTACATTTGGATGGCGCTAACACTGAAGTGTTTGCACCCTTCTTCAGAGTCTCTACCTCGTAGACAGCAGTGAGATCTCGGAAGAAGCTCTTGGCACCGCTGAGCAGGGCCTCGTTGTCAGGACAAACCACCAGGTACCCAATGTCCCGCTGGGAACCAAAGGGATCCAGCAGCAGTTTCTCCCAGTAGGGCAGACCAAACGGAGACAGCACCACAAAGTCATACTCATAACCCACCAGGAAGGTGGGGATGGGCAGGGGCTCCGGGGACTCATCTGTGCCTGTGAGAGTGAAGTGGAAGGAGGGGGAGAAAGAGGGGACAACCATGCAGGGTGGAGGCGTAGAGAAACACAAGGAAGGAAGGACCAGTGAGTGTTGTTAACAGGTAAGCTGTCAGCTAGCCTCCCTCCTCCTCCTTCCGCCCTCCACTGTGCATCAGAATGTGAGGTCACCGAACGATCTGACAGCTCCTCCCAACAGAGCTGACATCTGGACCACAGCAGAGGGACCACACTGCTTATTGATCTGACAACAGCCAGAGTTTTTCTACCCCGAGACACACACATCCCAAATGTCACGCACACAAACACCAAATGTTGTTATCGCCCTCAGAGTCATGGATTTGACCAGGAATCATTTTAAATGCCTTTACTTGCAGGGAGTTTCTCCAAGACTCTTATTCCTGGCAGGGTAGTCTGACATCTCTGTCATATATTTGGTGGAAAACATTGATTTATTGATATCTGATTTTAATACAACTGGATGGCAGCAAAGCATCGTCAGACCTGTGTAGAAGGTGGATAAACTTCCTCAGTTTGTCCCCAGCTTACCATAAGAGCCCCGTCCAGCCATCTTGTGGAACTGCTGCCAGGTGAGGGGACCCTGAACACCCCACGACCTAACCGTCCTCTTCTTCTGGATTGCGTCCTGGAGTACAGGCTGGAGGGACATCAGCACCCGCAAAACGTCCTGAGAGCACAGCGCACTCACGTCCACTGCTGGACAACAAAGGAGTAAAGGGGAAGCAAAAGATGAATGGAACCATAAGAAATCCAACATTGAAAAAAAACATGATCTACTTTGATATTGTTCATCTGACAATAGAAAACAGGCAAAAAAAAAAAATGTGATGTCCATGCATGAAAATCCAGAATGGCATATTTCTCACCGTTTTGTTTGGCCCAGTGGTGCAGGCAGGTGCTCTTGACCAGCGCCTCGTCCACCTTGCCACCTGACATGTTGTCCATGAACTGCCTGCCGTGCTCCAGGGCCATGTAGCAGTCGCTGTGGTAGTCCCGCTCCTCTACCCTCACACAGGGCGGTACAAGAGCCCCAGTTGGCCCCCGTGTCACTATGTCATGCTCCAGGGTTGAAATGGGTGAAAAAGGGTTGGTGCACTGGTCCTGCAGGAGGAGAATCAGCTCATCTGGGACACGGTCACCCCTCCCAACTCCAGTTCTCTCCAAGGAGGACAGCCGCAGCTCCTCAAAGCGCTTTTCTGCCTCTCGGCTGACATCTGAGCCACGGCCGATAATATCCAGCTCGTCCTCCAGGAAGAGGCCCGAGCCGTTGCCGTAGCGCCGGTTGACCACGGCACTGAAGCCGCAGCTGCAGGGTTCCTGGGCCTCACCAATGGGGTCGCTCAGGTAAACGCCCACATCAGCTCCTTTTATGTTCATGTTACATACGCAGATGCAGCAGCTGTCAAAGTTGCAGTCCTTGAAGAGGTTCATGACGGACTCAGAGAGGATGAGGGTGACGTAGAGGCTGTGGGCCTCAGGGATGGAGGGTACGGTGGCCGGCTCTACGGAGTTGAGCGGTCGGCAGGTGGAGGGGGTGGACGCTGGCGAGTACAAGTCGGAGTTCTCATACTTAAGCGAGCCCTGGACACTGGAGGGACCTCGAGGCGTACGTGGGGTTCGCGGCGTACGTGGGGTGGGTGCAGAGAAACGCGGGGTGGCGGGTGAAGGCAGGATGCCAGCGCCACTGTTACTTGGTGGAGCACTGTTTGACATGAAGGGCGTGTGGGTCTGAGGGGTGTAGGTCTGGCTGTAATCCTGGTCCATGGTGCTGCCCACACTGGGGATGTTACTGAGGGCACAAAGACAAATATAAAGGGAGTCACTAGAGTATATCTGAGGGTGGAAAAAGGGTCGTTAGGAGGATTCCTGTGATCCCCAACAAAGGCATGTGAACAATTAGAAGGGATCCTATTTGACAATGAATAAAAATATCTATTCTTATCACAGCTTTCAATGTCAACGTTGGTAATTTCCCATGTTCTTCACAGAAAAAAGGAAAATCTCCACTGTGGCCTTGATTTACTGTACATCTAATTGAGGCATGAAAATGTAGAAGACACCCTGCACTAGTACACAGAACATACTTGTTTTCCCACGTCGTAGCAACGTTCGGTGCATTGCTTCAAATAACAATGTACTGTTATCCAACTGTCTCACTGCATTTGTGAAGACAGTGCGAGTAATAAGGCAGTAGGGCACGACCACATTCACAACAAAGGGAATGCAGAGTGGGTTTAAACTGCACACATGTTTACACATGAGAAAACAAGAATGCAAGAGAGGGAGAGAGAGAGAGAGAGAGAGAGAGAAACGGGTAGCGAAAAGAAGCAGCAGGAGTGAGAGAGACATTCAATAAACATTTCAATGAACGTCCCTCTGAGGTAAGGTTTATTTTTGGGCTGGCAAGCAACAGTGAGGGAAGCTTGGAGGGAGCCAGTGGATGAGAGAGCAGGAGGGAGAGAGAGAGAGAGAGAGAGAGAGAGAGAGAGACAGAGAGAGACAGAGAGAGAGAGACGGAGTGAGGGTGAGCACATCATGTCCCGAGCTGTATGTGGGGAACAACTCCCTGGCACAGACCCATTAGAAGGAAGTCCCAGCACAACTCTATCTCTCATGCAGCCAAGGCACGTTCAAGATGGGATGCAGACGCAAAGGCAGCACTAACACAACATTATAAGATCTTCAGCCATGACGCTTTGGACATTGGCCAAGCTTAGTAAAGTGCAGACGCCGCTCCCTCCCTCCACAGTCCACCTTAACCAGGCTTAGCACTGCAATTACACACTTAATGAAAAAAAGGAAATAATGAGTGCTACTCATATTAAAGGTATTTAAAATGTGACCACCTTTGTTGCTTGTTCTGCTCTACATTTCCTGTCATGCTCCAGTGTACACTAAAAAAAACTAATAATCATCAGGAAGAGGATAGCCCCACAGTTGCAATTAGCTCTGCTACAAAAAGAATTAATTCCTCTAAAGTCAGATATTTCCCACTTAGCCTGAACCTGCTGGATAAACCGAACGCTGACAGTTCACTTTTCAGTTAGAAGCAACATGTCCCTCCTTTCTTAGAAGCCAAAACATTTTCCAATCACAACCATACCTGAGGAAATGTTCTAGCATTTGCTCCAGGCCAGTGTTTTAGTTTACGGGGTTTGCGTTATTTGCTTAAAACTGAATGTTTTGTAGTGCATTTTATGTAATACAATTCAGCCAAACACACAAAGTAAGGCTGACATTGTTAAAAGCTGAAATAAGAAGTGCATCGTGGTGAAAATGTCTGTTCACAGGAGCAAGATTAGATACAGATCAGTGAACCCCATTAGTTTGGTGAGACTGCCAGATTTCATGTTCCCGGGTCAATGCAAGTGTAATAAATTTAAGCCCATACAAATATAATAAAGGTCGAATGCCCTGATTACAGAGAAGCACAAAATCAATAGAACAAAACAACGTTTGTTTTGGGACTTTTCTGATAAGAGATCCCCCGTGTGTGTGTGTGAAAAGTAGGTGTAACTGTGTGTAGTTCAGAGGAACAGTGACAGATATACTAGAGACTCCAAGCTGCTATGGAGCAGCGAGGTGGCATGGAGCCGCTGTGGGGGCCCATCTCACCACTCCAGTGATAATCCTCATCTTCCACCAAGAAGGCATTTTACACTCATTTCCCTGCTCCGCCTGAGGCAGCCATGCATGGGAAATTGAGCAGCCTGCTATGGGGGTGTCCGGGGACAGACCAGAGGGTGTAAGGACAGAGAGGGAGTGCAGTATGAATATATGCTTCCTTGCACACATAACACAAATGCAATAAGCACAGCCTTGGCATTTCTTCAGCAAGTCTAGATCAGAATGCCTCAGTAACCGTCTGCCCAGCTCATCATTACAAATTACAAGGAATCTTTGAAACAAGCTAAATAAGAATTACACAGAAATAAGGCTTGTAGAAGAGTGTCAGCAAGGCTGGCACTGACACCACTGGAATCACTTCAGGCGCTTCAGCAGATCATTTTACTTGTTGCGTGGTAGTGCCTACCCACAGTATCATATTAAAGATCTCAGCTGTGTGATAACAGCAACACCTGAGGACTTCTCTGAAGAGGACACCCACTATTTAAGACATCAGTGAAAAGCACCAAAGCGGCATACCTGTCCTTGTTAAGGAAGGTCATGACAGGCACGGGGTTGAGCATCTCTCTGCCCATGGTCCAGCTCGGTCGGTAGATGCAGTCCTCTGGTATTTTGATAGGTGGGAGGAACTGGCTGGGCAACGTCTTCAGAGGAGCAAACATGGAGCAGCCTACGAACGCCTGGCACAGCTCTGGCTTGTACACAAATGAATAGTCCTACAAGACAGACAGGAAATATGGTCAGGGCACAGGGAAACATGCTGAACTCAGACATGTGAATAGCATGTTGAAAACAGGAAATCAAGGCATTCATGCAACAGAAAAACAAATACAATGCATGCAGTGACGTCATTTACTCATCAGGATACTTCACAGTGCAGCCGTGTCCCCATGGATGTACAAACAATCATCACTAGATCACTTTGACAAAGAAGGAAACTTAGAAAAAGGAGTTTTGAGCTATTAGGAGTATCTTTTCTCTGAGATTTCTAACTGGATTTATGTACGTTAATTCATAATGGACAGCGGTAATGATGAAGTGTAAGTCACACTGAATCTAAAAATGTGTTTCACAGTTAGAGCAGCAGAAAAGCAGTAAAGCATAAAGTAAAAGCAGAGGTGAACATTGTCTAGAACTCATATTATCTCAGGACACTTGTTGCGGCACTGCAGCAGGGACTTAGTGTTTTCTCATGGGCACAGCTGGGCAGATGACATGGAGAATGAACCCTGTATTCCTAATCTGAAGGGCCGTCTCTGACCATGTGGCCACCCAGCTGCCTTGAAATGAGCATGGCAAAGAACATATATCCAGCGACGATCATTCACTTTGACTTGTGGCATCTACTGGTTCTGGCAGTAAATTCACCCTATTGGTTCAGTCAGTTGTAACTGACGCTGCAATAATGCGTGACAGATTTACTGAGTCTAGACCCACCTTGATCTCAGATGGCTTAGGGCTGCAGAAACTCTCCTCCACCTCAATCTTGAAGTGGCCTCCCAGAGATGAGGTGCCATCCAGCGTGGTCATGCCTGGGTTGGCCTCCATGCTGCCGTAGTCCTTGCTGCACATGTTCATGGGCGAGTAGCCCATGATGTGCTGCTCTAAGGAGGGAGGTGTGGGAAACATCTGATGCAGGTCCGCTGAGCCTGGTGGGAGAGAGAAAAGAAGGTATGTCAAAAGCCTATTCCAACCCCTCATCATACAGCTTTATGTGCTGATAAGAGATGCTTCTTAAGTGCCACATACACAGCACCTACAGAAACAAATCATTTCTGAAGATAACAATTATGTGAATCATGTGGACGACTTTAATGTAAGATGTAGAATTTCAAGCTGGTGGAACTCTTGTCACTATAGCTTCTGTCAAGATGCTTGCTGTTGTACGTTTTCTTGTTCTACAACCAAATATGACAAGCATCTGTCTTTACAGGCAGCTACCATGTAAATACAAAACAGATGAATACTTATTAGATATGCTTGTCTAATAGGCATCTCGCCCACGGCTGATGAAATGTTTACATCATATGTCCCAGTCACCTTGGCATGTTGGCTCACATTTTTTTTCTACTTATATTAGTGAGAATATTTACAGCATCCAGCAGAGCTGTTTATGCAAAGTTTAAAGGTTGGGTAATAGCAGGAGCGCCTTCTTTTCATACTGCTTTCATTTGCATAAGTGTATTCTACTCCACTAGAATGACAGGTTCCTGGTAAAGACATGTATATCTCTATTCAAAGACAGGCAAAGACTATGTGGGGAATACACAAGGCCTGAAACTCTCAAAACATTTTTGTAATAGCCAAATACTTCAGGTGGAGACTAACAAACACAATTAATAGCAAAGAGAACAGGCACAAAGTGGGACAGCACACTATCTCTTTATAAAGCTAAAGGGTGATCTGAGACCAGTTACCTTCATAGCAAAATACAGTGTCCTTAAATTCTCTTTAGTGTCCCTGAACTCAAACGCTATGAATAAATAACGAAATGGAACAATAAAGAAAATAGTTGTGTTCAAGTCAACAAATACGGTGTAATTTTAAGGCAAGACTCTGGTGTGAGAAGTATAGTAACAAAGGAGACAACAAGACAGCAGCAGGATGACTCCAGCTGTCAGCTGCGACCTAAACACTGATGTACCATCAAGTTAACCACGGCTACATTCTCCACCACTAGGTGGCCAAGCCAAGGGTGAGCATCAGTGATGCTTGAGTAGTAAAAAGCCTTGATTTTAATTAGTGGATTTAAAGGATATGCTGCCATTTCTCTTAGCTGAAAATGTGAGTAGGGGGAATACCACGTTTAAAACTGAAGTGACTTCTGGCGAAATCTCAGTGAACCATTCCTAATGTTCAAGGGACTCGCGGGGATGACGAATCTGATTCTAGATTAGCACTTGAGGTAAATCAAGCCTTGTAGTTGAAGGAGACGTGACAGCTCGGCGTTAAGGGAGAGGAGGGACAGACATCAGTAGAGGTAGATGCAGAGATACATACTGATGCAGGATACAGGGTCCAAAGTGGATGGCTTTGGTTCCTTGCTGCCAAATTTCTCGTCCGTTCCATTCACCGGTCGCCTGGAACCAGGCTGTGGACACACACGCACAAACACACACACAAAAAATAAGTATTTCAGCACCTGATCATGTCGGTAACTCAAGATGTCAGTTAATGATACGGCTGCAAATTCATTCCTGTTATATTTCTCGGGCCTGCAAGTCAGTATCATACATGACATCTTCTTAGAGTAACGGCAGTGGGTTGTGAGAAGTGTCAGCTGATGATGAAGAATGCCAGTGGAAGCATACACTCTCTCACACACACACACACACACACACACACACACACACACACACACAAATACTGTGCCAGACCAGGCTGTGTGTAATGAGATATTCAATGCAGCATGAGCCAAGGTCTATACTAACCGGCAGATCATCCTCGTCTGAGTTGAAGAGGTTGTCCAGGTCATTGATGGACACCACCAGGTCTGTCTCGTGGATCAGGCTGGTGGAAGCCATGCGGTTGTGAGCAGCCGCCCGCTGAGCATCTGCACAAACAAACATCCTGTTAATGCTACAATATCCACCTGTAGATTTTTAGTGTTTGAGAACTCTTTATTCCAACTATGACTGTTTATGTTAACTGACTACCCAGACTGGCTTCAATTTATTCTCCATTCAACCAATTCAGGAGGAAGATTTTCTCCTAAAAGTCAATTAGTGAAATGCTTGTAGCATGACAAATCTGTTATATGAGATTTAAATGAAAGCTGCTAAGAATGAGTGTTCCTTGTTTTCGTGAATGAATGTAATATCTATTAATATGTGGGAAGACTGAACTGAAAGTGCAACAGACAAGTTTCAATGTATACTGGCTCCCCAGATCTAGGAAATAAAGAGCCTCCTTACCATCTGACGGACCTGCTCCTCCATCTTCACCCTGTGAGGAAAAACAAAGATGGGAAGGTGAGAAGGACATATATCCATACAACCAGGCGGATCCATCAAACAGTGAATATCGGATTAAGCAGAGCTCAGAATGTACAGTCCAGACAGACAAATTGTTTAGAATAACATGACACCAATCCTATGTCGATGAAGCCTGTTCTTGTATTTAATGAGGGCCTGTAGCTGAGCAGAGCGTGCTTCATTACTCTGTTAACGTGTGAGTGTTTGAAATCCTTTGAGTCCATAACTGTGATTAAGAACGATACAAATAAATTTCACTGGACCAGAGTTGGGATACATCGCAAAGCAGAATACGGAAATACACAAAAAAAATGATATGTCATGAAGCAGACAGATTGATTTACAAAGGGGGGTCCTTTCTCCAATCGAGGCACAAATAATAACAACAATAACAGTAATGAAAGAGGAGAAAACTGGACAGGAACAGAGGAAGAGAGAAAAGGGACTGCTTCTCTCTGCTGTGGCAAATGAGATTTCCAGTGTGGATCAGAGTGAAATCATGATCCAAGGAATGGCCTCTTAGGCTCCCACCCAGACATCAATATGTGGGAGGGCTGGCCTTCTGTATGTGTGTGTGTGCGTTCTCATGACGGGTTGCGTGTACAGTGTGTGCTGAGCAGTTCTAGCTGGGGAACAGGAAAGTTATGTCCTGGCCATTGATTTCATTACGCTCCAGGGCTTTTCTCTGAGTAACGCAGGCTTTAATCTGTCTCCATTTAAGGACCAATCCACAGCAGTGCACAACATCCGCACCAAGGCCACAATCTATAGGTGCTAATGATGCCTTGACCCCGTATCAATAAGCTGGCCTTGGGTGGGAAAGTGTGTACGTGCTGAGTGTTTACATATTGCAAAAGACTGTTCAGCTCCTGCATGCATGAAAAGCATCCCATCATCTTTTTCCTCCATCTCTCTTAATTCAGGAAGCTCTGACACAGGTGTACCAGTTCAGTGTAATGGTTATACCGCATTTAAGACATTTTTGGGTGCTCCCCACTTCTTGCTATGATTGCTGTTTGCATAGAGGTGCAGGACTTGCGTGTGAAGTGAAAAAAACGAGCACACAGTGGGTTAAAAAGTGTAACAGGAGCCAAAAAACACCCAGAAACTGCTTGGTTTACAGGGTTAATAGTCCAAACGATGAATAAGGATGATGTTGCAACAGCATGTCGAGCTCCAAACCCACAAACTAAAAGGGGGAAATGGTCTGGAGTAATGACTGGATTTCCAAATTTTTATTCATCTATCAAGAGGAAGTTCACTCTGCTCCAGGTTTACAATCCACATCAGCAGAGTGGGAAGTATCCAGCAGCTGCAATAAATGAACAAGATGCTCAAGGAACAAGGCCCAAAAACTATTCTATCTAAAATAAAAACTGGGAAGAGGCACCCACACGCATGTGGTGGCTATACACACACCACATCAAGCAGACAGTGGAAGGGCTTCATTGCACAGACTGCTCTTCAGGGACTCTCCACTCCACTGAGAGCTGCCTTCACCCTTACATTCCAGCACAGACCAGGGGGACAGAAGAGAAGGAAAATATCTGAGTGTGCTTTTTAAGCTTAATGGTTCAGTGAGCCAGGTTTGTTGCTGTGGTTAGACTCCAGGCTCAGTGAAGCCTGATGCACACATGCAGCGAAGGAATGAACACACGAACACACACACACACACACACACACACACACACACACACACACACACACACACACACACACACACACACACACACACACACAGAATCTCCCTTTCAATGCTGTGGGCGATCCACAGCTAACAGGTGGCCCTTGTCTGGAGCCAGAGCCAACAACCCCAGTGGCAGAGGACTATGGTGCAAAGGGGCAGGAGGTAGAGGTCAGATCAAATAGGAAAAACATATCAACTTAAAGGAAATTGGACAGGCTAACTATTTGGTGTTCCCCTTGATTCAACTAACAACAGGATTTTAGGAATAGCTTCCTGTTCAGTGAGACTTGGGCAGCGAAAGCCAATGTACAATATGTGGAAAGCCTTTGCACCATTATTTTTAGCACAGTATTGCTGAGGATGCTAATGGCCTATTTTCTACCTCGCCTGCTCCCTGATCTTAAAGTTAGCCCTCTTGTTCCCTTTTTACCTTGTGCAGTGAGAGAGGGAGGCGTGGATGAAGTGCTCTTGCTCTCCATGCTGCCTTTTAGGAGGGCTTCATAACTGGCACTGCCATTTTTGCATTAAATCCAACGGGGTGTGGCTGCACACGAGAATCAAAGCAGCCAACTTGGAAAAGGCACTGTGGGTGGGTGGCTTATTTCTAGGCAGAGTGGTTTTCAGCATGGACTGTTTTTCAGGTCAACTACTCACAACAAAGAAATGGCAGGCTGTCAAGTTGACGTTTGTGACAAGAACCATCAGCTCCAGAGCTATACAAATATCCCGCCATAATCCTAGCCATGATGCTTAAATATCTTGTAAGATATTTGTGGTGTTAAGTAGGACGTTTTTTTTATCATAATTGTTGTTGAATTGCAGTCCCTGCAACAAGCCCTTCTGAGGCCATGGCTGTGGGATATTGATTACTGTGATCAAGGTTCAAATATAAGTTGAGTTATAACTTCAACTGTAAAAATTGTAGCTCAAATGAAAAAAATGAAACGTTTTCAGAGAATAGCATTAAGTTGGATAAAACACAGATAATGTATGGGTGCTTTAAAACCTGACTGCAGTAACAGATCTGAGTATGTTCAAGTAAGACACACACAGCAGAGCAAAGGGGAGCGTGTGTTGTGGGAGATGCAGTCAGATCTCTGAGAGTTGTACAAAGGTTATGTTTGCCAATACAGAAAGGTACTGCAGTTTGTTGTTATGGAGACAAGTTGAAAAACCTGTTTTCAATTCATCTGCATACCATTCGCTTGATAATGCACATGCAGGACAAAATCTAATAGTTGTACCACAGCCTTACAGGCTACCTGGCCTCTGTCTGATGCTTTTGTACAGAATGACTATAAGCAAGAGGGACTGTTTTTAACATCCATTAAATACTGCAAGGTTTAGACAAGAAATACTCCTCACTCCTCCTGCTTTGCCTTACCTTATGTTTCTTGCCTGGCTCACGCTCCCCGCCTGCCTTATCCTTCTTGTTGCAGAATGTGAATTTGACATCTCCTTCCTCAAAGGCGTATGGGTCCACCTCCGGCTCGTGATCTCCGTCGGTTATGGCAGCAGATAGGTACCGGTTCCTCCTGGCTCGATACATCTGAACGCGCTCTTCAGACACCTTCAATGGCCATTTAGATGTGGACATCACCCTGGGAAGATGGAAAAGCAGAGGTGTGAGGACTCTGGAGTAGATGACCGTCAGAGCGATTGACAATTCACAGGCAACAGACACCACCTAGTTGTTCCAAATGTACATCCCAAGAGTTATACTTCAATCACTGACCTTTATAAAAGATCGGTGAGCTAACAAATAACAGAAAAAATAGTTGTATGTGAGTAGAGAAGTAGAAAACTCACAACTTCAAAGGATTCGGTTTTAAATTTTGGCAACAGGAACATTCCCTCAAGTGCTCTGTTTGGGCCTGATGCTGCCTGATATCATATGTCACATTTGTTATCATGTTTATCTGCAGAATCAGAAATGGCAGCGATTGCAAACTGTCCTGACAGCTGTCATGCAGCACAACTGGATGCATCATGTTTGTTGTCACACAATTACATTTGGAGCAGACTTATGGAAACGCGCTGACTGCTGCACTGACTGCTCATGCATACAGACAGACACATTTATCACTTGTTACTGTGACATGGCTCATCAAAAGCTGTGGCTACGACTGTGGCCTACTTGTTCCTTATATGTCACAGAACAGGGGAGGGAGGGAAAAGAAGAAAACTACTGGCTAGTGGGCCGGAGAGGAGGGACTGACCCAACTTATGTGTTATCCCTAACCTTCGCTGCCTCCTATATTTCTCTGTACTTCTGTCCTCTCGTCATGCCTGTCCAGCTCTGATGTGAGGTGATGGTGCGCAGTGGCCTGGGCCAGAGATTAGCCGCCATTCAGAGCTGTGGCTGGGAGGATTACAGCTCACTAGAATAGCCCATCCAAGCGGCTGGCCCCTTGGGATTGCATAACCCCGCCGATAATTCCCACTACGGCCACCCTGTGGCCTGTTGGTCACTCTGCCTGCCTTCACACCGGACAAGCCCCCTCTCTCTGTCCATCTGTGATCCTCTTCCTTGCTAGCAGCTTCTTCTTGGTGCAAGTCTCTCTGCAGTGCCTGCCAAACTGATAGCCAGCCGGCAGTATTTCTGTCAGCTTCAACTGTATCACAATAGGAGAGGGTTTTATCTTTATTTAACCTTACTATTATTCTTCCACTCTCTTAACTCCAGTGTGTGTGTGTGTGTTTGGGGTGTAGAAATCGATGAGTAGTGCTGGCCCTGCACATTGGTGATGTATGATGTCAAAAGGGCACATAGCAAGAGATTAACATGCTGTGTGCAGCTAAGCGCTATACCCAATATTCTGAAACTGATTGGGGGGGGGGGATCTGAATGAGAGAATGAGAAAGGGGGAGAAGGTGGGTTTTGCATCATTACTCTTTCAAAACAATTTTTTCTGGACTGTTGAAAGTGGTCCAAAGCGGCCCGAGGCCCCACTGTAACAGGGAAAAAGGTAAGAGGGCTCAGATGCCTAAACGTTTAGTCAGCCTGCGAACGGCTGAAGCTTTTATCTCGCTGTGTGTGTGTGTGTGTGTGTGTGTGTGTGTGTGTGTGTGTGTGTGTGTGTGTGTGTGTGTGTGTAAGACAGTGAGGGCATCCAATAGTGATGCTAATTGGCAGGTGTCACTCACTCTGTGACTGACACCAGGTTGTCCTGTGATGCTGAGGCCTCGTCCCTCAGCTTGTCCCCTGGCAGCAGTGGCGTGAGCAGCTCGGCTTCTTTCCTGCGGGGTAGGTTGAATAACCTCCATGGCGCGTGGGAGCTGTCCTCCTCCAAGTTGACCGCTGCGCCCACATACACTGTGGGCTCAGGGGGCTCGGAGTAGGACGACCCTCCGGGATGGGAGTGGGGGTGATGGGAGTGGAAGTGCTGATTCAGACCCTCTGGCCCGCCGGGCTCCTCGCTGCCACCCTTCACCCCGACCAGGCAGGGCTCAGGGGGTGGCTGGTAGAAGTGTTGGCTGTTGGGGGTTGAAGGGTTCTTCATGACCTCCCCTGACTCCTCGCTACGCTCGCAGGGGTGGGGGCTAAGTGGTGGGGGTTGGGGGGAGTTGGCCTGTTCCGACGGCCCAGCGCTGACCACCCCGCTGTGGAGCTGGGGGGCTTTTTGGATGGTGGACACATCCGCAGAGCGTATACTTGTGAATCTTCCTCCATCCTGACCCCTCATGGCCAACCTTTGGCCAGCTGTTGCCTCTGTCTCTATTGAAGCATCGTCACTGGTCAGACTGCGATGATGGAAGGGTGTCTGGGGTCTTTTCTGCTGCTTGTCACCTTTCTCTGGCTTCTCTCCCCCGGCTTTGTGCTTGGTAGGAGGCTGGGAGGGCTGGCCTGCTGACTGAGCTTGGCCTGGGGTGCTGCCGGTTCGCTGCTTCACTGATTTGTATCTGCAAGGGAGAAGACAAACAGGGAAATATGTTGAGACTATGAGGCACCTGTGGCACTAGGCACATCCAAACCAAAAAACAATAAATCAAACAGACACTGTATCTCACTCTTAGCTCTACTGTCTATGTTGCTAGTTTATATGAGGTTGATCAGATGATGCATTACACTGGAATGCACCCTACCAAGCCTTCACCATGATCATCAGGTTGCCCTGTGGATTACCTGTTCCGAGACCACCTGGCCTGCCACTTGCAACTACCACTGCCTGTCTCAGTGTTTCTTCAGCCTCTCCTTTGCTGGGTCACTACTCAGCCTACTGCTATGGTTTTACATTAGGGTGTTGATGAGGAAGCGGAGCCTCTTTAATGGCCAGGGTACTTGCATGTCCTGACAATTCAATGTCAAAATAAGCAGACACATGGAAGGCTTCCATCCAGAAAACACAGCTAATGGCCATTAAAACTGGCAATGCACAGAGCTTCCCATTTCTGTGTCGCCAAAGTGCTGGGTGGCTTCCAACAAATTAACATGCTCCAGCTGACTGGCCAAATCCACTCTGCTCTCGTCTGAGGTCCAAGTTGTCTCTCCTCTCCCTAGGTGGAAAAAATGCCTAGTGCGAAGGATTCCCCAATGGAAGTCTGCCCAAACTTTCAAGGTATCCGCCAATCAATGCGTCAGTTTAGATAGTCCTTGCTCATTAACCTTGATTAAGAATTTTCTTCCAGTCTATTAGGTCAGTTCAGGATCGCCAGGTGGAGGCCAGTCAAGCATCCAGCTCGTATCCTGCATCCTTGTGAGCAAAGCAGTCGGTTGCGACTGTGGTTGGTCTGGACAGATGATAAGCTGAAGACTGAAGGATGTAGGGGACAGCTGATTTGCTGTTTAATTCATTAATGGCATTTAAATGTGATGCAGAAAATAAACATACTACTGAAATCAAGCTTTTAGGGGCGACAAAATACTGGGGGGAGGGGGGTCATTTTCACTGTAGCCTTTCCTGGCCTCTGAATAAGCATCAACTGTAACCGTGCCCATCTGTCGTAGTAGATAAAACAACAGTGACATTCAAAGTGTTTTGAGCTCATTTGTCAACATTAGGAGCATGCAGCCGGTACACGCTCCTTTTACTACCGTGGTATCCCTTAAATGCTCCATCAGAGGTCAAACTATTCTTTCTCCCTCAAATTATTCCCATTAGTGTGGGAATAAAAATGTCTGACTTACAGAAACACACAAGCCAGCAGAGACGTCAGCCGCAGCACAGCTGTCATTTTGACAAAATAGTGATAAATTGAAAAGTATGATGAATAATATGCTTGTCAAAGTCTAGATGTAGATATAAGTTGCAGATATTTAGCTGACTACGGCCCTTAGCACCAGCGTTCAAAGCTCTGTGGGCTATGTATAACCTCTTTGAAATGTCTTTGAGCGCACATATATGAGCAATACCTGCACATACTGTACATCCACATGGGAAGCAACTGACCTGGAACAGCTGCAGTATGACCTCTGTGAATGCTCCACAAAATCCCAGGCTCCCGCTTTCTCCGTCAGCTCCTCCTCACAGGTACCGTTGGTTGCAGCTGAAAACTTCCGCCTGGGGAGTGGAGGAAACAAATTTCAGACACAACTCTACTTCATCAGCTGTTTTTCAGAGACCCATCCTGTTTTTTAACATGATGACGAAACCTAAAATCATGACATGAATCCAAACAACTGCACAGCCCTTTCTCATGTTTCTTTGGTATACGGTGGCGAATGGTAAAAGCTTTGTGCTGAGGCTGATTTCATCGCCCTGCTTGGAGCAATAATATTTTGGCTGACAAGCCAACAGCTAACTCCAGCTGACATTCTGTGCTTGGTCAAGGGGCAACAGATCCGGGGTTGCTCCCAATGTGTCAGACTCACTGATTGTGAATAATACAAAAGACCATGGGACAAAACTACAAGCTAACCCTTACTTTAATTACTAGCAATCATTATTTCCAACTCGGTTTTTCTGGCATTTTTGTGCGGTTCATGTATGAATAAATAAGACGCTGTGATGCAATTGGTCAACGCATTGTGAATATGACAGATGAGGAGAAGGTGCAGGAAAATATCATCAAAAGGCGACAGTGTCAGAGAACCGGGCTGTGCAGATTCACATGTCATTCAAAGTTTATTGGGAAAAAAAATTAACCAAGTGTGACATCTTGGCCTGTGCAGAACAACTTGAACAAGTTGTACTGGAAGCGAAAATGAGATTTCCAACTTCCCAAGAAAACTTGAACAATACAGACAACAACAGACTTACTTGTTCTGGGCTCGGTTGATATTGCACTCTTGCCAGACGCGCTCAACCACCTGACTGGCTAGTCGGCGTGGAATCTTGCCTCCGTGGTGACTTGTTCTGTCCACGCTGAATGCGTCAGACGATGAAGGCATCTTTACCCACTTCTGGGCCGAGTGAGAGTCCACTGGAGGGGAGAGGGGCAGGATTAACAGACATATAACAATTATATTAACCAATTTAATGACAGATCAATTCATAAGCATTTTTTACTAAAGTCTTTACTGTCCTGCCTTATAACTTTCCACTGTGCTTATACCACTACCTGTCTGTGCCTCCTCAGGCGATGTGGGAGGGGTGAGGGTCACCAAAGACATGGCGGGTTCTCGCTGGGAAGCAGGCACTTGGTGGCCACCCGAGTAGACGGTAGTGCAGTGGGAGGACCCCACAGGGGCCACAACGGGGATGTCTGACTGGGGTACCAGCACTAGGCAGGCTGGGTACACCATGCGCACACCACCTGTCCACACAGAGGCGGGATGTTCAGGAACCAAAGCAGGTAATCTCACATAGGTTAAAGATGTACATATTTTCCTAGAACCGACCTACGAGGACCTCCACAGAGGCCAGAGAGTCATCCTCCCAGTCCATGTCCTCCCCCTTGTCATCCGACACACCCTCCTTAGCGCTGGGGCTGATGGGATAAAACTGGTTCCATTCCTCAATCAGCTTCTGGGTGGGTGGGTCTGACATCTTGAACGACTGGCCAGTAAGTGTCCCATTCAGGCCGAAAGGACTCAGGATGACTAGCCAGAAGGAAAGGGTGTGGAGGAAAAGAGAGGTGAGAAAGACAAGACAATCATTGTCAGCAAGAAGACATGTCCAACATCATTCTCACAGCACCACTCCTCCCATCTTCTATCCTTCACCTCTGTATCCTTCTCACCTTTTTTCACTCACATTTTTTCCTTTAAATAATCTACATTCTTTCTCCTCCATTTCCTTCTGTTTATACCCTTCTGCTCTTCACCT
This sequence comes from Chaetodon trifasciatus, assembly GCA_037975065.1. Taxonomy (NCBI): domain Eukaryota; kingdom Metazoa; phylum Chordata; class Actinopteri; order Chaetodontiformes; family Chaetodontidae; genus Chaetodon; species Chaetodon trifasciatus. The sequence continues at coordinate 9,114,579 of JBBMOE010000011.1, forward strand.
CCTCCCATATCCTTATCCACCCCCCTCATCCTAACTTGTTTTAATTCCTTTCTATCATTAGTCTGTCCTTATGCCTTTTCTCTCTGTCCTGGCCTTCTGTTCATTCCTCACCTCATCGGTGTCCCATTTTATGTATTTTATCTTCCTATTTTCACTCTTGCAACAATTGAACACTTCTCATCTTCATAATCCTTCCTGTCTTTCTTCTCCCACATTCTTCCCTTTCCCTGTCATTTTGCCATCTTCGGCCGAATCAGAAGTGCTCTGACCTTTCCAGAGCACTGCTGGACCCGGTCGGTCCTGGCTGACTCGCCAAATACTTACAGAGCAATCCAGGCGCCAATTATTGGCAAGCAGTGGCCTCTCAGAGCCCATAAACAGAGGCTTATAAAAACGGGCCACTCCTCAGCAAACACACTCCACTGCACAGACATATGGGAGTCAAACAGAGCCCATCAGCCTGCTTATAGATCAGACCAACATCCATCAGCGACTGAAGATAGTACTATAAACCAACATGCATAATGCATACATATGAGCACAGAAACCATATGCATATCAACTTCACAAACATACAGATATATACACACACTACTTGTCAGCTTGTTATGCATACATTTGCTCTCTCTGTGTGCAACATACATTTGAATATGGAGATGGGGAATAAATGGCTCTATGAACAGACTGGCTGGCTGGGTGGGTGGGTAAATGAGGATTAGTTAATGTCCCTCTCTGCACTGCTTTTCTAGAGTGTCATTACTAGACTAGATGGCCTCTGTCCCCCGCTATTGATCCTGCGGCTGGACCAGAGAGCAGGATCCAGGATGGGAAAACGGCAGGAGGCAATGGATAGAAAAGAGCAGGAGAAGAATGATGAGATGCACCTTCCAAATCATCCTATACTTTAAGTTAGAATCCTTAAAGCCGTCGTGACATCAAACCCATTTTTGAAACCATTTATGGTCAGTAATTTATCTGTAATAGCCAGTCAATATTATCTACATTTAATAAGAGGAATGGAGTAAGAGCACCGTTGAGCATCACACCACACAAAGTTAAGTACTTAGAAAGATTCACTTCACCCCGTCGTATGAACCCCGGTGGCATTCAGAACTCTTACATACGAAACATTTTTCAAGACTAAAGTGTGAAACATGTTGCTCAGACACAATGTATCCTGGGCGCTCCTCAGAATAATGCTCATCTCAGCCTGCAGAACACACCACCTCTGCTACAACTGGCCCACACAGAAGGAAGAACAAAAGTTATTAATGTTGCGGTACACAACAACATCCAGCTCTGGTCAATCATATTAACCTTAATTACATTCAGCCGCACTGCTTTTCCCTTTCATTTCTAAATTTCTTGCTGCACACACACTTCTAAGACCTGAGGCCAATTGTGGAGGAGAGATCAAAATCAGCACAATTATGGAAATGGTTTACCGTTTTCCCCATCACCACCCCACCTCACCCTCTCCTCCATCCCTTCTGCTTCTCTCTGCCTCTGACTGTGAGTCTATCTCTGGCTCCCTGAAGACATGTCAAATGTGCTCAGATCAGTGTAATGGGCTGAGAGTTCATTACATTCACTCTGCGCCCTTTTATGAGGTCACATCCTGGAGAGGTCTGCCTGCCGGAGCGCTCTGCCGCACCGTAAACCAAGCTTGGCAGAGGTTGGGGGGGGGGGGGGGGGGGGGGG